>CM017903.1:22198073-22633073 GCA_008369825.1 Triplophysa tibetana | reverse complement strand
TTTATTTCGCACAAATGTCAAATCAACGGTAAAATATCACGCAAACAGTCCAATCCATTATACTCCTACAGCTCAAGTCAGGAAACTTCATTCTGTTTGATCCAGCTAACTGGAACGTACAATCAAGATCAAGGGCATTCACATACCATACACGGTTATTACAGTTAGTTGTTGTAATACATTGTAAATATCACCTAAAAATATTGTTAATTCAAATATGATCAATTTAAAATCTAGTCGTCTGAAATAGACACACACTTCAAAACATAGAACGGAGCACCTGAACATGCAGGTTTAAAGTCTTAGGTCAGCGTCATGTGGTCCGGCCCCGAGTCAAACATATCTCGCACAAACACTGAATTAATTATGAGCCCTGAAACCATTGCAGAACAGACACAAGCCTGAGGAACTTACTATCAGTCAAGCGTATAACACAGAGATTTGTGCAACTCCTCTGAGGAGCCTTACATGATCAAGTGTTCTTAAAGATGAGCCAATCTCATATTGATCTTGAGTGCATATACAGTAGTGTGGCGTCCTTTTTATCTTCAAAGAGTATTTCATCTAATCAAGTATATAAAAGAGACATACAGCTGTACGATTATTGCTGGAAAAAGACGAGCTGTAGGAGGCATGCAGTGGGATCGAACTACAGCGCGAGCACACAACACATCATCGCATTAATCCCTTCATGTTGTTTACATTATGCACGTACAAACCGATTGCCAACATAACACATGACGTATGACTTAGTTTGACTTACCGCGTGCAGTTCATGTCCGCCGTCTTTTAGCTCTAGGAACGTGCCATCAATCAGTTTCAAACGATCTCCAAATCCAGTGTTATAACCACCGTAAACACAACATCCATCACTAAAATGCAGTGAACACACACACAGCTAAACCTGCGTCATCTGAGAAGCAAGTCTACTATTGTTACTAACAAGTTAAAGAGTTCTTCAAATGCATTTGTGTTATGCAAACGAGAAACGTATTAAATTTTAAAATTACATTGAGAGACTCAAACTATAGAGACCGGAACATCACAGCCATTGGAAGCTGGCGGTACGAAGACAATAAGGGCACCCTAGCAACACCCAGGCAACCACCCACAATCATTGCAGCCAATGTAGTGAGAGTTGCCCGTGCAAACATTTCCCACAATTCTTAGTTCTTACAAAATCTTTACATTTGTTTTGATTGGACAAGGGAGTGAGTTTCGTGGCAGGCACCACTGCAGATAGACACAGACGAGATGAAATGACATCACAGTGACTCCTGAAACTCATCCCTCGCTCTAGACTTCCTGCAGTGTGGGATGAGAGCGGGGTGGCGGAAGAGTGTTCCTGAAGGGGGGGGGCGACAGGAAAAGAGGTTTTTCCGCCTCCATCACTCTGATCTGACAGCCGCAGTGCAGACGCACTGCATGCACACACACATGCGCACACAGGATGAGGGGAGTTGAAACACAGAAGGATGTCTGAATTATTTAGATAATAAGGGCTTAAAGAGCTACTGTGAACAGATCCGACACCATCTCTATCTCTATCTCTCTCTGTGTGTGTGTGTGTGTGTGTGTGTGTCAGCGGGCATGCTGTGGAGACAAAACACTCACTACTGTCAGGTCCAGCTGTGTGCGTTGTGCAAACAGTAGGAGAAAGACAAGCTAACCTGTACTGCAGCACACAATCACACACAGGCATCGGCTGCTGAAACACAAACACGTACAAGCAAAATTCACATGCACACTGGCTCATACAGATACGCCTGCAGCTAGCGTTACATCATCGAGTTCACTGACGTATGATATAGAAGCCAACAGCAATATCTAGAGATCAAGATAGACGATGACCAATAGATCTCTGATGGCCGTTATTATTTATATTAACACTTGTTTTTACACATCCGAAGACAGAATCGGTGTAAAATTAATGTCAATTAATTCAGTATTGCTCTCTACTCTACAGACCTGTGAATGTGCTGTATACATGTGCAGTACCAATGCCTGCGAGTCATCGACCGTCTCATGTTTAACAAAGCCCGTCTCATTTCAGAGAGCTGATGGGGTCGTGCTACCCGCAGAAGCATCGTAAATTCACAGCAGTAATGCGGAGCGCCGCATCCCCCCACATCATCCCTCTCTTCCGTCTTTCGCACAACGTCTGTTATGAGATCAGTACAAGTGCAGAGCAGCTGATATGGGGTAATATTTACAGTTACAAAGACAGAGATTTGCACAGATTTATTGTGTACATTTTTCGAAATACTTTATTGGCAATATGAATGGAAATATTTGTCGTGCTAACAGAGCACGCATACATTGAAAGAGAGAGAGACACTGAAAGAGGGAGACTTATCAGACAGATGAGAGAAAGATATTCATCCGTCAGTGCCAAACCACGTGGGATTTCTGTCTTATAATTTGAGGGAGGATGCAATTCAACAGCTGAGATCATAACTACATTTCGTTACACTGTACTTGTATATGTGTAATGACAATAAAGTTGAATCTAATCATCTAATCTAATCTAAGTGGGATCATTTCACACTTGCAAAAATGTTCACGCACACTGAATATCTGCATTCCAACACCGGTTTTCTATTTCAGGAAAATCAACTAAAATTAATCTTGATGTCTGGACCATTGCGACATAAAATTAGATTGTTTTTATATAACACAAAACATCATTTACAAATAATATTTAGAACAGTTCCAATATAATTTTTTATATAATTTTATTTGAAGATTTTAAATAAAAAAAAACATGAAACAGCATCGCTTTACTTTACAGCGTTGCCAAGTAAGCGAATTTCCTGCATGATCTGGTACCTCAAACTGTAAAAGGATTAATGACATTTAAGCTCAATATTAAAACACTATAAAATTATAATATCCATTGCTGTTGTTCAAACTTTAAGATTGTTGTGAACACATCAATACAGATTCAATTGTTGAATTAAGTGATTTTAGTGTTTTTCATCTATGAATCAGCATTGGAAATTGTCCTGTGATTATCTTTAAGTGCATTAATTTACTTGACATGCTTAATTGTTTTTCAAAATATTCAGTATTTTAAGTGTTCAGTAAAAATAGTTCGGCAAGTAATCATATCAAATTTTTTCGTTCTATAATTTTGTCTTCCTAAATTAGCGAAATTAACAAACTTATTTTCCTGAAAATGGCACACAATTTATTTATATTTTAAAAATGCCATTCACTTAAGCATAACGTATCAGAAATTCATGTTTTATTTCGATATACTTTATTTCTCATTAAATACAACTGTTAATATTATCGGTCGCACCACACGAAAAGTGGTCATTATACGTCATTGACCCACATACGTCTACGGTTTAAAGGTGAAATAAATTTGTTCATAAGCTCTCAATGTTAAGGAAATATAATTTGTATTTATGGCAACACACTGTGCTCGGAGTTTGATTGCTAGTTTTAAAAACAAAGATCTGGCAACCCTGTTTCTCTGAAACGGCACACAGAGACGCTCATTGTTAGTCAATCACAGTAAATGAGCTTTTTGTTTGTTTGTTCAAACTCTGGATTAAATGAAAATGATTTTCTGTGGTAATGGGCAGCAGATGTTGGTGACAGAGCTCACTGAACCCAGAACTTCAGATCGGGACAAGAGAAAGTTACAGGTGCAAGGAGGACCGTCTTCACCTGAGCCATTCACAAACCTGAGGGAAAATCCAACAGGGTCAAATCTCACACACAGAGAAAGAGAGCGCGGGAGACTCCATAAAACACTTAAGAAGCTTAATTAGCCATTGAAAAACACAAGGCACACAATAGACCCCTTCCCTTCCAGAAGCTCCCTAACGGACCTGAATGAGAACAGGGCATCGGGGGAGTGACTCTCATAAAAAAAAATGCCATTGTTTTAACGATCCCGCAAGAGCTGGTCTTCTCCGCTTCTAAAAAGGTCCATTCTGCCTCAAATCCTGCCTTTCATAGAGGAACCACCTCCATTTTGTATAGACCATTATCCAGCAAACAATTGTCTGAAAACTAACATGGTGTGCTGAGATGCCCCTGTCAGTGTTCATGCCCCGGGTGTCTTTATTTGCACCATTTACCCTCACCGTGAAAGTAACGACAGCCGCATTTTCGTGGTAAAAGGAGGGAAGAATGTTCTTGTCAACGGGTATGTCTGGAATGGACTACCATGGTACTCGATTTCTAATGAACGCCTGAAATAGCCAAATGAACGAATGCACGTGGCAAAATGTCCAGTATACAACCAGAGCTTTCCAGATCGTGCCAAAGCACATTTTAGATCGTTCAGCATCTCACACTGGTGGTTATTGCGTAGCGTCCATTTGGCTCTACGTACGGCACACAAACACATACGTCCTATATTCACACACACACACACGCATGCACACAAAGAGTCAGTGGCATCTAAATCCACATTTACCAAAATGTGTTTGTTCAGCAGGATTCTGTGCAAATTACGACAATGGAGAGAAGCCAGAGGCTGGCAGAGACCGTACCGCACGCATGCACGCACTTACACGAACACAGAATGCGGCTGCGACACTCTTTATTTTTCTATTTAGTTAATTTTAAGTTCTGTTCATTCTGTCCGATGTTCAAAACCTACCCCTGTGTGGACAAATCAAAAGAACACACCCGTATCTCTTTAAATGCTTTTTGCCTCCATGGGATTTGTTCACTAGTTTCAATTGAAAAATAAACCTGTTCAGATATAACTAAACTAAATCAGAGGCACGATTTAACATATCAAACAACACACAAACATCTCTTGTTTCAAACCGGTGTAAATTTCTTTGTTTGGTGAAACAAACAAATTCTTGGAAGAATGCTCGTCACCAAACAGTTCTTGGAACACCAAAATGAAAATGGTAGTCAAGAGTGGCCCAAAACTGTTGGCTGTCCTACATTCTTCAAAATATCCCCTTTCGTGTTCAACAGAAGAAAATAAAAAATGATTTAAGTCATTTTTCCTACTATGGTAGTCAATGGATATCTTCGTGCTCATCAGAACAAAGCAATTCATCCAGATCTGGAACAACTCGAAGGTGAATCATTGATGACAGAATTTTTTGGGTGAACTATCCCTTTAAATGCCACTTTGTGGTGAAAACCCCTGGGGATATTTTATGCTTTCTGGTATTTTTATTCAACATAATAGCATAACATAAACATAAATACAGTGTGATTATCTGCATCTATAGTTTTAAATATAAAATGTGTCTAACTACAATCCCCCCAGTGAATCATCCACCACTGCATGAAACTATTTTTTATTTATAAAACCCCAAAACTAGCATAACGCTCAGAAGAACCAACAGCACAGTCAATCATTGAGAACCTTTATACATCCTAAGAAACATTTAGCCAACTCAAGAACCCGGTAAGGAACTGAAGGCGTTTCAAAGAAACATTGAATAAAATAAAATAAATCTCATTTCATTCCAAACATGTTTGACTTTCTTCTGCACAACACGAACAAGATATTTTGATGAATGCTCGATACCAAACAACATTGTCCCCCTTTGACTTCCATTGTACGGACACAAAACTCTAAAAAAATCTTCTTTTGTGTTTCCCAGAAGAAAGAGTCATTTCTATGTTTTACACAAATGACGCAAGATGAAGACAGAATTCTCATTTTTGGGTTAGCTCTCCATTTAAGGTCTATGATCTGTGGTTTACCGTAACTAAGTTTCAAAGCAACCAGAGACGCTCTCACAGTATGAGGCTCCTCTGTTTACTGTTTGCGAAGGAGTCGAGTCGTAGACATTTTAATATGTGCGGTGTGACAGAAGCAGTAGGGGTTTCATTTTTCCCACAGAGAAACGCTGCGATTTCAGCGTACGCCCACAGAAAATCCAAAAATACGCCCATCCAGATCCGTCCCAGCTCACACACCGCCAAGATGATGGTTAGCAGACGTTTGTTCGTCTATACTCACACAGAGTGTGCTATACACATCACAGACAATTCACAACCTTCTAAACAAACTCACTGCCACAAACCCGAGCAGAATAACAACATGAACACAGACCTGGTAATGCCACGTCACCAAAATCTGATCTCATTTCTCAGTCATTCGTACAACTATTAAGGGTGTAATCCTCAAAGTCAAAGACATATTCAGTCAGTTAAGTTTTCCAAATCTTGAAGTAAAGAACACATCCGTTTTATTGTGCAAGTAACATCAAAGCAAGCGAGATAAGGCGTTAAGTCTCAACATCTTTTGATATGATTTGGAAATCCTCAAGACACATTTTGTTGATTTATGCAGACTCTCTATAGACAATGTTTTTATTCTGTACAAACTGTATATCCTTTTACCTAGATCCTTAGGAGACAAATTTGAACTTTTCCAATTTAATATGATGTTTAATTCCTCATCGGGACCAATCACAAAATGCCTCCATAAAGTCAATAATTACTAGTATTCCTGTATTTGTTTACTAGGACCAGACACATCATGATAACCAATGAAAATAATTATTTTATTTATAAAAAACAGGCTGCACGATATCTCAACATCAATATATATATATAATCAACATAATAAAGAATTTTACATTTATGCATTAGGCAGACGCTTTTATCCAAAGCGACTAACATCGCATTATACTATGCAATTGTTTCCAAGTATGTGCAATCCCTGGGATCGGACCCATGACCTCGGCGTTGCTAGCGCCATGCTCTTACCACTGAGCTATCCTGATTTACTTTATTAAAACTTAAACAACTAAACTTTTCACCTAAATAATCTACCTCACAAAACACAGATCAGCTTTAAGACGTAACCACCACAGGAAAACACCAAAACCACATTTAAAGGAGTCATATGACTTGGCTAAAACGAATATTATGGTGTGTTTAAAATGTAATGCAATGTGTATATACACGATTTAAGTTTAAAAAATGCTGTATTTTCCACATACCGTGCATGTTTTATCGCCTCCTTGCCTGAAACGCAAACCTTTTTTATGAAGCTCATTGCTCTGAAAAGCGAGGTGTGCTACGATAGGCCGAATACTGCAAGCGTGTGACAAAAATGTAACGCCCCTTACCATATTTTGAACATCGGGTTGCAAAGCAATTGTATTGACAGATACACCCACCTTACTTGTGTATACATTTGGGCGGTCTTAGTCAAATCAGACCACCAAGCGAGATAGATTTGTGGGGGTGTGGTTACACGTGGCGTTTCAGGCAGGTCTGGGTGAGCATTCGCTTTAAGATAGAATGCATCTTTTGTTCCCACACTTTCATTTGTACAATTTTACGTGTCTAATACATGCATGGGCAAATTATAACACACCAAAGACACAGAAAAACACGTTTTCAAGTCACATGAACCCTTTAAGTCTACATTTATAATGTTATCTCATACACGAGGATACATCAACAGCCTGAACCAGCTTCTCACTATCCCTAATGGGATTCCCCTGTAGCCAGGAGGCAGGATCCGAGTCTTCTGTGCTCCTGTGTTTATCAGGGGAAACCAACATCCCCTCAGGGTGAGTGTGTGTCAGCAGTCAGGAAGAACAATCTGCGCTATTACTCTTTATGCACTATTACAGTGAACGCGTAAACTAACACAGCCAAGAGGTGCCGTCTATTTTAATCCTTTCATTTCAGTCTGCAGACGGTTCATCAAAAACAGCCACCCAGAGTCCACCTCAGATGGTCCGAAACAAACAATGAAAAGGGAAAAAATTATTCTTAAGAAGCCTGGATTAACAGAATTACGCATTTTAACTCGTTTGACTTTCTCAACACTCATGACAAATATCAGCCGCCCTGTTACTGAGAGCTGATGAATCACAGATTCTGGAAGTCAAGGGTGGATAAAAAGTAATTTCTTAGGATTATTCTAAAAATGACAAACGACGTGATGCTAGTAGACACAATAGTAGGCCGACCAAGTTTGTCTGGTTGCCACATGGCTGCCAGACACACAAAAGCGAGTTCACACTTGCATCTATTATTCTAAAGAACAGGAAAACAACAATGGTAGCTACCATTTATACATTTGCAAAACAAATTATGTGTCTATTGATTGCATTTTTAAAGTCTGTCAGTCAATGTGATCACTTCGGAAAGTAATATGTCCTCTCGACAAACCCAAACAATTTTCATTTACGCAGCACAAGCGATGCAGGATGTGTAACGGTCCAAAGTTAAAGCGGATGTTACACACGCAGTTTCTGCCAATCTCATATTAATCCCGAGTACCTTTAGAGTAGTATGCATGCTTCTTATCCTCGAAAAGAGTCTTAAGTTTAATCAAATGTATAAAAGACAGATAGAGCTGTACGATTATTTTCGAAAACAGTCCACCTACTGATTCCTGAAAGCGCAGAAGACGTAACTTAAGCACGAGCACACAAAACATCGTCTCATTATCCCTGCATAAATGTTGATTCACTAGAAGTTTGTGTAGTGTCCCTTATGAACGTACGCACCGATTGCCATCAAAACGCAGACATATGACTCAGTTTCACTTACCACGTGCGGTTCATGACCGGCATCTTTTTGCGCTTGGGCCGGTCCATATATCAGTTTCAAACGATCTCCAAATCCAGCGTTACATCCACCGTTTAAATAACATCCATCACAGAAATGCACAGTTGAACTTCGCGAACGAAGGCGCACATTAATGGCCGTGTTCTTATATCTCTCTCTCTCTCTCTCTCTCTCTCTCTCTCTCTCTCTCTCGAGGGTTGACTGGTCCAATAAAGGACAAAAAAAAATTCTTACGAAACAGAATTTCATGTTCGAAAAAAAAAACCTACACGTACGCTGGGGGAGTGCCTCGGGCAAAGAAATACTACATCAAACATCCAACTCGTTCTTTGAGAAGTTGCCCATGTCGAGCAGGAGATGCCAGCGTGTTTAACATTGTAAACAAGTCAGAATGCATGAAACACCCCGGCACCCCACCTTTAATACTAAATATAATAATAAAAGTAAACTAAATAAATGCTAATAGACACTTTAATTGCTCAACAAACACTAATAAAAACATTGTTTGTTCAATTTACATACGAAATTAATGAGATGTCAGTGTTAAAAGAACACTTTCATTCTTACATTCCACCAGAACACCTGCTTACTTAAGCACGCTTGAAGAAATCCTTGAATCAAGACAAAACCCAAACGCTTCAGAGAATTAAAACCCAACACATGAGCAGCACAATCCATAAACCCTTCATTCACACTGAGGTGAGGAGCTCTTCTGTGCAAATTAAATTTGGAGCTGATAATGCACCCATCAATGACTGACAACAAACGCTCTCTGAGCTCAGTCAGTGTAACGTCAGGGACATCAATCACAAGAGCTATTGACGCTTTTATTGCTGAAATGGACAGCAAATAATGAGGAAGAAGAACGCGTTCATTGGAGCATCACAGTCAAGTAGATTTTAATCAACGTCAGCCCCTGCTTAAAAACTCTTCACGTTTCTGTTGGATCGCACTTTACATTACACAAGCCTTTTGGGATTTTGTCAATGGATAATATCTCTCAAATCATGCAAATATATTTATTTGCATATTTTTCAAAAATGTAATAACGAAAGCACGAGTTTCAATAATGATATCACATAATACATTTTCATTTATTCATTTGGCAAGCCCTTGCATCCAAAGCGACTCACCTGGGCATGAAACCCATGACCTCTGCACAGCTCACACAATGCACTATCAATAGGGCTATATAATAATAATAAAAATACACTTAAGAACCAGGTAACATCAATAAACTATATGACAAATTTGTAATTGTTTTAAGGTGCTGCCTGTTGATACATTTGGTTGCATTTATTAAAACAATAAACAAAATGTTTTAAACATGCAATGTAAGTATAATGGATGCTGTAATGTAAAGTGCTATCCTTTGACCCCCTTTGTTGTATCTGCACCTGATCGATGCAAAGCAGTTTTGTATACCCCTTCTAACGCACGAACATCTGATATTATTTCACAAACATACTTAAAAATTGTGATGACAGACAAAGGTCTTTTAACACTCCGACAGCAGTTTACCGGGTAAAATGTGCTAAGCGCTTCCTTTGTATCAATCGTTCAAGGAATACAATGACAAAACTGATGCTTTTATAGTCTTTGTGAATTGAACTGCAAAGGTCTCCCATGTGCAATGCAACAAAAAGGGAGAAAGAGAGTAACATTAACATTGGCGCGATACGTTGTTACACGATCAACAAAAGAACTCGATTGCGTCATTCTCGATGTTACATTGTCGCACACGGACGCATTTGATTCTTTCATCGCGCTTGATGTTTTCTCCTGACGGCGTTTAGGATCTGAGCGTTTAAAGGCCTCAAACTCCTCCAGACACCATTTTGAGTCTCTCTCTCTGTTGTCTCAGCTCTATGGAATGCACGAACGCATGACAAGGAAACGGAGAAATTCCGAATATCTGCTTCGTTCACGCGTTCGTCCCGAAAAGCGCGTTCATCGATCGATCGCACGACTCGAATCCGTAAAAAAACAAACGCGTTTCTTTTCTCGTAGGTCACCACAAAATGCCATCAGAGAGCGCTTCGCCATCCCTTGCATTGCCGAGAGAAAGGCATTGCTGGTGTTTGATGGTGGTGAAGCCTCGAATGGTGTTTTTGGAGAGCGATCTGGGCTTTATATATGTGAACTCGTTCCAATCCAACTTACCGGAGCGCGATGGTTCGGATGGGTCACTCTGGTCCAGTCTATGATCCCGATTACGCGCGATCTTCCCGGGCTGGTAAGGGTTAGTCTATTCTCCTCCGTTTCCTCCGGTTGATTTTTCAGGCTGTATGGAAGCACGTAGAGCAGTGGGGGATGGGGGATGCCAGAAGAGAAGAGAGAAGGGAGGGAGGGGGGAGAGAGGGGCAGTACATGGAAACACAAGGGGAGGACCTCTGATTCTGACGCAGAACGAACAGAACACACCAGTTATTCAGAACATCGGCCATTCGGCACATGCATGCGCAAAATTGCTCAGAAACGCACAAAAACATAAACGCACGAGTGTGGGATTATTAATATCATGGCGCATGAACATTATATGCAGTGAAACGAATGGAGTCAAAGATCACGTCATACAAACGAGTCACTTTTAGTGCCAGAGATCAGCAGTTTTTTTCTGGACATTGATATTTGGACAAAAAATGCCGATTTTTTGACCTCTTGTGGTCATGGGTCTGTATTTATATTTGATGCACAACACACAGTCTGAATGTCAGATGTGACAAACACAAAGCACAGTGTACTAAACCAAAAAAATCATCAATGGTTTTTTGTTTGCTATATATTTTATCGCTAGACATTAAACCTATTTCAAAGCGATACACATTGTTTTCAACCACTCATAATGTTATAAATGCTATAATATAAAGCATACTACGTCATTTGGTTACTGTGTAATTGTATCAATGCAATAAAATGGTTTACAGAAATAATACCATGGCTTGAGTTTGCGCGCCCTCTCGTGTCTGAAATGCGCTTCTATATAAAGGCGAGATGGTGTATGTTTCACACACTAGACCGACTGAGTCATGACGCCTCATATTTGAAGTTGGCGCAGTAATAATAATGCAATTATTTAGTTTATGTAGCGCTTTAAAATTATTGCACTGGTGAACATTGACCAAAATAACTGGAAATTTGTAATCGTACAGCTATTGTGGTATTGCGACGCACAAAAATGTATATTAGCGATGCTGACTGTAAAAATATTTGTCTGTACGATTGTAATCGGTTTCTAAATATTTGTCTGTATTATTGTAATCGGTTTCTAAATAAAATTATGACTAAACAAATATGATAACAAATACCTTTAAAGTAATATATTACGTTCTAGGCATCACTGTCATTTCATCCGAAGGCTACCTAACGTTACCTTAATTAACTTAATTTCGGCGTTTTATTAGGCCATTTTCGCAGTAGACGTGATTTGACACAACTTGCAAGTTCTAAAAACGGTAGGGAATTCGGACTAAATCGGTTTTAAGTTGAATGTTTTTACGAAATGAAATTCTGAGAAAAGCGATGTTGTGTTTAACACCATGCGGCTGCGCAGACAGATCCGTCTTTGACATATGACAACAAAATACCGCGAGAGCACAGCTGCCGTGTTCAGCAAAGTGCTGCTCTCTAATCGTTCTCGCGATATTTGTCGCTCGCTTTGTCTGTATGCCATTCGCCAAACATTTGTCAAATCTATGAACAATTGTTTCAATCAACACATTTGAACATTTAAACTAGATCCAAAATATTTTACTCTAATGTAAAACATATTTAGCAAAGAACAGATTTGTATACAAAGCAGTTTATATCATTTTTGGTATACTCCGTGATCTATACTATGGTCATTAGATACCCTAACAATACCACATGATTGCCATAGTAAAGTAGTATTCAAGAAAGACACAAACATGAAATTATCATAGTACTTTTGACTTGCATTTATATTTAGTCTCAGTCAAATTTAGTCGAATCTTCATTTGACTGTCAATGTACCGAAAACTTATTTATTTGGTAGATGTAATGTCCTTGACATTCAGACTTCCTCCGAGACAATCCTCCTGGCTATTGCATACATACACCACTAGAGGGGGGTGATGCTCTATTATTTTATTCTACTATTTTGTTATACTTGGCTTAGAAACGATTTCTAAAGATTTACAGAATCATAACTAACATTATGGAGAATTTATTGAGAATTTAATGAAATCAATGAAATATTGAATTTATTGCAATGAAAATTGATTGTCTGGGTGTTTTTGATTGAATTCATTTCAAATAATGTTTTTAAGCACTTCTGACGTTCATAAAGTATGTCAATTGTACCAAGCAGTACTCTCTGATTTATATACTCATAAGGATTATAACATGTAAAAAATGTCTCTACTTTACACAACTTTCCCTGTGATAACCATAAAACCGTTTTTAAAGAAACATGAATCCTTAATTTATTTATTAAAGCCAGATCGAGGTGGTAATGGGTCCTAAATGGTTTCCAGCTGGTTGAAGCTGTTTAGGGTGGTTAGCTGCCAAAGAATCAGTTGGTGGGGCTGAGGTTGACCAATTTCGTTAAATCTGGCAGACCTGTGGCTGGTGAGGAAACCTTTTAGAGGCAGGGTAATGAACGAAGAGCTAATTAAAAGAGAATCAATTATGTTTGAATGATTTAACCGCCACCTCTTCTCTCCCTGACAGACCGAAAGAAAAGTTTCTGGGCATAGAAGTTTATAAAGTATCTAATGAGGTGTGGGAAATCAGAGACGACAAGGTGCCAAAAGCCTCCTTACTCATCACTGTTACATGCATGATGCTCAGCAGAACTGCTGCAGGTGCGCGGGACCGGAGGAAAGTGCACCGAGGTGCAAATCAGAAGCGTTGATTCATTCGTACATTCTGCACCTCTTAAGTTACTAAGACTTATTACTCAGTTGAATGCAGAAGTTTCATGGCTCTCAGAAACAGACTATCAATTAAAAAGCTTGCGAAGATGGCAAAATAAATTCACTTTAATTTTTAAAGTCATATCTAGTTCTAACACAAATATCTTTGTGTCATCTTTATTCAGACAGGATTTTATTAAAAGTTTTTTGGTACCAAAACAGTTATTATTTAGTATATCTTGACTTAAAATTAATTATGTTTTGTTGTTGTGGCTCTAAACCACTGTTGGATGGAATACAGTTCCCTTCAAGGGTTTGACCATATAACCTATTAGTTAACCTCTAAACCACACCAGATTAACATCATTGTTAAGACCTTGTGCACGCAAGGATTCGGAGCGACCTCTGTTTGACTCGGTTAGGGACCAAAGTTAAATTTAACTTCTTGATGTGTAGGTGAACTTCTTATGTTATGCTCATAAACATTATCCAGGACATCTCATTCTTGCTCCTCGACACGTCTGTCGGGTTCCAGCTTTAGTTATTCCAGACCGTTTGATCTTTTTTGTTTGTAATTCAGAGCGAAAGAAATCGGGGACAGACTTGCGTGTTTCTCTTTGTTTTTTTTTGTTCAGGTCCCAAAGAGATACTTTCAATGAAGATCCTGAGGGTTGAGCGTTGATGTTCGGAGGCCTCACGAGACTTCACAATCTTCTATAAAGTCTCACGGAAAGCCCAGGCCGCCTTGATTCTGCAGCAGTCGAACAGCGTCGAGTTAAAACGAGACAGACAGACGGCAAGAGAACGACAGATTCGAGACGTACGTTTGGCAGGAACAAGGACAGCACACGACAGCCATCAAGAAGACAAGAGGAGGTTTCAGAGAGAGTCTTGTCAGAAAACAGGTGAGTCATCTGTCTGTTGTCAGAGCCGTGCTCACTGTTGGAAATTGCCCCGTGGAGAGGTAAGTGTGGTCAATGACTGTCTGGATAATTATTCTGCCAAGGACAAGCAAACATCTTCCATCTCAAGGGTTTACATCATTTAAAATATTCTAATGCCTAGAGGCAAGAACTTCAACTAACCAAAGAAGTAAAGTTTGATGTCTTTTTAGTACTTTGCTGTTCATGCATATAACTTTGTTTAGGCTAAGTTCAATTTGACTTTTGAACTTTGAAATGGAAAATATTTACAATAGAAGTTAATTGTGTCAGCATAAACTCATATGCAGTGCTGGGTAGATTATTTATGAGATTAAATTACAAAACTCATAATCAAGATAACCCATTTTTGGTTATGTAATCGGACTACGTTTGGATTACATTTGGATTACTTTTGACTTAAATTTAATTTGATGTTATATATACTGAAGCAGGATAATTTTGTACTATTTTGACGGTTAAAACTAGGGAAAAGATTCCATTCTTCATCACCAACAAGAGCCTTGACATCTTTTTAAAGTACAGAACCTACAAAATACAAACACTGTTAGTGTTCACTGAAAAGTTTTTCCATGAGTCTCCTTAAAAATGAAAGGGATTTTATGCCAAGGTCTCGTGAAATCAGCATGATGGAGTTTGATTGTGAAGTTAGTATTGAAGATACCCTTCCACTTTTAAATCATATTGTTATTCATAAAAAAACAATACAATTATTTAAGATACAGTTTCAAAATGCGCATATTCTGCGATTTTTAGTTGAGTAAAATACTTTTTTCTCATATATTTCATCATTGAAGATTACTCAAAAATTGTGTAAAAATATTGACGAGACAATCTCATGTCTCGTCTCTCTTGGGATAAGTGTCTCGTCTCAACCCTAGTGTCTATACAGCAGCCATCAAATGATAAGTGGCGCTCCATTTTGGATCTCTGTGCGATTCCAAACCCCTCCCCTCTCTGCCCGAAAAGCTCAAAAATTACAAACATAAATAAGATGTAAGTATATATATTATAAAAAATTGAGAAGAAAATGAAAGGAAAATCACTGAACTGTAAACAACTGACTGCCATTCTGTGAAGAATATGTAATCATGTAATTTATAAAAAGTAACTGCAGTCTGTAATCCAGATAACATGTAAGCCGTTACTACCAAGCTCTGGTCTTATTTTGGATAAATCACTTTTGTTATATGTTTTATTTAAACTGAGAAAGTTGCTTAAATCTTCATGGTGCAGAGATTTTGTCACCGACGTGACATCTCTATACTAAAGAGGTTTAGTTTTTAATCCAATTCTGCACATTGAATTCTTTAAACAGAGCTGTATTTTTCCTTAAAGCATTTACTTTAACATATTAAATACATTACTGTGATGCCCATTTGGAGAACACGAGCTTAAGGACCGGCTTGCATCATTCCTGTTTTATCCTATCCTATATCTTGTCTTCTCTCTAACAACCTCTGTGAATAAAGGTTGTGTAAAGGCTTTCGTTTAAAAACAGCCTTTCAGTCAATCAGACATGAAAGAAACATTAAAAGCTATTGCACTTTTATGAACCCGACACAAGTCGGCCTCGGTTTGTCTAATCAAACACAGATCAGTCCATGCAAATGACCTCCTTGAACTCCATCTGTGAGCTCTCTCATTACTGTGCCACAGTGACATCTGGAGGCGCAAGTGTCTCCTAACACCATCAGTGTAAAGAGAAAGAGTCAATGAGTTCCTCCAGTTTGGGTTCATTTAAGTCAAAATAAAAAGCGCACTGATTGATATCACTTGATTTCTGAAGGTGGATCTGTCCGTCAATTAACAGCCTATTATGCTCACTGCATGTTTTTAATTGCAACTCATCACCACAACTGAGCATCAAAGAGACACGAAAAAATGTAATGGCAAAGGTTTGCACAAAATGTATGATAACTTCATCCAGTGAAAGCAGGTTGTATGGAAACACAAGTTATGATGAGAATCTGTTATATATCAGCACTGAATATTTATGCCAAGTTAAGCATTTCTAGGATTTCAATGCACTATAGTATACATTTAAAATAGATGTTTTGGTATTGATTCTTTTAGGTGATGCCAGACAAAATCACCAAATCATGACATGACAAAAACAGACAATTTTCACTTCAATATCATGTACACACACACACACACACACACACACACACACACACACACACACGGACGCAGGCACGCACACACACCACTACACACACACACACCAAGCACACGCACGCAGACACACACACACTGGTGTTAATGGGGAAATTCCACAGACTTCAAACAAACCTTTCTGCATTTTTGCAATTTTAAACAAATAAATAAATATCATTCTGTATGATTTATAAGTTGTGTTCCCTCATGGGGACCCACAAATTGTCCCCTTAAGGTCAAGATCTCCTGGTATTACTATCTTTGTGGGGACATTAGGCTCCCACACAGTGATGAATACCAGTACACACACACACACACACACACACACATCTGAGCTTAGTTTGATGTGACTTTGAAGCAAAGCTCAGTGGAGATGTCATCCCTTGAGTATTCCAGCTGTTTCCATTTGTATTCACGGCCAACACAGACCGCAGTCACAGC
Organism: Triplophysa tibetana; assembly: GCA_008369825.1. Classification (NCBI taxonomy): domain Eukaryota; kingdom Metazoa; phylum Chordata; class Actinopteri; order Cypriniformes; family Nemacheilidae; genus Triplophysa; species Triplophysa tibetana. The sequence goes on along the minus strand of CM017903.1, from coordinate 22,616,122 downwards.
CGCGTAATGCTGAGAACTTTCTGCTCATTCACTTTACTTTCCCAAATCTGTCTCAATATTCTTTCCGTCTCCAAATACAGCTTTTCAATAAAGACTTTACGTTCTTTCATGAACGTTATGCTTGTTCGTCTGTCTATTATGAATTATGATTAAATATGAGTTATTAGTGGCGTAACAGTATCGCTATTAGTGTTTCTCTTTTGACCCAAATCAGTGACAAAACTGTCCTTCTTGGCTAAAGGGAATGCTCATCGATTGCATAATACATAATACAATTTATTATTTTGTGTACACTGAACAAAATTAGACCAAAATTGCTGCCCTACAGAGATTATTTTGTTTAATGGACTTAGATATTGAAGATTTTGATCAAAATGTGGCAAAAAGTTTGCTCAACTCAACAGACTATTTCATCTGAACAAACGAAAAGTTCCCAGCATGCATTGTTCGATTCGTTTTTAAATCAGTTAAAGAATATTACTGTTTTTGTGTTTGTAGATATTATTTATGCTGTTGTTGAAAAGGCTAGTTGTCTGATAGATTTGTTTTTAACTGTCACCATGATCTTGGTTTGTGTGTTTGTACAGTGAGAAAAAAAACTTATTTTGTAAGTTTGCCAGGTTACAAAGAAATGAAGGGTGTATCATTTTTATTGTGGGTTCTTTTACCTGATAGAGACAGTCTGATATTCTGTCTCTATCGGTTAGAATAAACCTAACATAAAAATGATAGACCTTTCATTTCTTTGTAAGCAGGCAAACCTACAAAATCAGCAGGGGATGAAATAATTATTTCCCTCACTGTAAGTGCATGACGCAAACTTGTTACAGCTAAAAGCGTCAACAGTGTTTGAGCAGTTACTTGACCAATGCTCTGGTCTGTTTTGATTAAAGTGCTTATATGATGTAATTAAAAAATAATAAAAGAAAGTTAAATGAACTTAATCCTCTGAGTTGGGTGGAAGTTGGAAGTTCAACTGGTTAAAATTGTAGTTGAGAGAACTTAGAAATCGCCGTGTTGCCTAATTAATCAAGTTGGATCAACAATATATTTATTTTTAGAGTTACTCAGTTGATTTAGTTCTGCTTGCCCAGAAGTTAAATAAATAAGAAAAAGCTAGGGTAAATAAGTACTAACATGTTTTGTTGTTGTGCACAATGCTATAATATTGCTTTTAAGTAATAATACTTTTAAGTTCCAGCAAACAACAAACTAGTATGCACAGAAAATATTTTGAGATTTAACTTTATTTTGAGATTGGTGTTAACGAGAATGTAGCTGACCTTGCCATGAAATCCAATGGAATTGTTCCTGTCAACGCTAAGAACTGCCCATTCCTGTTACAAATGAGGAAATAAGTGAACTGTGGGTCTCAGCTTCATGTTTTATAAAGGTAGAAATATCACATGGTGTTGCCAAGTCTGCACTTCTCTCAAAGAGAATGAATGGAGAGAGATGGTAATGATCAGAAGATCAGAAAACAGCAGTTTCATAAACTGGACACCTGTAAAATGATGCTACGCCAGCAAATCTCTGCTTTCCTTTAGTTCAGAGTGTGTAGTCTATATCATATCTAAAGTATGGAAATAACTCAGATCCTGACATGTACAAAACATACAGTCAGCTTTTTTCTGCACTTCTGCTAGAATCTACTGAACACTGCATACTGTACACTGGGGGAAATGAATTATGCTTGTACAGATGTTATATTAATTGTATATATGTGTTATTTTCAGACATAACCTTTATTGGACCTTTATTTTTTCATGGATTGTCTGTCCTGCATCAACTTGCAAAAACATGAAATAGAGACTACTAGGAGAGTGACTTACACAACTGATTTTTTACAGACTTAACTAAAGACTTTTGAAAAAGGATGTCTCAGAGACACGCGAAAATATCCCAGATGAAACCCTGGCTATTGAAGACTTTGAACTCTTATGGAAGAAATAGTTTCAAGCACAAAATTAAAAGAGTAAAAAGTAAAAAATGGAAGAAGCCAATAAATATTGCCCAGTGGCAGATCAAACAAGCAAAAAATAAAAATTAGGCAAACAAAATCGAAAAGTTCAAGAGTAAAAAGACAAGACATTGGTGGGATTACATCAACAATGATCTTGGGCGATCTAAAATGAATGAAACTGAGATAAAACTTTATAATGTGAATGGAAATCACGTGGCAGAGGTTTCGAACAGTTTTGTTCTGGGACTAGTGATAAGATGTGTGGCCAAACCAACAAAAAACACATGAACTGTGTAGTATAGGACAGATAAAAGAAGCCCTTCTAAGATTAGATACATTGAAAGCAAGTGGTCCTGATGATATATCTGCTTGGTTTCTCAATAACCATGCGGAAGACTTGGAACCAGTGACACATCTGATCAATGCCTCATATCAAGTGAGGATTCTACCTCTATTTGATCGAGTCGACCATGCAAGGCTTTTCCAGCATTTGACCTATGTCCCCAGTTGTTGGCTTGGTTGTTTAGCTACACAACAGGAAGACGACAAAGGGTGGTTGCAAACGGTAAAAGCAGTGAATGGAAAGTTGTGACAATGGGTTCCCAAAGGTGTAGTTGTGCCACCAAATCTGTTTTTACTTCATATGTTAACCCGGAAGTCATTTATGAGGATATACTGCACCTAGTTTACGCAGAAGATGTTTGTATATAACAAGCTGTAAAGTTAAAAGACATCGAAACAGACAAAAAGATACAAATGGAGGCACTTGCTTTGGAAAATTTGGGCTAAACATAACAACATGCTCGGGAACAAATCTGTTGAAGTAAGGATATGTTTGGACAAAAACTCACTACAACCATCACCACTGGGAGGTCAAGATGTTCCTGTGGTATTACAGTCAAAATTCCTCGGGTATCCTCTATACAATCATTCAATGGAAATGATCACATCCAAGAGGGTGTAAAAAGGGCATCTGAGGGTCTTCGGTTTTTGCAAAACATGGAGCTCCTGGAAATTATTTAGTCAGTATGTATTGCTCCTTGATCAGTGCCTGTCTGGAGTATGTAAATGTTTTGTTAGTTGTTGCACAAAAAAGCAAACAGCTTTGCTAGAAAGCCTTCCAACGAGAGCACAACGAATCATTGACAGTTTTACAAACACATCTAAACACCTCCCTGATTTACAAGGTCGAAGAGAGCAAGCCACTTCTCACCTTCATGATCTTCTTCCACCAACCAGGGGTGAAAAACTGACCAGCTTCTTAGAAAGCAAAGCAATTTGACATATTTCAAATCCAATTCCTTTTCGGATTAGACCGCGATTATTGAATGTAAGGATGCTTAAGGTCCTTTTTGCAGTTGTAGGCTACTTAAATGTTTTAAATATTTTTTCATGTGAATGGATGTATTTTTTGCACATATCTGGACAGACGTATATAATAAATATGTGCACATGTATATTTAATAATTTTTTTCTTTACAGTTTATTTCTCATTTTATATTGTATGTTTTTTTGTAATTTTATCCAATGTTACTTTCATTAAATCTCAGTATTGATAAGCAGAAACGTGAATAAACTTCAACTGGGATCTTCATTATACTCCATCTGGGAATGTTGCAGGGTGACCGATGTCAGACATATAGTGTGTGATGTCAGAACTCTGAAAGATGTTTTAAATGGAGATTATTGTGTGCTTTAGAAAAACTATTGTCTAAATAAAAGGGTGTGTGGTGTTCTTATGACAAGTCAGAGAGTCGTGAAGGGGTTTGGTCCAGGCGTCAAACCACCAATGCAAATATATAAATGCTGTATAAAATTATAAATGTTGCTTTTTTGTATTCTATGCATGTAGAAAATCCCACTTTGCATTAAGTGATTTATGGAAATGGACCCCAGAAAACCATTATTAAGTTATCATTTCTAATAACCAAACAAACTTCCGGATCCAACTGTAATAATTTATGATCACATCTCAAATTATTTTCTATGTCAGAGCAGAAACATTGGTTCGGTGGGCAATTAAAACTTCACTCATCATCAAAGGGCCACAGAATAGCAGACGTACCTCCGGAGAACTAATGAGGTATGAAAAACATTAAATAATGTTATTTTTGACCGTTTTGACGCCAATTTTTAAAAATATCGCTTCGCTCTGATGTTTTGGAGTTCATAAAGACCTCATGGTTGAGACTTTAGATGTGCTTCTGTTCTTAAATGTAACTAATATTCTGTTGTTGTGATTATCTTATTCTTTGACTATTTTACAATTTGGACAACCACAAAAATGAAGCCGTTTTAAAAGCAAATCCACAGAAGCTGAAACGTTGTGCTTGTGTGAGAGAGAGTGTGATCTGTGACATGTCCACAGTCACTTTTATCGTCTTTTTAGGGGTGACTAACTGGAGGGGTGACCCAGAGGTGGGTCAAGATGTAGATACAACTGTAACAATAATACAATAATGGGATAATTGGTTAAAATGTCAAGTGCTATAACACACAAACTCATTAGTTCAGTGATTACTTGGAACAGACGCCATGTCTGGCTTCATTAGCTTTAGCAAAACATGAGTCGCCAGCCGTTTTTATCCTTCACCATTTATCATTGTGCGGAACATGAGTTACACCACCGAACTTAGTGCTGTAACTTTATGCAGAAGTATATCAGCGAGATGAGAATTGGCTTTGGGTGTGTTTTGCACAAATGTTGCAGAACAAGTAATCAGAGCAGACATTATGCGACCGTGAAACTGTGTAAAAACAGATAATGGGGGATTAAGCATATGCAGGTTTACCAGACGCATTCAAAAATCTGCTGTTATTGTGCATTTACGTTTTTTAATAGACCTGCGAGAATCAGCATCATTGCAGGTACAGAGAAAATTGCAGAAATGTAATTGGAATGTCCCTTTAATAAGCCACTCCAGCTGCCTCGCGTCATATAAAAATGTTTGATAGAATTAAGAGGCAGATGGCAAAGCTGAATTTAAAGAATGCTGAATTTAATTTGCATAATGGGCTTTTTAGAGAAAATGCAAAGACAATTCACAAAAGTTGACCTTGATGTTGTTCTTTATTTACATCCGATATTCTTCTAAACACAATGCAGTAATGGAACAAAAAGCTTAATTTTTTTTTAATTTTCAATGACGAACTAGAAAGACTGAACCTTTGGAAACTAGATATGAATATCATGACCAGAAATAGGACAGACATCTCTGAAGCCCAATGTCCCGCTATTTTAAAAGAGGTCATTTTTACTTTTATTAAATACACCAAAGTGGTTTGACCCTGGCTTGAACCGTATGTGTTAGAAACACAGAAAATGATGTAATATACTAATGAGAAACACGGCTACTGTAAAAAAAAGAATAAAAAAATGCATAAAGTTCTGGCAGAAAATTTCCAGTTAATTTCCTGTTATTTTACGGACATTTCCGTTAATGCTGGAATGTAATTTAATGCAATGGAAAATGTAAAATCCCGAAAACTACTTCATCTTACTACAGCATATTGTGCCCTATTTTTACAGATTTTTTTTAATCCTTTGCAGATCTTTATTTGTGGCATGGTTTCAGTGGCCTCCCCTCGCGTTCTTTGGATGCCGCGTTTGGCCAACCAGAACATAGATTTGTCACTTGTGAGAAAACCAGAAGAGTATTTTCTTTTCTTTTTTCAGTCTTTTGACTTTAACATGGCACAGGAGATGAGCGGGGATTCGCAGATATGTCACAGGCTATTGACTTGGACCTGAAGACACTTGTAAAGCAGATGTTTTGACAGTTAAAACATTGCAGCTGAAGTCTAGCAGGTGTGGATGTTTCGTGATGGTGCAGACTATTTTACAGCTAATGGATGCTGATGGTTTTAATAAGCCCCTAGTTAAAAATGTATGTCTAAGCCGGGGGAAAAGTGAAGTGAACATCCGCCTCACAGTTTGAGATAAAACTATTGTGACTTGACATTCTATGTATTTTTTTCCAGCATTTGATGTTGGGTTTCGCCACATATTATTTCAATTCATCCCTCAGGCTGGATTTTGAAAAGTTCAGCCAGTAAACCTCAGTTTATGGAGAGCTGCGTAATGTCTGCTCCTGTATACCTGAATATTGAGCAAAAGTAACTTATGACATTAATTTACACTTTATGGTATTCTGGATATAACCCTGACAGATAGCACTGTCTGTCACACCAGTCTCCAAAGATGGAAACCTGAGTCTTGCCCTATAATGGAGGTAAACCATTTACTGAACCATTTTTGACCAAACCTTTGAAATATCTCAACCTAGTGATGAAATGATAAAATGCTCCCAGGTTGTTTAATTGTGCCAGATCAAACAGTTTTCACTTGATCTTTATTTTACATTGCACCTCAAATGTTCAAAGTATCCTCTGCCAAAGCAACAAAAGAAAACCGCCAGAGAATATAATGTCTCATACACTGATAGCTGTAGTTCAGCTTCAGAGGAAATGCATCTGTGGATGGCGATTGTTTTCAAATACTGTGACACTTTTGGGAGTAACATTAATAGTGTTTGTGATTTCACTCCATTTCATTCCTTAATCTCATTCACAACAAACAAGATATCCAGAACCTGGGTATGTATACTCAAGGCTTTTTTGAGTTAATTCAACATTACGGCAAATAAACTGGATCAAATTAACAATTAAAGCTGGTCTGCTTTCAATGAACTTGGTTAAAGAGACCTGGCATCTATCTAATGCATTTAAAAAGCTATATCCATAAATGTTGCCATTTCAGAAACAAAATCAAATGTTAGCACACAATTTTAAACAAAATGTAATCAAAGAAATATAGAGGAATAAAACGTCTATTATTATTATTGTTAATATGCTGATTATTATTATAAATAACCATTTTTAATTCTACTGCAACAAACATACAATAAAAAATGTCAATATAACAATTCTGGATTCATCATGTTAATAAACATTTTAAATTAAAAAATAATCTAGAATAAAATGATAAAGCGAAGAAACCTGGAGTCGGCGCCATTTTTATGACGTCACATGTATCAGGTGGTTACGCTTCAAGTCAGACTCAGCACGCTCAAACATTTTACAAGTTGTACGAGAACGTGAGTGCTTTTTCAAGCAGGAATATGGTTATTTTTTATAGTTCATGGTGTCCAAATACTCTTTATAATGCACCATTTGGGGCACAGACACAAATGAATCCCACACTATACTATACAAACAAGTGGACAGTCGGAGTACGTACTTAACGGCTAGAATATATCAATAATGCACATCTTGATTTGAACTAACGTTAGTCCTGCGACTCCGAAGATCAACAAAACAAATGTCAGAATTTGGGCATTTCATTTTTAAAGTGTAATATATTCCTGAAATAATATGAACGACGGTGTAGAAAGTTCGAGCTGTCAATCTAACAGGTGTTTTCAGTCAGTGGACTAATTTAAGAGACCTGACGGATCGTTGATCACCAGAAAAAGTGCTCGTAAAATTTACAACAGGGATAAATGGAGGAATGTTTCATTAGACGACATTCGTGCAAGGTGAGTTGTTTTGTTATTAAAACTTTAGTTTTCTCGACTTTTGTTTAATGCGTGCTTTGAATTTTTTTGTATTGATGCATTGTATGTGTTTATGTCTAAGTAATAATATAATGAATGAATGTAGCGATGTTCCTTGGTACAGTCAGGTTTTGTTGTTACTGAAAATGTTGTTTATTTCAACGGATTATGCATTTCCAGAAAGCTTGGACGCTATCGAATGCTAGGCCTAACGTTAGTGTGAATTTTGTTGTTTGTTACCTGTGTAACGTTATGATTTACTGTCACTGTGTACCCTTTATGTTAATACTGTTCAAAATGGTCACAGCAAAGTTCTATATGCAAATATTAATTAAGACAACGTCGATATTCAAAGACGCGGAATTGTCGAGACGGACAAATACGTTGCTTATTTCCATATTTTTTAAAGCTCCAGTGAATTTTTTTTCTTTTAATAAAAATAAATTAGCCTTAAGGACGTCAATAATCTGATATGCTCCTCATCCGCTGACAAAATTCCCATTTAGATGATATAAGCGTTAAAAACTGACAGTCTAGACATTTCACGACATTCACGCTACACTTCCGCCTCTCCAGAGCCATTGATAGAACGCGTCTTCTCCGTTGGCTCCAATGAAACAGTTTTTTCACAGTTTCAATAGTTCCCTGAAGTTACTAGTAACGCTTTGGGATGCGACTAAACATACCAACTAAGGGGAAACTCCTAACCCGTTTTAAGACGAAAGCTATTTAATGAATGAGAAAAATTACAGAAATTAAGCATTTAAAGAGAAACTTGATTTTACATGAATCACGTGACGCTCCAGCGTTTTGGACGTTCGTTGGCAGAACTCTCTCTCTCAATGTAACAAAGTAAATCAACTTTAAATGAAACCTCATTGGTATCACTCATCTTCCTGACTTTTACATCACACTGTTAAAATGCAGCTTTGTCAGTCTGACTGTGCCGTAAATGAAATGCTATTGGTCATTTTAAAAGGGAGCAGGGTATCTCGCCCTCTCTGCATCTTTTCAGATGAAATTACGTCAACACATCAAATAATGCAGCGCGTTCCAAGGCATTGAAGTGATACTTAGATTAAGTCCCTTTACGAGACATATTGTAAATGTTGATTGGCATCAATTTTGTAGAGAAATTGTTTGGATTTTGTATAACAATGTATAAGTTCTATAGGCCTGCTTTTCATTACTGTTCGTTAGAGACAGAGGTTTGGTGACTGAAACACCGTAGACTTCATATATAGTGAGGGAAATAATTAATTAATCCCCTGCTGATTTTGTAAGTTTGCCTGCTTGCAAAGAAATGAAAGGTCTACATATTTTATGGTAGGTTCAGTTTATTTTAACTTATAGGAAACGAGTATCAACCAAAAAAAAAAAAAAAATCACAGAAAACAGAATATAAAGGTTATAAATTGATTTTTCATTTCAGTCAGTGAAATAAGTATTTGTTCCCCTACCAACCAGCAATAATTCTTTCTTCTCAGATAGGTTATGTGCCTATATGGACCACAGATTAGTCCTGTCACTTTAAGAAATCTTAAATCAGCTTGTTATGTAAACTCCGCAAAAAAAGAAACGTCCTCTGACTTTCAACTGTTTTTACTTTCAGTAAACTTAATATGTGTAAACATTTGTATGAACACTAAAAGAGTCAACACCATAAGACATAAACTCAAAATGTTTCACAGACATGTGACTAACAGAAATAGAATAATGTGTCCCTGAATGAAGGTAGGCTCAAAATCAAAAGTACCAGTCAGTATCTGGTGTGGCCACCAGCTGCTTGAAGTACTGCAGTGCATCTCCTCCTCATGGACTGGACCAGATTTGTCTGTTCTTGCTGTGAGATGTTACCTCACTCTTCCACCAAGGCACTTGCAAGTTCCTGGACATTTCTGGGGAGAATGGCCCAAGCCCTCACCCTGCGATCCAACAGGTCCCAGACGTGCTCAATGGGATTGAGATCCGGGCTCGTCGCTGGCCATGGCACAACACTGACATTGCTGTCATGCATTAACTCACACACAGAACGAGCAGTATGGCTGGTGGAATTGTCCTGCTCGAGGATCATGTCCGGATGAGCATGCATAAAGGGTACCACATGAGGGAGGAGGATGTCTTCCCTGTACCGCAAGCCATTGAGATTGCCTGCAATGACAACAAGCTCAGTCCGATGGTGATGTGATATACCGCCCCAGACCATGACGGACCCCCCACCTCCAAATCGATCCCGCTCCAGGGTACAGGCCTCGGTGTAAGGCTCATTCCTTTGACGATAAACATGAATCCGTCCATCACCCCTGGTGAGACAAAACTGTGACTCATCAGTGAAGAGCACTTTTTCCCAGTCCTGTCTGGTCCAGCGAAGGTGGGTTTGTGCCCATAGGCGGCGTTGATGCTGGTGATGTCTGGTAAGGACCCGCCTTACAACAGACCTACAAGCCCTTTTTTAGCTTTTAGAACTGTGACCTTAAATGCCTACTCTCTGTAAGCTGTTAAGGTCTTAACGACCATTCCACAGGTGCATGTTAATTAATTGATTATGGTTAATTGAGCATGCATGGAAAACATCGTTTACAACATTATTGTTGAAATACACAGTCCTGAAAAAGGGACGTTTCTTTTTTTGCTGAGTTTATATAAAAGATGCATGCCAACAGAATCTGTATCTTTTCCATTCAACCTCTCCACCACCATGGTCAAGACCAAATAGGTTTTAAAGGATGTCAGGGACAAGATTGTATACCTGCACAAACCTTGTATAGGCTACAAACAGAAGCTTGGTGAGAAGGAGACGCCTGTTGGTGCGATTATTTGGAAATAAAAAATAACTACTAAACGCTCTTGGTCTGGAGCTCCCTGCAAGATTTCCCCAATAGAGTAAAGATGATCACGAGAAAGGAAAAAGATCCGACCAGAACTACACGAAGAAGCTTGTTAATGATTTCCAGACCGTTGGGACGACAGTTAGCATGCAAACCATTGAGAACACGCTGTACTGAAGCACCTGCAAGGTCCTCCTGCCCAAGAAGGCCCACCTGGCTTATCTGAAGTTTGTCAACGACCATCAAAATGGTTCAGAAAGGCTTCGGATAAAGTGCTCAGAGATCAAAATTGACTCCTGTTTTTGGAGGGAGAGAAATGTTGACTATGACCCCAAGAACACCATCCCTCCAGAGAAGCTTTGTTGGAAACATTATGTTTAGGTTTTTTTTTCTCTGCTACGGGCATAGAATGACTTCAGCGCATAGACGGGCTGAGGGACGGGTCCGTGTACCGTAAAACCTCCTTCCCTTAACTAGACCACTGAAGATGGGTCGTGATTGTGCCTTAACATGACAAAGACCCAAAATACATTGCCAAGACAACCAAAGAGTGGCTTAAGGAGAACCTGATTAAATGTCCCAGCCAGTCTCTAGACCCTTGTCCTATAGAACATCTGTGAAGGAGGATAAAACTCCAATTTGCAGAGGGACAGCCAAGAAACCTTAAACATGTACAGAGGAGTGGACTTGAATGTATCCTGACACACGTGCAAACCTGAAGACCAACTATCAGAAATGTTTTACTTCTGTGCTCGCCAACAAGGGTTTCTACACAAAGTACAAAGTTATGTTTTGCCCGGGGATCAAATACTTATTTCACTGACTGAAATGCAAAATTTCAACCTTTATATACAATTTTTTTTCATTTAAAATAAAACTACCGTAAAAATGATAGACCCTTCATTTTTTGTAAGCAGGCAAATTCAGCAGGGGATCAAATAATTATTCCCCTTAGTGTATTTATCTTGGATGTCAACGAATACTTTTCAATACGCTGAGAAATAACGTGCTTTTCTTATGGAGCTCTTACAGTTTACTATGGGAATAATATTCAGTGATAAGGTGACGGCAGGAATTCATTTGATGGCATTCATTCCTCATCCACAAATATTGACTGGCAGATAAATAGGGAGACCGTGGGCCTTTATATGAATGATGTGATCAGAGTTTATACCTCATATTTTCCCAACTGATCTCCATCCCTTTTACCTGACAGATGTCACTGATATAAGAGTCCTAGAACATCTTTGAATGGTGGGCTTTCGGAAAGGTAGTGTGTGCATTTGAACGGTTAAATCGGACAGAAATACTGGTTTATTTGGTTTACGGCTTTTTTAAGTATGAGCGGTTAAGAGATTTGATCTAAGATTGTCTCGGGCTGTCGCAGATGCTCTATTAATTTAAGCAATTTTGATGCTATCGCCACATCATCTGGAGTGAAAGCAGTCGTGTGTGTAACGGATTGATATGGGAAAAGTCAAAATGAAGTGAGGTTGAACAATATTGTAGATCATATTTCAGATTTTTCGTATTTTCCTCAAAAAACAAATGCATAAAAATCAAACATTTTTAATGGAAGTTGCATGCAATCTACTGATATCTCAAGAATGTGTCTGGTCTGTAAGGCCCTGTTTTCATACAAGATACAGTGAAGAAAATCAAGAACTCAAAAATTCCTCCTGTTTTCACATCAAATGTAAAGCTCTTATCTTAAAAAGAACGAGGAACATTTTATTCCTCAATATATGACCCTTTAAATTCTATGTGCAGGAATAATTTTCTAGCTTAGTTTTCTGCAGTTCAGTCGGAACACTAATTTGCACAAAACTCCTGTTTTTTTTACACTTGAAAGAAAACTTAATTAAAGCTCTGTGGAATACAAACAAATATTCTCTCTCTCCCTTTTATATTTCCACTTGTGGCAAGAACGTGGCTGTTTGCTCAACACATACTGATCTAATGATTAAAAAGTAAAACTGGCAAATGGCAATTGCTGTCCCGCTTCTACAAATGACATGAATCTCTCTCTAATTAATAAATAATGAAATGAGCTGTTTTTCTTGTGCAGTAGTCATTAATTTGTAACAGTTTTAACCCTGCAGGACAACTAGAAAACATGGCTGTTAGTTGTGTTCAGTGCAGTTGTTGAATGTTTTGTAGGTTGTCATCAGTGTTGTGTGTAACTAGTTACTAAGTAATTAGTTACTGTAATCTAATCACTTTTCCCTTGGAAAAGTAAAGTAAGGGATTACACTTATTATTTCCGTATTTTAATTAAAGTTACTTTTGATGTAATTCAACTAAATACTTTGTCTAACATATGTGTGTGCAATGGGGGAATTGACATCAAAATTCAAAGTCTAACTTTTAAATCCGTGCTTTAATGTATAATTCTCACATTTATAATACTTTAGTCACTAAATATTACTTAATGCAGTTTAATATTATTTATTTGAATTAATTGAATAAACCCATCCTTGAATCATTTAACTAATCAAGGATGATTAAGGATATAGAAAGTAATTAGTAATAAGTTACTAGATACTTTTTGGACAGAGTAATTTGTACAGTAATCTAATTACACTATTGAATATGTAATCCGTAACTAGTAATTAATTACTTTCTCAGAGTTACTTACTCAACACTGGTTGTCATGACACCATCGTTTTCACAATACTTGCTAAATTAAACATACTATATTTGATACTGCAGCAAAATAAGTATGGTGTTGAACAAACAGCTTTATTTAGAAAAATGTTATCTATTTATGTATTATTTGGCGTTATTGTCATGAAGACTGGCGGATCATCATTGTTTTGGGTAAAGTTTGATAAATTGAAGTCTTGATTGGCGCGAATGCTGAATTGCTGACAACCAACATGGCTTAACTTTGTTTGGATCTGTTCAACTTTTAACCATCAAACAGACCTTTCTCGCATAGAGAAAAGCAAAGGAAACTTTCCCCCTTATGTTCTGTTCATTAAAAGATGCCTCTGATGCAACAGGTTGGAAGTTAAAGGCAATACCACAATCTCATTCTTAACGTGGTACCCGCAGAAGAGAGTGTGTAGTCACATACACGTTGTTTTCGTTGGGCTGTTGAGTAGAACTTCAATTATGGTAAAATCTCTTTAGCGCATACATGATGTATATAATACGGATGTATTTTGATAGTTTGTGTAAAGCAGTGGTTCTTAATGCTGTTCCTGGGGATCCACAGCACTGAGTCTCCAAAATTTGAAATTCAAATCAAAATAATACATGGCTAAAAATAAGCAACTAAAGGGAAGTTATAATTGTTTTGTATAGTGTTTTTTTATGTATGAAGTAATCAAGACTTAATACTTTTAGATGGACAGTTTTTGATTGCAGATTGCAAACTCCTTCAGTAATATTAACAGAATTTTCTGGGCACGAAGTGCGTTTTTCATATGATTTATGTGTTTTTATATAAACAACACTGTGTTTACCTTTGAAGCTTACAATGAAAAATCCACAAAACTTAGCTGCCTATATTCAATGTGGTCTGGACTTTGTTCATAAAACAAAAATGTTGAGAACAGTTGCGTAAATATGGAGTAGTTATATTAAGACGGCGATATCATTATCAAGTTGTTATATAGCATCTTGTAATCTTTAGTTGTTATATAGCATCTTGTAGTCTTGTTTGTGCGGTGACCGGTCTCAGAAAGAGAACCCTGTGTATCTTCTCACTGGATTAACAGTACCTTTTTATTTTAGACTGTAATTTAACCTGATTTCATTCTGTTGTTACTAGACCAATATTAACTTTATACTTTTGATGTAGGCTTTGACGTTTTTTGGAGTCGACTCCGATTCTCGACTCCCACTTTTGGAGTCGATGGAATCGACACTTCGACTCCATTTACTGCCATTCAAAACAGGCTTAGGAATACTAAATAAATTAATGTAACTTAACAAATTTGGGACCTTTGGGTTGGCAACCAAATTCTAAAGTCATTAGCAAATACACAAGCATTTGTGCAACGGACACCAGTTTTTTTTTGTGCTGTCAGACCAGTTTCTGCTTTCTGTTCCTAAACCGATGTGGTTTTCCAAACACACGCAGCGCAAGGACATGACAGCCCATGTCTTACCGTAGTTATAGATGGTAAAGCTAAGACATTTCGTTTTCAATTATTTTTATATTGCATCGATTTTGGAGAGTTATAGTTACACTTATGAAAATGTTTTGTCACCGCGTTTCATTGTTTTGAATTGAGGCTCTGTATATGTGCGCTAAACAAGCCTTAAACATGTTTTATTTATTTTCTATTAAGAATTTATATGTTAGGCTAAACACGTTTAAAAAAAAAAATGAGAAAAGACGATGAACCTACTTTGTGTTATTTTTTAATGTAAATAATTGCATTTCTGTGTTGGCCATTTAACAATAAGAAGTATTTAAAATTATCAACATGTTATTTTAAAACCAATAAATATGCTAAAATAGTATCCCAGCAACAAGAACTTGATGTATGATTTGTGATTTCCTGGCTGTTGCTGATTTTTACGTTTTTAAACTGGACGCATTGTAATTTGTTTCCACAAACTTGACTCATATTTAAGCATAGCGTAACGCTTTCATTCAATGAAACTTACAAACGTAACAGGTGTTTTGAGAAATAAAAGCTTGAAGAGGGACAGATGAAATATAGGAGAATTTTCATAAGAACAGAATTGAATATGATCGGATTGAAGGTGAAGAAAAATATAGGAAATATTGCGTGCGCTCTAGTTTATGACAGCATTAAAGATTACTGAGTGGAAAGGAGTCGACGAGAGTCTATTCTGATTTTAGGGACATTAAGATTCGAGGAATCGACTCTTCTGGAGTCGACTCCCCATCCCTACTATGACTGTTTTTGCAATATTAGAAAAGCTTTAATTTAACAATATGGTTTTTAACAGGATCAAAATCATCACAGACATTTACAGTCCTTATACATAATGAAAATGCCTAATTTTCATTAATGCTATTTTAATGACTGACTTTTAAACGTTTTTTAATCATCAAATCATTTTTCTGTCAATCCATATGTTTCCTCCTTATTTATGCATGACTTCTTCAAGGTGTTGTAAAAAAATGTCTGACCTTGTGCTGAGTGTATATCTTGAGAAGATTAGTGAGACCTTGCTAAAGCAATTACTCTGACCCAGAGTAGATAAAACCGGAGAAAAAAAAAACGAAACGTAGCACACAAACACCTTTAAATCCCTCAGCCAATCAGTTCTTCATCTGAGTAATCCACTTTGAGTGAGAACTGGCCACTGCTTTTTGACGGGCGCAGATCAACCCATCTGATAAACCCCTAGAATTATCCCTGTTAATGCTCCTGTGAATAGGTGTGTGTGTATGTGTGTGTTGGTCATGGCAATATCTCAAGTGGTTAGAAAAAATCTCTTCAAGTGTATAATCCATGTTATTGGGGTTTGCTGCAGATTCTTTAAATCTTGAAGGGAGAGTTTCCCAGGAAACCTCTGGTAGACCAAAGTGTCAAAATTGTGTACATGTACAGAGCTTGGTTTTAGAACGGAGCCTTTGATTTTTGTTCTTGCTGAATATGAATAATCTTTTTGAAGGGGCAATCCGTGATCATTTTGGGTTAAAAATAATCGTTATCAATTATTGAGTAAATCGAAGACAGAATTCAAAACGATTGCCTTAAATTACCCTGATTCATAAAAAGGATTTATAATTTGCGCTGTCGGGTCGCCCCATGCAGGAAATTTGAATATGGGGGAAGTACCTCTTTGCGTTAAGAAGGAAAAAACGATTTAATTTGATTTGACTTGTTTTATTATCTTCAAGCAAAAATCAACTTGTAAAATTCCTGGTGTATTGAATAAATGTAAAGATTAACACTGGCAGCAAACAGCAGTTCTTGGTTAAGCTGCGGTTCATGAACATGCCAGTTAAATAGGCTTCTTGAAGATGCTTTGCGCATCAGAGTATTTAAGCTAACGTAATGCGCTAAGCTACGATTGACGAAATAAGGTAAACCGACAAAAGTGCAGTGCGTGTTTAAAACTGCAAACGATAGCGCTCAATTGGACAGGGAAAAGATAATAATCAAAGTGCTCCACTGCCATTGCAATAAATTGAAAGAAATGCAATGCTAAACAGCTGCCTTGAGGCGCTCTTGCAATGACTTTAATAGCTGTCCGAAAGACAGCTGTCCGACATGACTTTCGTTAGGCCCGATTCATTTTTGCGTCTAAACTGTGTGAAAAACGCATGACCCGCGCCTCTTTCTCTATTCAAATGAACCGCGGTCGCCCCCTATTTGCGCATGCCTACAGTTAAAATAACTAGTATCCGCGCGTAAAACACGTGAAATGTGAATCGGGCCTTAAAGGCAATTCGGCGTGGTGCTGTAGACGACCTTTCTGCATGTGCTGAATGTGAGCATTACAAACGCGCTGCTTTCGTATGCAGTATAAATATATTATTGAAATGCCAAATTCGGAGATTATCACTTTATCGTCAGTATTATACTCAACACGTTTTGTTTCTCGCCTTGCAGGCAGTCTCGCTTCACAGTCCGACAAAAAATGGATATTAGATGTTATTCATAGGGATGCGTTTATCTATCTCGGCGCACAGACAAACACGGACAGAGCCAGTTCAGAGTAAGCGCAAGGGAAATATTTAAATGCAAAACCACAATTCACTTACACATATTGAACCTTGGAGGTCGTACCGAATGGTTCAATATTATATTGAGAATTGTGGCACCCCTAAAATTTACACACAATCATATTTCACATGTAATACTATTCCACCGAATTCTGCAGATTGTTCCCAAATTTTTGTGCAGAATTGAAAAAAAAACTTTTTAAGTGAGCAAAACATATGAGACGGAAGATGTATATACAACAGGATAAGTACTTCATTAAAAAAAATTAAGCTAATGTTATGTGACTCGATGGCTCCTTCATAATTTTATTTGTCTGAAGCTCTACTCTACGTTCAAACTGAGATGAAGACACAGAGGCCAAAGTTAAGGATGGCAGCTTTAAGCTTCTATGCAGTGACATTACATTTGAAGAAGTCTACTTTGCAGTTTCGGATGAGCTACTGAAGTAAAAGCTATTTCTAGTTATGTTTGACTGAAGCGTGTTTGCTCAAATTATGCTTAGTCGGTATCAATTTATGAAGACACCTTGTGTAATTGGTTCTAGGATAACAAATTATTCAGACCGAAACGCACACTCTGAATCGTGTGAGCTGTGGCCCGCAGCAATTGTGAAATTTGAATTTCTTTCTTTGCATTGTATGTCTGAGAGGTGAATGAATGATTGATCATGAAATCTCTTTTTTTATAATTCTCTGAACTTTCCACGACAGCTCGACGATGGTCTGAAACATTCATGGAAATTCTGCATCGGTTATTTTATCTGTTATCCATATGGAGTTCATCAGTTTTTTTATGAAACGGAATGACTTCATCTCAAAGGATTCATCCTTCGATAATCTTTGGACTTCTTACGCAGTTTGCCTTGCCAGTGTGTTTACCTGATTCATCCACAGATATCACAGAAACACAAACAGAAACAAACTCGCGTGATAGAGGAAAGCCAAAGCTAAGACCATAAAATAGAATATGAATAGAAAGTGAGTTAGAGAGAGAGAGAGAGATTATTTAAGGATTAAAGCAAATAGAAACAGGCTTTCAGTCAAAGCACATAGAACATAAAGGAATGGGGGAGATGAATGAAGTTCCAGAACAGACAGTTATGATCATTATTCCTCACAAGCTAAAAAGGGAAAAGACGGACAGATTAACAGTAAAGAAAGAGCCAGAAGTGACGGAGGCATGATGTGACAGATTCATGAAGTTGGAAGGATAATGGAAGGCTACTCGTTTCTCCTCTGGAGAGTTTAAGATGGTAAGATCTCACTGCATTATTCATTGGGTAGGAGGTAATTGGAATCAAGTCATCCCTTATTCAGACGGAGATTCATGTATGACACGAGAAACTCAGATGGGAACCATTTTTGAGTAGTTTAAGTAGGACAAGTTCCTGAATCAACATCTCCTGTTGGTCCTTGAACGTTCTTGTCAAACAGTCAGAATATGGTGTCGGAATGACAGGATTGTTGTTCTAGGACCAACAAAAGATTGTTGATCCAAAAACGCAATTTGCTTGAAACCGTATTGAATTTTAATCAGATTTTTACCACTTTAAAGTGATTGTTTTACAGGGCTGTACAGTGCGACGTATATCTCGCACATGCCGCGAAAAAATCGGTCTGTGCTACGAATTCATTTAATAGTGTACTATGTGCTATACAGCTTGCCAGGTGTATTAGAAAGAGTCGCTGGTTTGTGTGAAGTCCTTTTTCTTGTTATGCTTGTTCGTCTGTGAGGTTAACTAATGGAGCACCACTATTTATTTTCGTTTTTATTTCGTTTATGCAATTAAAACTACATCAAGTTCATTGATATCCTCTGTTTGTTCTTGGTGTCTATTAGTGAATGAGTTGCACATTTTAACATGTACATGCGTGACACTTGTTTTTGTCAGGATCCTTCTATACGAGGACATGAACACACAAACTTCATCCACAGAGTTGTTAAACACATCGAAGCTCAAGCGTCTTCGCAACAACCGGCCAAAATAAAAGTTAGCTTCATTTGAACCGCACAAAAAAATAAATAACTTGAAGTTAATTTATAAACCACACTAAACACTATAGTATACTTGAATATTTACTATAATAAAGTTCAATTGTTCTATGGTACACAAGACTTCTACTGCAGTTTACTGTTTTAAATACTATTGTATAGCCTACAGTATTTTTATGGACAAATGCATTTACTACTGTATAGTAAAGCTTTGAAAAAGTAAAAAACGAATTGAGTGAAAACAAAAAATTATGTGCCACTAATTTATCCATTTGTATTTGTTTAATGTCCTTTTTCAATTACCTGTCTATTTCTGTGATGATGGTTTTTTTATGCATGATAACAGACGTATATTTGTGCTAAAACTGTTTGGCCTGTGCTACTAAACTTAAAACCTCTGTACATTGGTGCGATGTGCAAAAAAGTTAACGTACCCTTTACATTTTACCCTTAGTTACCACTTAAGGGCATGTGCTGAAGTGAGTTTTATCCTGATTCTTACCTCTTATGGGAAGTATTGTGATTTTTGTTAGCCATAGTGCAAAACATAAAATGACAAAACCCCGCTGTGGTGAAGTGCCTGTAACGTTGGGGTTGGGCCTTAAATTGCTTATTGCTTTTATGAAACATCGGCAGGGGCAATATGATAAAAGACACAAATAATTTAATGCAATAATGATAAACAATTCTACTGGAGAGTAATATAGTTAATTGGCTTGACTGTAGGCTGTTTACGGTTGGTGCATTAATAGATCAGCAAGCCACTTGAGACATTATGGTACTTTACAGTGATCTTATCTTGAGGAAGGGATGTTGTTGGCTACGGGACCAAACATAGAATACCATCAACTACCTTTACTGCTGTAAAATCTGTGTAGCGCATGGCCTCTAGTGACAACAGCAGTATGATGGAAGAAACCTGTGGTCATAAAATAAATAAAAAATAATAATCCCAAAAACATACAATTCTTCCTCCAAGGAATGTACATCACTTTAACAGCAGGCTGTTTACTGTTACCAAGCAACACCGCATCTTGGCGCAATAATATCAAATTCAATTGATGGAGTGTCACAGCTGTGAATATATCAGGTATTTTACAGGAGCTTTCAATACGCCTCGTCCAATCAGATTCAAGGAGCAGAACTTTCCTCTTTATAATGATAACATAATAAAAAGCATCTCTCTAAATTGTGTCTGAGGCTGCCATCAGCATTCAGAGTTTATATAGTGGGCTATTCATTCTGCCACCAATCACGGTTCTGTAAAATCTTAAATTTTCTTCTGAAGCGCAGCAAGGCTGTTCACACTAGTTTCATATATCAGAAACTCTGTCTACATATGAGCGCATTGTTCTTTAGTTAACAGCGTGCAGTTTACATTTATAATGTGAAGTAGATCTCCACGCTTTGTCTTTGAGACGCATTTGGGCAGTGAAACCCTTAGAGAACTTTTCAAGGTTGTTTCTGTTTTCACGAGAACACAGACGTTAATGAAATTACATTCCATAGTCTTTCCCCCACAAAAAGAACGAGCAGGTCGTCCTTGGGCGCTTTCAGGTTTCATCAATTTATTAATTTAAATGTTGTGAAATTTTATTTCTCTCCTTTAGCTGCAGTTTTCAATTTCTCTTTGAAGTCAGAATTACAGACTTTTCCTCAAATTGCTTGTGTGGTTTATATAATGTATTGGTCTACTATTCACATAGACGGGCTGTTCTTTGTGTCTGCAGAACAGTCCGGGTAACTGCACCACGCAAGCACTATGGTAAACTACGGCAAACAGGGTTTGACCCATTTGATTGTTCAGTAAGGATTTGGCTGATGAAAGGCTCGCATCTTTAAACCCTATGTTAATAAATCCACCTACATGAAAAATATTCGTAACTACTAAATCCCGTGAGTAATGGGTTATAAGCACGCGTGACTTCCGCGTTTCACGAGAAGAACCCTAGGCAGCTTCAGATTGGGGAGACTGAAAGAAGAGCGAGATGGGAAAATAGTTACATTTAGCAGATGTTGTACATTACGGCACAGCAGTGCTATATAGAAGTGATGTAATACGGTAGAACATCACATCTGCTAAACAGTTTACACGTGCATATAGCCCATTTCATCTGCTATTGTCTCACCTGAATTCTCAAGCTGAACAGCGTGTTGATTCTAACTATTCAATGCTTCCACATTAACCTTTAAATGCACACCGTGGGTCTGAAGTGACCCAGGGCATCATTCACTCCCTCCCCTTGTTCATTTTTTTAAGTTAGACCTCCCCCTTCCCAGGTTTCCTCAATCCAAGTCTTCTCAACAATTCAACACGAGAGAAACGTGAAAAAATATAACGCTATTATTCATTTATGGTAAAAAGAGTCACTCTTAACCCGAATTAAGATGACTTTACTGAAAATCATTAGTTTATGTTACCAATATTCAAAGTGTACATTTCATAAATCAACTATTACGTCCTTCAAAAAATATTAACATTAACGAATGATTTTAAAGTACATTTAAAAAAAAGCCCCCATTGACTTTCCAAGATATTTGTAAAAAAATCAGTAACCGAACAGATCTCATCCCCAATTGACTCCCAAAGTAGGGAAATTAAATACTATGTGAGTCAATGGGGGATGAGATCTGTTTGGTTACTGACATTCTTCCAAATATCTTCCAATGTGTATAGCAGAACAAAGAAATTTAAAGCATTTTTTGTGATTTACATTTTCTTTAAATACTGCAAGATGTAAAGAACAATTAGTCAAAATATATCCTTTATATTTATAATATTGACTGAGTTAAACCATGACAAATATTGATATCAAACTTCGATGCTTGTCATCTTGTAATGTATGCTACTTTTGCAACCAATTTCTGTTGATTAAGCTCCATGTACAATTTGTCAATTTAGGACTAGGATCACTAAAGTCCCGACTCCAAGGTGTGCAAGTTAAAAATGTATCAAGATATAAATTAATGTTAATTAAACAAATATTTTTCATATATATTTTTCATATTTTATAGGGTTACTAAAATGATATTCAGCACATTGGTTCAGTGGTTGGCACTGTTGTCTCACAGAATGAGGGTTCCTGAGATGTGCCCGGCTGAGCCATTGAGCCTTTCCATGCGTAACTTGCTTGTACTCCAATCTAAAAACTGTCAGATGAGTTAAACCAGAGTTAATAAACCAGTCTCAAGTGTGTGTGTGTGTGTCTATAAGTGACCTGCAATTGACCGGTCATCTATACAGTGTGTACTCTGCCTGTTAACCAAGATGCTGGGATAGGTTCCAAAAACTCTGCTGACCGTGTATAGGACAAGTGTGTTTGGAAAATGCATGAATGGATGGAATTTAATTATTTGACACTAGTGTTGCAGTGCTCTGACTCTTATGGTGCCTAAATTATGAGTGTGTAACTTTAACCCTGTACATTAACATGTTTTTAAGGTCAACTAAAATGTCGAAGTGTACAAAACTTGCTGGGGAATTGTAAATTAAGTATTAGGATAGTTTTGCACCACTTGGGCAGTTGAGAGATTCAAGTGTGTTAGATAAACATCCAGTGTCACTTAAGACCAGAGGAATGTAAATACAATTGGTTTAACATGCATACACCGCTTAGATTTGCAATATAATTTTTATTTCTAACATTAAACATAATTAAGGAATTGTAAAGAGCAGCTACAGAAGGATCATCCGTTTTTATTTTAAATAATCGAATATAATAAACCTAAATAATATAATGGCTTGATATTTTGCTGTCTAACGCAATGAGATTTTTAATTTTCTTCTTGCGTCTTGGCCTAAGTGTACAGACAATTGTGTGGTCAATAGCATGTTCTAAACGGCACAATTTCATGACACACAATCTACATTGGCAGAAATTACATTTCAACGATGTCTAATTTAGTTGTAAAAAATAAGTTGGAGACAGAAAAGGGAGAGAATTAAATTTGATTATAACACATTTCATAAGTCATCTCAGTGGGTTACAGGATATAAAAAGCAGATGAGATTTCCTGCAATACTGCTGGGAAACTGAGGGGGATGATGTTGCTCCATGTGGATGCAGTGAATAAAGCGTAGGCTTTGGATTTCTTGCTTTGGTTGTACAGAAAGAATGCAGCACTGTACTGAAAAGTATCTTTCTCTCTTTCTGTTCTCACCTCATTGTATGTCAACAATGCATATCAAAATTCATAAGAATCAGAATGTGTTAGAAAGGCATAATATGGATCTAGCCAATGAGAGAGAGAGTGCAGCAGAACAACTTTACCTTCAAACTATGCTGCTGAAAAACAGAAGCTCTATAAGTTTTGTCTAACAGATCTATAGGAAATAATTCTGTCATATTCTTTGCAGTCTTTTCCAACAATGGAAACAATCTTTTCAATATAGTGGAGGGAGAATGTGTGCTGTTTATGTAACGTTTTTGTTAACGTCCCTAACCCAACTGCATTTAATATGTTTTAGAAACTAAAGCAAACTCCGTGAGATCAGCCTCTATAATGCTTGCTTAGTTTGTTGTGATATTAGACCCAAATATGAAAGTTCCATAATCATTTACTCACCATAGAGTTGTTCCAAATCTGTTTACATGTCGTTGTTCTGATGGACATATATATTATATATATATATTTTGAGGAAGGCTTATAACCAGACAGTTTGTGCCACCAATTGACTACCAAAGTATTGAAAAAAAATGCAATGGTAGTGAAAAGTGCTCCAGAACGGTTGCTGTCATACATTCTTTCTTATAAATGTTTTCTATTGTGTTCAACAGAAAAAAATGAAAATGATAAAGTCATTTTTCCTACTATGGGTGTCAATGGGGGGCAAAATCTGTTTGGTTATAAGCGTTCTTCCAAATATCTTTGTGTTCATCAGAACAAAGAAATTAAATCAGATTTGGAAAAACTCGAAGGTGAGTGAATGATGACAGAATTGTTATTTTTGGGTGAAGTATCACTTTAATAAGATTTTGAAGAGATGTGAGTGATGCTGTGCCAGAATATGTGAAAGCCCTGTTGTGATGACTGCAGTTAAAAAAATAAGATTGTTTGTGCAGTAGATTTGAAGATCTTGTCCTCTGTCGGTGCTGAAAAGTCTAGAAAACAAGCTGACAGCTTTTTCTGTAGTAATGTATTTCTACCATTTTCATAAACAAACACATTGATGTTTACAACTATCAGTACTTTGTTCCGTCTAGCAGAATAGACGATATCAGGATCACCGAATGATCAAAAAACAAGTTTTTATCAGTTGTGTAGAGCGGCTAATGCAATGTTTATGTTTCATTTATGTACAGATCTCTTCATCACATTAGTGGTTGTGTATACATTATATTTTTATTGTTGTAGGCGACACATTGCTTTCCTGAAGTGTAACAGAAGATGGGTTGCTACAGTGGATCTGAGCTGGTGGCAGAGATGTCGTGGGTTTGATTCCCGGTACGGGACGACCTGTGAACTAAAGTGCCGTACAGAGATCTCCTATTGCCATCAGGTGTAAAGGCCTTGACCTCCGGTTTATCCTGTCGGGCCTTCTCATCTGATCAGTATACTACACGTCGCTTTAGATAAATGCTCCTGTTACATAATAAGTAACCAAGCCTGGCTGATGCTCAACCGGTTGTTGCCATGGTAATAGAATGCAAGGGATCCTGTGCCTGGTCCGTGGGGGACACTGGGGCATAGCTGGATAACTTTGTCAAGGTGTTATGGTAATCATGGGGTTTAAGCTTTGCAATCTTTTTAAGTATGCTCTTTCTTTTCCTTAGATACATTTCTTTCCGGATAAATCATGAAGGCGTCTGTGATTTCACCTGTATTTGCTAAGTTAGGGATGCACCGATATGTCAATTTTGACCGATATTTATTTAACATTGGAAGACGATAATCGATCTATATGTAAATATCAACATTATAAGAAATTATTATTAACACAACATTTTTTGAGACTGAAAGAAAAGGCAAAAATTGGACAACTGCTTTGATTTGAACATATTTACTACAGAAAACCTTTCTGTTTCATTTTTGTAGAGTTCTCTTTTTAACCTGCAAATCATGTGCCAAGCCTTGTTAACACTAGCAAAAAATACTTAAACATTATACCAAAAACATTTAGAAGTTAATTTAATAATCAGATTAAAGATGTTCTTCCAGAGCAACCCAGAACGTGTTATTAATAGCCACGAGTCTAACAGGTCTCAAGACACAAAGCATTCAGACAGCAATCGGCTTCAAAAAAATAAGCTTTTGTTCCTATAATTTACATTCAGAAATATCTACAAACCGTAATTACATCAACAATGTTTTGCTAATAGCCGTAAGTGAATGATCACAACAGAAGATAGTACTGTACTGTATTTTAACTGTGAGCATGCGTACAGCTAAAGAAGTTTAACCAGAGAAAAAGATTCGCAATGTGTCGGCAATCATTTATCGGCCTTAATTTTAGTATCTGCTGATACCGATTACATTAAAATGAACATTTATCGGGCAATACCCTAATAAAAATGGAAGAAAAATCACTTTGTAGGAAAACTATTGTGGTTTATGTTGGAGATTAAGTCCTAATGTAAATATGATGAAAATATTTATATATATACAGTATGTGTCATCAATGTAGCCATGTGTTCTGATATTTTGAATATTTCATTGTTAGAGTAGATGTTCGCTTGAACTTTGAGGCTATTACCGGCATAGAAAATTTGGAGGAGGCCGCTTCCGTAAAATTTTGAGCCAACTTAGTCTCTCCCAAAATAATACCGGGTGACCTCACAAAAAAAACACTTTTAGTATTCTGTCTACAGACTGTCATTTGTAACTGCAGTTGCGGCATTACGCCACAAGGGAGGCGCTGTTTAATAATCAGCCCAGTGAGGTGCTGAAGAGTTACAGTACATGAGGTTTTAGGAGCTGTATTAGCTGTGTTTCAGTGAATATTGTTTGTTTTGCATTTAAGCACTTTTAATTTCTTAAAAGGTTTCTTAAATGAACGTGGCGTACATAATTGTATAATGTTTGGGCTGTGCAGATGGCTCGTTGAATCAAAGTTATACTCTACACAGTGAGTAATGTTTTATAAAACTTATAAATTGTCATTTTTTTTACATTTTTTGTCATAAGCCCGGTTTATAACTTTCTCTCGTCTGCTTTTAACATGATGCCTCAGGATAGTGGCTAATGAAGCACATGTGCGCGTTAACATAATGTCTTTTCTTCAGATCCTGATTGATCACTCACAAAAGATACAATTAAGAAAAAGAGATCCGTGTTTTCTCCGAACGGCCGGCGGTGGTGAGGGTTGGTTTTTATGACAGGCAGTGAAGGTGTGAGAGCACCGGCGAATCGATGAGTCTCCTGCAGTTTTAGAGCTTCATTAAAGAGCAGCAGCTGATTTATGAGGACAGAGCCGCTAACACAGGTTAACTCGGGTCGTCCCAATCACAGATATACTTGTAGACTAGACCTGAATATCGTGCACATACCTGTCTGCTGTAAAGAGATGTGCAAAATGTATGTGTTGAATTTGTGCCGTGGGTGGCACACACAGGCTCTGAGAATCCAGTGTAAGGCCACCTTGGCTCTGTGAAAATCAATTTTGGCTCTATCAGCTTGAAGTGAAAACATAATGCCCATCTAAGCTTAGACTGCGAAAACCAAACCGTTCTCTTCTCAAAAATGATCATGTCACCAGAATAATTGGAAGTGACCCATCTGAAGTCGGATAGTGACAGACGGCGCGTGGGGTCGATGCCTCCGTTCGATGGAACTTTCAAGCAAAATCCATCTCCATTTCACAGCTGTTGAATGACGATATTCACTGTACCTGTATGCATGAGACGTCTGTGGCTCACTGTTCACTTCATTGTCTTTTTACTCCTTGTGATAGGGATAATCCTAGAATTAAGTTTTGGAAATGTATGAATTCCTAAAAACTATTTACAATTCTCATGGGCTGAGTATAAGACATCATCCATCACAGTATAAAGCTGTCACGGAAACTCAGCCTTGCATTGCTGTATACCATTGAAACAGACCGTCAGAGTGATTAGACAATACTTACAAACAAGGGATTAGTTTCCCATTCTAAATGCTTTAAATTATGCAAATGAAATGATTATGGTCGCTGCAGTTCTTATTTTTCCCACCACCCCATGTGTGATATTTGTAGCAGATGTTTGGAACGCCGCCATCCGAATCATTTCCAACTTTTCACATTTGGACTTTTAATGGAATTGTGTTGCATTCCATCAAGCCGTCGTGGTTAACAGCTAAATGGCTCTGATTTACTTGTGTACAGTCTGCAAGGGTTATTGTGTTCAAGGCTGAATCAAAATCCAGAAGCTGAGGTTTCTTTAAACTTTCATAATTGATTTGGCCTTCTCGCATAACTGCGGACTCCGTTTCAGAGATGCTTTGTCTTTAGATGTGATCCAGAGTCATTTAGATAATTTGGATGATGGCTTTAAAAATAAACTTGTGTTTGGGAGCATGTTGGGATGTTTGCATGTTTAGCTGTTCTGGTTGATTGCTTTGCTATCACAGTTGCAAGCTGGTTGATCGAGAGTTAGGGGCGATTGCTAGGTGGGATCCAGAAGTTATAGGAGCACATCACAAGTCTCTGTGATATTCTTGTCTGAATGTGGATTTTGATCCGCCTTGAGAAGAGGTTTTTTACCTGCTTTATTGCCTACCTGTCAAAAGTCCCCAGACTAATAGAACTTGATGGATTTGTTCAGATCCTCCGTATCAGCAAAAATGTTCTTAGAAAACACCGTTAGGGATGCAGCGAATGCTGAATTTCGGCATTAACCGGTCGTAAAAATGGCACGGTTAATTAATCGTAAAGCAGAGCTCAATACTAAGGATTTTTTCTACGGCCCTGGTCGGGCAAGTGATTCCAATTTTTACTAGGACTGACAAAATTTTCACTGGTCCCACCTCAAAAAAGTATTCAATATTATCTAGTAATTTGTTTGCTGTTTAACCAATGGACTCTAATAAATAAGCGTATGACGCCGTAAAACTGCTAGCATATAACTCAAAATTTCAAATATTGTTGAAGACAACTAATCAGCAAGTAATAAATAAGATCAAGTAATCAAAGTATGTGTAATAGCACGGATAAATATAATAAAGCAAACATACAAATAATCAGTGTATTTCAGGTGTTTTAGGTCGATCTAATGTTAGATATCAGTAGTTATCAGGCACAGAAATGAAATAATGTAAATACTGTATTGTCTTCTCTGTATTAAATATAATATTGATTAAACCTTACTAAAGTTAAAATGTAATCCGTGAAGAAAAGTGAGCATTTTTGTCTACGTTCTTTGTTGTTTGATGAACAAAACTGACACGTTTTTATGCTGGTGCCCCTTTAAGAGATGCACGGATCTTATATAATGTACCACACGCATTATGTTTCCACATACATTTTGTTCATATAAGACATAATTGATTACTTTTTAGAAGGATCCTTGGTAATATTGGCAGTTTGGCATAATTTTGTGTCGATAAAGAGCAAGAAGATGCGAAAGAGAACTCGATTCAGTATTTTGCGCATTGTCTGACGATCTCACAAATACCTCCATAAAGTTTCAGAAGAAGAAGAACTGAGCTCAGATTTGTGGTCTGCAAACAGATGTCAATATTATAAAAGAACTCGATATGAACTCTTACATTTCCCATCAAATGTACACAAATCCAAAAAGTTTTTGTGACTCAAGCAATTTTAGAGGGAACATTTGAAACTGTCTTCTGAGCTACGAAGGTGCAACCTCTCCCTCCATCTAGAAAGAAATGAACGAAGCTTTTTGAACATCAATCCCACATTTTCACACACACGAACGCGAGGTAGCATTGATGTTGGATTGTTATGAATAATAGACTCACAACACACACTTGAACATTGGCAGGATGTTTATAGAACACTATGTGTTTGTTCTCTATGTAAAGTCAGTAACCTGTTTGTTTTTTAATCTTCTGAATTCATTCATGCCGTGTGTGATACAGTCATAAATCCTTGAGCTCAGTTTGAACTTGTTTAGATGCACACACCTGAATGAGCAGATAACACTTGATTACCATAAAACTCTGCGTAGGCCCACATTACCATAGTGATGTCACAGAGGACGGTCAATATCAGACTTTAAAAGCATCGCGGAGGGCATGTCAACCAGCGGAGCCGCTGTCGGTTAATACAGCCCTTGAACAATGTTGGCACAGTTAAATGCTATTTATAGTGCGTTAGAAAGGGCTGTGTTTAATCGGAGAATTGGGACATGGAAACACACACGTTGTTATTTGAGTGCAAATGCAAGAAGTGTTGATTTACATCAAGCTTATAGAAACAGAGAAAACTGTGTGTGGGATGACAAATGGTTTGGCAACATAGCATGTCATTCATTCCAGAATAAAGGTGACGCTCGTTTCCGTACCACCCAGGTAGGGCTGGGCGATATATATCGCGGTTCACGCTAATTATACATGTCTAAATCGATTCTGAATTCGATTCGATATCCGTGAACTACGGCTCATTGATCAGCAAGAAGTGTTGCTCGATGTAAAATTACTATGAGATTGAGCCGTTTGTAATGTACATTTGAAAAAGCAACACTTGTCTATCATCACTATAAATATACTTTATTATCATAAAAATACCTGAAAAGATTTGAAGAACAGCGATAACATATGACCACTGGCATTTCCTGGAAAGAATTGTTCTTCTTCTGTTTCCCATATTCAAAGTTTCTGCGCAAGAGTGCTGTAGTAGTGTAGGCGGGGCGAGACCGTGGTTCGAGTCCAGTGAGTAATTGTGAATGAGCTCCAGCTGTGCTCACACCGGACTTGAATCACGGAGGAGATGGGAGCATATAAAAGAACGAGCGACCGGACTGTCGAGGAGAGAGGTCCGGGCCCGAAGTGTTTGTATATGTATTTATGGTTTACAGTGTTGTTGTTCGCCGCCGGCTGTTATATTACTTTATTAAATGTTTTGAAATGTCTTCCGGTTCCCGACTCCTTCCTTCCCTAATTTGAATCTTTCTACAAGTGCCTTTCAGATATGGCGGCATTTAATCGTAATTCATTTAGAAAAAGAGCATCATTGAGCATTCCCACCAGATGTGACTATTTGCGCGTAGTTGGATGCTTGAACATTATGAGTTTACTCGCTTAATTTGCGCATGACATTCACTTCACAACCGACACGAATTCGTGTCATGGAAGTGGCTTCTGTTTCTATATATATATAGCTCAAATTGATTAAAGAACGTTTTTTGCAATTTACCAGATTGTCTGACCTTCTCACTCACTTTCATCCAATAAAAGTAAGATTACAGCTCCGGGTATCCACATACAGCAACGATAATTTGCCCTCCGTTGTTGTTTCGCTCGCTACGTCATAATCACTTCGCTACTAGAGCAAGCTCCTGATTGGTTAACATAGCGCGAATTTTCGCCAAAGGTTTTTCAACTCGAGTGAATTACGTGTTTTCAGTAGATCATCAATTATTCCATAATTTAATATAAGACAGGTTTATCTAGAAGCCTGTAAAACAGCCGACAGGTCCCAGCGTGAGACATACGTTTGTAAATCTCTCTGGATCCGCAAAAATGAAAAAGTATTGTGATAACTGAGTTTCCTTAGGAAACACAATAATACTTTGCGACAGGAGATGTCAGAAATGTAGCCGTTTGTTTCTCACGGACAACAATATGCAATATTATGTTCTCGCTCTATTTTCAGTCTGACCGGATTTGATTCTCTTTTCCGAGGCGTCCAAGTGGCTTAGCTAGCTTATTCTGCAAAACAAATCTCAGATACGGTTTACGCTTTGGTGCAGATGTGAACTGAAGGTTGGAAAAGTGTCAGAATGTGTCCGGGCTCGGAGATGAATCCAGAGATGACTGTAGAAGATATGAAGGAGCCGGCGCTGATGACAGCCAGGATCATGCTGCGGTATTAATTATTTTGTATTCTGCTTGATCGCTGTGTATTGATTTGTGAAATGAATTGCCGACTCGAAGCTTCTCCAGGAGCTTGACACAGGAGATTAGAAGAATGTCAAAACCCCGTGTGATCGCCGAGGCATGACGTTTGAAGATGCTAACTGCAGCTCCTCTGCAATAATTTGCAGTCCGTCTTTCTCGGGTGGTCTAAATCTATTGTGGGTTTTTGAGGCATGTCACAGGCCTGTGGGACGAAAAACAGAGTTTTGATGATGAGAAGTAATCCATCTTGTGAATTGGATCATTGTCGTGTTGTATGAAGAAAGCTTTGCTACCATTTCCTGCTGCTGTGATTACTCGGCTTACTGTATTGTCTAGATAAATGTGCCTATATTCGTTTGAAATGTAGATATGTTCATTTTTTGAAGCATTTATTCAGTTTTTAAAGCTGCAATGCATGCATAAAATTCATCCATACATCCCATAAGATCCCGTAAAGACACGGGAAGTCATATACTGCACTATAATGAAATGCCTAATTTCAGGACAAAAGAAATGCCTATCACGTTGATCAAGGATATTTCCTTGCGGTATCTTTAGGTGGCTAAATAGCGCAATTTGTTATTATTAGCCTACTGCCTTCCTTTATTTATTGCCAAATCGGCCTAAATAATCTCTTTTTTTGGTTATTAATCTGTAGTGTATATTGTTGCTTTTTCCAAATGACATTCAGATTACTATCATGTGCCATGAACGCCTCTCTCTGAAGGGTCAGATAGAAATAGACAAGGCGCTGTCACGAATAATTAGGATAAATGTTTTCTCATTGGTCAAGAAAACACAGTCTCGTGAATAATTATGAGACCGAGATGCGCCTTCATTGTGCTTTAGTAGATCGTCACTTCACATCATTTGACGTTGGTCAGATGAGGATTTTAAACCTGGAAGGCAAAAATAGTGCAAAAAGCTCAAAATTTACTAGTTTTCTCTACTGTAATAACTTACAATAAACATTGTTTTCTATGATGTGCAACACAACCAACTCTGTTAGCATCTAAACAAAGGTTGTTTAAGGTTTCGTGACGCTTTAACCAAGAATTTATGAGTACGGTCAGGTGTGTAATTTTTAAAGAGGAGAGAACATCAGAGTGACAGTTTTAATGTCAGAAATAACGATAAGGTTTTACGTCTTGATTTTTGACCTGTATGTAAACGACACCTAATAAAAGCTCTGATTAATTAATACAAATTATTTTAAACTCAATCAACTATATGCATTTGTTAGTGAATTTTACTTATTTATTTCATATTTTCCTGACAGATTGCTACACAATGCTAACAGATACAGAGACAGCTACTGTTGCGTAGTTTGACCCGTACTTGTAGTTTATCTCTCTGTTGTTTACAGTCCTTTATGTTTGCTGTGAAGATTTGTCATTGTGTCGTGGTGTTTATTTCCATTTAAATGATCAAATTGTGATGTTTGAAATGCATTTTTCTTTGTTGGCTTAAAGGTTATTCAACCCAAGATCTCAATCCATGTCTAATGACAGGAATGTCTTACGGATGGACTCATTGGACTTGACCCGGCAAGCAACAACCTGGGACAACCTCAGAGTTTTGCATTCACCATGGACCTTTTTTTTCAGAAAATAAATTGTAGCTTCTGCGGCATCACAATCGTTTGTGCTGGCGGTCTGAAATAAGGACATTAGCATTTAAAGCTGCATAACTTTGCGGACTTCCAATTATAAAACCGTTTTCCATATTTTAACAATATATTTCACTGCCTTCCTGCAGTTTCTCAGGCTTTCCTATGCAGACCAGTTTGAAGTATTTAAAGAAATGAATGGTAACTGACTCTGACATCAGCAAGACTCAAAAGCACAGACTTGTGGGAAGGATTTTGCCTGCGGCGGTTTTGGCTTTGCCGCTCTAACAATGCAGCCCATTAATAGAAGTAAATTATTTTTCCATTACAGATAAGCCTCCATGTGCTCGCCCGACCCACGTCCGGCAGCGGCGCGTGAGCAATTAAAACTTGCTATGACATCTGCCAACCCCGCTGTCTTGTAAAGGATGAGGGTACCGCGGTACTGCGGCGCGGTGAACTTCGCTTTACCTCCTGACGGTTATAAAGTGCCTTGATATACATTTATAAACTCAAACAGTCGCTGTCTGTGAACGGACTGCAACCTTTTGACATGACAACCGTCACCTTATAACTTTGTTGTTTTTTACCTCCAAGGTGATTGTAAAACATCAGGGTAAAATCAGCGGACATGGCTCGCAGGCACAGGACCCAGATGCAGATTGCGGCGAAACATTGTTGTTTTGCAAACTTTGTTAACTAGAAAAGTTTAAACGAATGAAGCTGTCCAAAGAGCCACGGCTGAATGCAAATAAACCTTCTTTTTGAAAGCTGTTAAAGTTGTTTTTAAAATCTTAATTTTTTTATCCTCATGTCCATTCAAACCTGTACGACTTCATCTTTTTCTGCTCACGTTATAAGATATTTTTTATCAACCCTTATAACTGAAAGGTCTCCATTGATGTCTGTTAGGAAAATAGGAGTGAGACATTTTATATGATCATGTGTTAGGGTACTGTAAGGTAGTGAAGTGGCCCACAAAGCATGTCCCCGTGAATGTCACAGAGGTGTCCAAACATGATAAAAGTTTAACTAACATTTGGTGCGCGTAAAAAGTATAAAATACAAGTTTCTTTTTTAATTAGAAATCAATATTTTGTTTGTCAAATGCTCACTTAATGTCCCACATGGATGTAAAGACAGATGACACTGAGTAGTCGTGTCACGTGGGTATGCTTTCCTGCTCTAAATCCAAATCAATTTCTTTGTGACTGTCGGAGGCTTGCGATTAAACAAATTAACCTCCTTTAGTTATATAAAGTACTGCCTGAAGTTATTAGAAATAACAAAAACAGTCTCGTCTTTTTGGAACAGTTGCAGTCGAATAGACGTAACGAAGCGCTGGCAGGTTATCTGTATATCAGATACTCAGAATTGTACCGTCTGACACTGTGTGTTTTTTAGCACGTGAGGCGGGGATGACCCTACGATGCACACCTTATGAATCTGACGAATGTTTGCCCTTCAGTCTTTCCTTCCTGGACAGATCCGGCTAATTGGCTGTTTCCTCATCAGTCTTCTCATTGGATGATGCTTTGGCAAGAGTCCTGGACCGTTCTTGCTCTGCCCGAGACCGAGGTCATGCTAATGAGGCAGGGAGCAGATCGTCTTTCTGGTCCTCTCCTAGCGCCGCTTCCTAATGTAGAGAGATGCCTGACCAGCTGGCATGCCCGCGTACAACTGCTGCTGATTAGAAAAATGCCTCTTAGACGCGAGCAGATACAGAGATGAAATAAGCATGTTAATGAGGAAGGAGAAGGTTGAGGATGGAGAGATGAGAGGGAAGAGAAGAGGTGCTTTAAAGAGCCTTTGAGTCTCGTCTATGATTGTCAGGCATCGCTCCTGCTGGCATCGCCGGCTGTAGTTTCCCGGCCCCCGAGTTCACAACATCAGAACGCTGGAAGCGCTTTTGACTCGAGTGCTTTGGTCTCGCCTGATAAGTTTTCTCAGCAGATCCTGCTACTTTAAATGCTTTAAGTGATGTTATTGTTTTTCGTATGTACATTTTGAAAATGAAGGTTTTTAAAAAAACACATCCATTTTCTGTTTTATTTACATTTAGGCATTTTGCAGACACTTTTATACAAGGAAAACAAAGTGATTCATCTAAGGGAGGCAGCGAAACAGAGAGTGCTGTGGCAAGTTCCTAATATATATTATAAAAAAATATAAATACGCTCATAGTTGCTCTCCTAGATAATTAAATGGCAAGTTCTACATATCAGTAGTCAAGAAAGTACCTAAAAGGTCTGCGCTCTGAAAAACTCTTAAGTTTCAGGCAGGAGATAAAAATGAAATTGCTTTATTCCCTGCTTAAAACTTTAATGTTTATTCGAGTGCAGACCCTATTGTACTTAAAAAAAAAAGGTATAAGCTAAATGGATGACAGATATTTGATACCTAATGTTTTATCTTAAATATTTGAACAAACCCTGAATTAAAGGACAGATCTCTGGTTCATGTTATGTTTTCTTTTAAAGGGCACAATAGTAAACGTTTATAGGAGTTTGAGCCAGCTACCATTAGAGTATTTAAATTTGCATTTAGTCATTAAGCATACGCTTTTATCCAAAGCGACTTACAAAAAGTTTTGGCCGCATTTAGCGATTTGTCTTACAGGAGCAATAATGCAACAGGTGCCAATACAAAGTTACTGTATTATCAGTCTTTAACAACAGATGTTTTTAAATTAATTTAAATCTCTAATCATTCATTTTATAATAAGCAGTATTTTTGAGTTTAGGTATTAATGTGGTTTCTTTTTCAAGATAAAGTAGGTGAGGCGTCTGCAGCCAATAGCATCCAAGTACTGTTGGCTCTCCATTCAGAGATGAAACATTTTTATTAACGCAGACATCAGAAAACAAGATATATTTTCAAGGCCATTTTCTTCTCCTCACAGACTCAATGATTCGATAAACACCTAAATATTTCTGATGACTTCTAGCCATGTTTCTTAAACACAGATACAGTTCTTCAGTCTGCATGCTGCGGACCGACCTTCATGAAATAAACGTCAGGAAATAGATGCCCGAA
The DNA here is from genome assembly GCA_008369825.1 of Triplophysa tibetana. NCBI lineage: Eukaryota > Metazoa > Chordata > Actinopteri > Cypriniformes > Nemacheilidae > Triplophysa > Triplophysa tibetana. Next base: position 22,580,480 of record CM017903.1, on the reverse strand, counting down.
GGCTGCTTTTACAAAAAAAGTCTGAAGTTTTCAGAAAGCCATAAATGTTTCAAGCTTGAGGATGAACAGGCATAACATTAAAATAACGTTAAAAACATGTCAAAATTAGTTTGGTTGCTGCTCCTTTGGCTCAACTCAAGAGCTCTGTGCGTCTTTGAAGGCGAGTGAAACGTTCCTCTTGATTCTCACCTCTGTTGTCTCTTTTGACAGGTACATGAAGGTTTGAGAGACAGATACGCCTCACATCTGGGTGTCATGGTGTAACAAAAGATCGATGATGATGGGCTGAAGGCTTGGGACCCAGATGGCTACTGGAGGAATGGCGGAACTGAGCATCTCCTGCTGTTTACAGCTGTTCCTCATCAAAGATTCTCTTCCCTTGAAGGCATGTGAATAGCGTTTATGAAATTGACACCTCAAGCACATGTTGGATGAATCGGAGAAGGTGATTAACCATAGCAACACAACCACGCTCATCAAAATGTTTCACAAGTCGTCAGTCACATGGGTTGAGCTGGTCTACTTAACGCTGGCTGTGGTTCGAAGCTAATAGCCAAAAAGTTAGTTTTTATGCCATCTGTGAGCATTTGAGTATTGTACAGTTCAAGTATTTTAGAAATGGCTGAAATGGCTGTAATGTGTTAGTGTTTGATTTAATTAGACAAAAAATGATAATTCAGTGAATGACATTGCAGAAAGCATTTGTTGCCTGGCAACCTCAAAACTTCACCCACTTTCTCTCGGTCTCTCTTTGTCTATCTCTCTCACTCTCTCGTTCAATTTTTTCATGGGTATCTCCATATTTACAGTGAATGACTACACGCTCTCTGTCGCTGGGATCAAAAAGGCAGAAATGAGATTCAGCTGTTGTTTCATTCTGTACGTTAACTTGTTTTCTGCTTATGAGCGTTTCAGTGTGAACTGATAATAGGGGAAAATGGCGAGAAAACAACTGACTCGACGTATCGGGTCCTAATTGGTTGATGCAAGGAGATGTTACTCTCTGGTGAAGGAGTTGTGACCTTTTGTGTAAGAACCGCCACAGTTTCACAGGTTTGTAACGCAAACCGTCCACACAGGCCCGAGAGATGTGTGAACTCACTGGAGAAAAGTTTTACAGTGATAATTGGGGGGGGGGGCAGCGCCAAGTCCTTTTATTAACACAATTTAAGTGAGTCAACCCAGTGTGCAAGAAAACAATGATTTTGATTGGCTGGGATTTGAGGATATAATACTCGAAAAACAATCTCTGTAATCGCTTTTGTGAGAAGGGAAGAATGGGCTAGATGCACAAGATGGTGCTGGTGAGAGCTGAGCGATTCCAGAGCCCGCAGACTAATTTCCCGTCGTATAACATTCTTGAGTTGCTTTGTCTTCACAACGTGTTCAGCAATGTGAAGAGGATCTATCGCATCGCTTGTATATATTACTTTCTTATCTAAACAACACCCATATTTGCAGGCCAAACATTTTTTCCCATAGGTTACAGTGTAACACGACTGGAAATTACTCTGCCAACTCTGGCATCCCAAAAGCTCACCGCTCCATCTTGTGCAACTAGCGAATTAGGTTTTGTTTTAAATATAAAAGTTGAACTGCTATGCTAGGGGTTAGCACATGTTCAGCATACAATCTAAAACTTACTTCCTCAAAGCCACAATATGGAAGAATTTTGTTATGAAATATCCCCAAATCACTTACAGAGTGTGGTATATTTCATGCATTTGTAGAATGTGCAAATCCAGAGAAATTCACATTTCAATTTTTTTCAAATAATGGCCCATCCCTTGTCTCCCTTGTATTTGTCACATATCAGTAACTTAATATCCGGTGCTCCGCACTGTCCTTAGTTTCCGCTCGTAGAAATTACAGCAACACGCAAATGCGGTAGTGGTTATACGGCATCTGGGACGCAATATCTATTGTTTTGTTATTATGGATCACGATTATCCTTTGGCGAGTAAAGGAAATCCAAAAACGTGTAAACGTAGGCCATATGAGGCAAGCAGGCTTATGGAGAAACTAAGAAATAAAACGAGGATTAATAGCGACGTGGCATTTTCTAAATGGAGAAAGCTTTGCGACCAACTTTGAGTTGACAGTGAGTCACGAAAAACTTGAGCAAAGATTTTTTAATTGAGTTACCCGGTGAAATACAGTATATGTCGCACAAAAATATGTAGCCAATAACGTTACTTGTAAATGCTGTGGATTCGTTCAAATTTACTTTTTAAACGACGACTGTGTGACTGTTTTAAACGGGTAAAGCTGTGTAGCATTACGCAATCCAAATCAATTGACAAAGTCCAATAGAAGTCGCGGGCTAACGTAGCATTAAATTCCACGTTTCTTGCAAGCTAATTCATTACCATGAGATAAAATACAATTTCATTCATTACCTCGTCCGTGAACATGATGGGCGGTCTCCATGCGCCTCTGGATGGATATTAGAGAGAAATGTCTTAGTGGTTTTGTGTTGACACAATGGATGTCAATGGGGTTCAGTGTTGTTTGGTTACCAACGTTTTTCAAAAAGTCCTCTTTTGTGTTCCGCAGAAGAAAGAAACTCATACAGGTATGAAATTACAAGAGGGTGAGCAAATTTTTAACGAATCGTCATTCTTTAATTCTTTACAGACGTGAACACAATGAGGAACTTCGCAAACTTGGATCTTGCCATATTAACAATATCAGCTTCTGTATGAATGCGTTCAGCTTTGAATGTGGCAAGGCCAATCAGATTTCAGAGCTGAATTTTACGTATGTTTTGCAGTGCACAATGCAAGTGTCTGTAAGCTATAGGTGAAGAGAAAGAATGCCTTGTGAAGTTGTCAGTATCTCAGAGAAAAGAACATTTATTTTTTGCCAGGAATGACGGATAAACCATTCTTTGGATGTATCACCCTTTTCTCAGTCTGCAATATAGTTTCGGAAGTGAAATGTGGGGGTATTGTTGGATCTCGCTGAGCGTTTGTGAATGAAAAACACATTTTTGCTGTCTGTTAAGAGTTGAGAATTGCATAAACCTCCTCAGTGTTGTGCTCATACTGAATGTCTTTCTGTTGTTGTGAAGTGCAAATCTTCAAGCGATCATTGCAGGTAAGAAAACATAAAAACATTTTTTTACATTTCTGCATTTGGCAGACGTTTTTTTCCCAAAGACTTGCATCACATTATACTATAAATGACCTTGGCCTTGCTAGCGCCATGATCTTACCACTAAGCATCAGGAAACACATTCACTATATTTGGTCACACTTTTTTTAAACTGCAGATCGTCATCTGTTCATCACCGTGTCTCTGAATTATTTGAAAATGTAAGATCTGTTCTTGGAAGAATTAAGAGACCCTTTCAAATTATTATTACCATCAAGCAGTTCTGATATATTGTGGCCATTCCAGTCTAGTGGCAGGAGTGACATATTCATCAAACGGCAATGTGAAAGACTGACAGTATGACAAAATATGACAGTACATAAAAATGTAACTTGTTTTTTTTCAGTATTCGAGGTCTGAACAAATACAGAGCATTAATTTGACCTGTTTCTCCAGTTAAAATTTTCTCCATACACTAGCTACAATATTATAGGGTTTTGCGTTCTAGATTAGATTAGATTCAACTTTATTGTCATTACACATATACCATTACAGTGTAACGAAATGTAGTTTAGGTCTAACCAGAAGTGCAATTAGCAAGTGCAGGATATATAGTGTGAATAAATACAGAATACAATATTAGGAAAATACTATACCAACAATGTTGTTCTACTCAACAATGTTGAGTTCACTTAATATAAACAAGTTTCATTGAGAAGGATATATATTGAGTTTAATTAACTTAAAATTACTGATACAATCGGAATGGTTTGGTTAACAAAAGTTTTGTTAACTTAACTTACATTTATTTTGTTCATACAACTAAAGTTTTATTTGTTCAAATTACTTAAAAAAGCTGCGTCAAGTGGTTCCACGCAACAATATTAAGTAAATTCAACAAATACATTTTTGAGTGTATAAATGCAAAAAGAAACAATATTTTATTGGAAATGTAGTAGAATTATTGTTCGTATTTCAATGAATGAAATCATTTTACCTAAACACACACCTACAAATAGTACATTTTAAATTCAGAAAAACAGTCTCTGAAATGGTCTCTCATTTCTCAAGAGTTTGGTTACAAAATGAGAACTCGATTTTTACAAAATTTTACAAATCATGTTTTTATGATTTGATTGTGTTAGTTAGGTTTACTTTTTTAGTTATCATGTCTTAAATAATAACAAACCAACTGTAGTTTGATTTATATTAATTGGAATGCACAATAAAAAACTGGGTTATCTCATTTCAGAACCAAACTCTTCATATAACCATGTTAAAAATGTGCCAACACACAATAAGACATTTTTCAGTTACGTCTTATCTCACTTTAGACACCAAGTAAGCCAGAACCACCACATAAAAAGAAAAGGCGCCTGACTCCCCTGAAGGCGGGGATAAATTCGGCAGAAATCCATGTTACACCAGAAAGTAGACACCAAGGGTCATTGGAGAACAGCGGGTATTCATCTATCTATAGAGCTTAAGAGAAACCAGGAAGGAAACCGGCTGCAAAAGAGAGACAAGCTCAGGTTTGTGTTTGGATTTTCATCCGACAATTGCATTGTGTAAGTCGTAACATTCAGAGACTTCCATTACCGCAAAGAATAGTTTGTATTGTCCTGGTAAAATTCTCTCTCTGAATAACCGCAGCTTAAAGGTCCCATCGCTGCCCATCAGCTCCCTGATTGCATAATTCAAATGAAGACGTTGAATGAAGGGAGAACGTGACAGTGGGATAAAACCACATAATCAAGAGCGTTTGTCCCCGTCTGCCAGTTCAAGTTGGCGATATGTCGGAACGAACCGGGGTAGAGAGAACTGCGGCTATCAGTGTGTTTCTGAGGATCTTGTGTTAGTCTCTGCTTTGAATTGCCCCTCTAATAGATTCCTGATGAACTGAAAATCGAATCGACACGTGGACAGTGTCCATGAATGCATTTGCGCTGGCAGGAGCAATTGCACCTTGCAAAGGCTGGTAATTTCACGGGTTATCTTCTCCTTTGATCCTGCCTGGTTGTCTATATTTGATCTTTTCCCATTACGCCGTGCACAGAGCTGTCTGTTTAATCATGTGTCGGCCTGTTAGGGCGCTATTGAAGAACAGACTGGACTGGATTTATTGAATGTATACCAGAGGGCTATTCAACTCCGGTCCCGGAGGGCCGCTGTCCCGTAGAATTTAGCTCCAACTTTAATCAAACACCACCTGTCTGTAATCTTTAGGTAATCCTGGAGACCCTGGTTGGATGCTTCAGATGTGTTTGATTATGATTGGAGCCAGGGTTGTCACGGTAACATAAATATATCGTTGGATTTACCTTTTGAGGTATGACTATACAAAGTAGTTTTCCAATGCTGTGTCACGTTCATGATTCAAATCTACAAAATAGACCAAAATTCCTCATCACACAGATGAAACTTGTATTTTGTGAACCGTATTATTCTGCACACTACAATATTTGAAGTATTAACTGTAGTGGTTGGATATGGTTTAGCAAATACTGTAGTATACTATAATATTAATTACTGTAAGTATTAAAAACAAGTGTCTAGTAATTTTAGCAACGCTTACAGTAGTAGCTACTAAAGAAAACCTTTTTAACATCGTATCTCGTTCAATCAATATGCGACAAATTTAATTTATAGCAATTCTTAAAAAGTTAAATGGATTTCTTACTTTAAATGTGACTAAAATGGCCAGTAAGTGGCGGCAATTTATTTCGTCAGTGAATCATTCAACGAACTCGTTAAAAACAGCTGGTTCATTCAAGAACAAAGCAAGTGTCTTGATGAATGACTCAATGAATCAATATCTGTTCAGAGTCGTTCAAAACACATTCATTTAGGAGAGAAACACAGCAGAAAGACATTAGCATTAGCATATCCAACATTAGTTTCGCCACTATGATACTACCGTTTAAAAAAAACCGAGCGGCATTGCGGGATTTCTGTATTTTTATTATCGAGATGCTACATGACTTGACATCATAATGCATATTATCCTGCAGTGCACTATAATTCATCTAAAAGCAAATTTTCGAACTATGTGCAATATCTTATTTTCTGTTTCGCAACAAGTAGATTTGGAATGAATTTGGATGAATAAATGATGACATTTTTGGACGAACTGTCCCTTTAAGTGCTTTTGTTTTCGATTGCATGTCTGCTCCCGAGAACATGAAAGCGGGGACATCTACGTATGATGCCAGATGTTTTTCACACAGAAGACCCAAAAAGAATTAGCAAAAGACAAAAGATGTGCCCCTCCCTTTCACATTAAAGCGACTGGGTGGCGATGTATCAGGACCCAGGTGTTTGCCACGTGGGAATAAAAGCACCACGAGCATCAGCTATTTCTTTCCTTTCTTCTTGTGTAGAGAAAAGGAAAATATTTGGAGGAAACGGGGACGTGTGATAAATTTGTCTCCCAGGTAGCGAGCACCAGCTGTTCTTTTTTCTCGAGTGCCGCACTTGATAACTCGGCCGCATCTAAACTGATTAGTTCGCTATGAACACTTGTTCGGCACTGCAGCGTCCTCGTGAGCGTCAGACTTATTATCGAGGAGAGAAAGATAGAGAAAGCCATCGGAGACAATGAGCTGCGGGTGCAGATGGTCTCCTGACCTGCCGGAGGCCCGAGCATCCACGGATGAGACGAGTGTTTGTGCTCACATGCTGTAATTGGTTATTAGAGTCAAACTGCACCCGGTGTGGCCCTGTGCTGTCATAAATAAGGAGAGAGAGAATGAGCGAGAAATGAAGATGCCATCTTTGTATGTCTCTCATTATGACAGGTGGATGGATGAATGGATATTGCTCGCTCCGTGGACATCAACTTGGACACACTTGCAGTAATCTAGAGAAAGTAAGGAAGAAAAACAAAACAACAACAAAGAGATTCTCGCTGATATTAAGAGAAAAGACAGCCAGTAGGAGAAGGCCGGCGTAGGGCAGGGGAAAACGATTGAGGTGTGGCTGTTAAAAAACCACTTACCCGTTAAACAAGTGGCTTGACAGGAATGATAAATCCAGTCAGGCGGTTCGTAAAAGGAACTATTAGTAGATAAGGTTGAATATGACTGTTAAAAAAGTTTCCTAACCTCATGTTTTGTTGAGATTGATTCTACCTTTTATATGTTTGACGTTCACGATATTTTGTGCTAAAACAATCAACATCATTTCATAATTTCCTATTTAGTTCACTAAAAAATTCTCTCATATCTTATAGCCCTCATACTGTCCCAGAGACAACAAAAAACAATGCTTTTTACTGCATTTAAAAAAAAAAGGTTGATTCAATACTTTGTGGAGAGAGTAATTTGTACAGTAATCTAATTACACCATTGAAAAGTAATTAATTACTAGTTACATATTACATATTCAAAGTAACTTACCCAACACTGCTCCTGACTAGTTTTGATATGATATTTCATCATAAGCACGCAAGAACCAATGAGATTTGAAATAATCAGCGTGTCACTATATTTGAATTGATTGCTTTCATGACTTTCATTTTACAAAGTGAGCTCAAAATATGAACGCTTCAGATGATGTTTATTAACCTTCTGGAGTTGGTTTGATTGCTTTAATAAAGGGGTAATGCTTTTGTATATATTTCTTTTAAATTGGACAAATATTTGATTTTAAACCCCTTTGTTTTCAACTGAAGAAAAAAGTCCTAATTCTGTAATACTATGAGAGGAAGTTCATTTTTCAGGGAACTGATCCTATAACTGGTGACGTGCTGCTCATTTTTCTCTATTTGAATAGAATTAAAACGTGCGCACAAGACAGGCTGACACGTTTTATTAAACATTCTATTTTCCTTCTTGGTTCGCCTTGTTCGCGCCGTGATCTGTTTTATTCTTAAGCGAGTTTCAGTAATGAGCGAGATCACCTTGATGGAATTCCTCAACGCTACTGCGATTCGCACGCTTTTACATCCGCGCCGACAGACAGCAATAAACAACACTCGGCTAACCTCATTATACAGTTGCTACCTGCATATATTTTAATTACCTCCCGTCCTGCCAACACACCTACACGTGCTTTGGCAAGCTGGCCGCGGATGCTTGTAAAGGGAAAAAGAGCTCGAGACGATCCCAGAGCGGGTGTAAAATATTGAGCCTGACCCGGGCGATCGTCCCTCAGCCACACGCTCTTAATTCCTCTGCAAGTTTATCTCAGTAATCTTTCTCCACAAATTCTCTTTGGGATATAAACGTGTTTAGAGGAGAGATTTGGCTTCTCGCTATCTTCCTCTCCAGCAATTAAGTTGTGGCTGGAGTCATTAGCTTTTTCACTCCCACAAACAAACTTAAAAGTGAGGGCAATTACCAGCGGCATGCTGTGATTCCACGCGTGCGTTTGAAGACGATTGTGTGTGTGTCTGACGGAGCTATAACTGCAAATACCAAAATAGCTTTTATCTCAACACAGACTGCAGCAGCGGGTAAAACAACAACAACACGGGACCTAAGCAGACAGCAAACTCGACCGTATTTTGCCTCTCTGGACGTCTGGCTTCGACTGAGACGGGCTGTCCTGCGAACGGAGAAGCGCGAGGGCAGCTGAGAGTCAACGGTAATGATACCCATATGGTCCCACGGATACATTAATGAAGCGGAGAGCGCCACATACACACAAATGCAAAGACATATTGACTGGAAGTGCAAACTGAACGCGGAAATGGGTAAATATATAAATAAATGGCATAAAATAAATGATAGCAAATGGGGAATGAAATATTTACACGCACTTAGAGAAAACAGCAGGAGACGCAGATTATCTGGCTGCATTTTTAACGCAAAACCAAGTCTTAAAAACACACAGCCGGATCTTCTGCTAACAAAACTTAAGATATGATGTCACTCGTGTTGGTCGTTTGTTCTAAAACAAGTCGCGCTGGTTTAAACTAGATCCTGTTTGGTCCTGTGCCACACACCATGGTTCTTGGGTGGTTGCCAGGGCGATGCTATGTGGTTGCTAAGGTACTCCTCTTACTGGTCCCAGTTAAAAGATGGAATCCCTTTTTTTCTATTTGTGATAAAGTGAGATACTTTGTAATTTCTGGTTTATTATCCACCAGGTCATCTTCATTGAGATCAAAACACGACACATCTGAACGTGCAAAGTAAAGGGAACGCTATTATATAGCGTATTGAAGACTTTGCTTCATGTGTTAAACAGAATAAGTCATATGGGTGAATCTTTTTCTTTGCACTGACATGAGAATAAACAAATATCAATAATATTTCAATATTGGGTTTAATTTTCCTTTCATTTTATATTGTGAATGCGCTTTTCAGACTCGCCTCTCGCGTTCTCTCTGCGGCAGCCATCGTGAGTTAATTCACTTCATATTTCTCCTGCCTCACTTCTTCACATCCTCTTCTCTCTCATTTCCTTGTTCGTCTCTTTCTTCCGCTCGCCCCTTTGTGCCGTTTTGTGTGCGGGGGTGAATCTCTTCGGGCCCAGCTCCAAGCGCCCGCTGATGGCTGCAGGGCTAATTCAGCTCGACAGGGCATTAATCATGTGCCTATCCAGATCCTTTAGGGTGACTAAAAAAACCATTTGTGTGTGTGATCGTATGTGTGTGTGTTCTTAACATAGTGTGTGGAGCAAATTACACCAGGCTGGAAGTACGTAAATGAAAATTGATAGCTGATGTATGAATTATGACGCATGGATTTGCATGTGAAGTGACTTTCGCTTGTACACATTGGCTTAAGGATTATATGATTTATCCGCGAGAAGTTCATTTTCCTGAAGATTCTCTGCATTGCCCACTAGATCAAACATTACATAAGGGTTATGTAAGAATAAGAAATTACCTGAAGTGTGCTAACTGCAAGCTTGTTTCAGAGCAAAATTTCTACATAGATCAAGTTAAATCATTATTTTTTTAAATACCACTCTTGAAGGCAGCGTTTTCTGATAACAACGACGTCATAAACATGCGTATTATGCGTTCAGTCTGTAGGCATGCGCGAGTATACCTGGAACTATAATGCCAGCCTCCATGCTGTGTGTTTGTGATGCGCGACATACAGATTTTAGCTAGAATGTTATTGACTGAACCACCAAGACCAGCGAAAACATAGTATTTATATACGCAAACTATAAACACAAATACAAGCCAACGAAAGGTAATAAAAAACGCTTTTAGCTTAAAACAGGGTATGCGTATGTGCGCAGGCATGTAGTGTTTCTTGACATCACAACATCGCCAGCCGATAGCCTGGCTTGCGTGTTACAGCATTTTTTTTCCAGGTCAGTGTAAATGCAGATTGTCAAAAACCCAAACATAAAACATTCCCTCTTAAGGCTATGCATATTGTGTCTATAGTTTGCGTCTGAAATTTATGCACGTTAAATAAAATGCATACGACTGGACTGGGTTCGATTTTCTGAGTTTTTCGCATCTGTATTAAGCAATTTGAGAGGCGTTTGACAATTCAGTGACGCTGTACAAACGAGCGTCAAATACGGAAAAATGCATGCGAAAATTTCGGAATGTCTGTGCAAAGACCTTCACTGTGCAAGTTTGAAGCTTGTTTGTGTTTTCGGGGCACGGAGGTGAGAGTCGCAAGAGAAATGACGTTGTGATTTCATTGACATTTTTTTAAGATGTCGTTGTGAATCGCAAAGGCATTCCTTTAATCTGATCTCTTTCAGACAGCGTTTGAAGAACAGGTCAGATTCCTCCTGTCTGTAAAGTGTAAATCCAGAGGGATGATAATTCCTCGAGCTGTTGGGATTTGTAACCCTTTTGTGGAGGTGGACACCGAGGGCTAATGCAGGCTAGCCATCAGTGGCCTGGGAGTCAATTAGTCACCGCGGTTCACAATAGAAGCTGACAGCAGCACCGGCCGGCCCGGGGATCACACATGTACTCTCCTGAACTCACTCCCAGCTATCAAAGAGAGCAGTCCCAGGACGCCACGCTCAACACCGCCTCCAGCTTGTAAGAAGATGAGCCGGACTGAGAGAGAGAGGGCAAATATTGTACAGTTATGAAATTCAAGAGGGAACGATGAATACAATGCACACAAAGTGTAGTCACAGCGTTAGTGAGAAACATGAATCTGGTTTGGCAGTTAAAGGGGCAGTGCACCCAAAAATAAAAATTCTGTTTTCATTTACTCACCCTTGAGTTGTTATAAATCACATTTTTGTGTTAATCCGAACACATGGAGATATTTGAAAGCGTGCTTGTGCACAAACAGTTCTTGGCCACCATTGACTACCATCGTAGGAAAAAAAACAATGTTAATCAAAATGCCCCAGAACTGTTTGCTTTTCTACATTCTTCAAAATATCCTTTTGTATTTAACTGTATAAAGAAATGTATAAAGGATTTTTTTCTTCTTTGGTAGTCAATGGTGCTAGAACTGTTTGTTTACAAGCATTCTTCCAAATATCTTTGAAACGGATTGAAATTGAAATCGGAAATATTCAGATTGGCTTTTTGGAACATCCATGATGTATTTATCAGTTTGTCTTTTCTTAAAAACATTATAGGCATTGCCCATTTTATCAATGTTTAAGCCATCTTCTATTCAACCAAAAATAACAGTAATAGAGAACAAAATGACATCTTATGCATGACTGAACAAGTGGAAACAACAGTTGTACAGGACGGCTAATTGTAATGCAGTAATGAACTAGCAAATTCTTGATATAACATAATTGAATTGAATGGATTTATAACATGCGAGAGTCATGCTGATTGCAAAAGTAATCAACAGTTTATTAAGTTCTGTATAATTGCCGTTCACAATAGTTCTTAAAGATATTGAAGAAACATAATCTTTGTGCTGTGACCTGAGGTTAATTGTTTCTCAGGAATACTATGATTTTAAGTCAAAGTTCGTTTCTTAAAAGAATTAAACAAGATGTACATGTCCAGATCTTTCAACATTATTCTACCCTACTAATTGATGTCCTGTTTCATTTTTCTATATGAAGCACTTTCTTTGTTTTTAAATAATATTCAGTTTTGTGCATCTTCATCTTTATTCAGTTAAGTTAATTCTCTGTCTTTTTCTGAAGCGCTATCATATCATGTCTTTTTTGATACCGTTTCTTTTTGTTAGTTTCTTTCTTCCCTCCCTCCCTCTCTTTCTTTCTTTCTTTCTTTCTTCTTCCTTCCTTCCTTCCTTCCTTCCTTTCTTTCTTTCTTTCATCCTCTCTCACTCCCTCCCTCCCTCCTTTCAATCTTTCTTTCTTTCTTTATTCTTTATGCTTTCCTTTTTCCCTTCCTTCCTTCCTCCGCCCTGATCTAATCTGATGGCTGGAGGTGTTCCAGCCTCTTGTGGAGCCCGTTATTACATTTGTTTTCTACTTTCATTTCGTGTTTGCCCCTTTTTCTCTAAATAGTAAATGAGAAGTCCCTTTGGTGCAACTCTGTTACAGATTTGCCGTGTTACCGCTGTTTCTAACCTACTTTTGCATTATGTTGCCTGATTTCATTTCCGAACACAGCAATGGCATTCTTTTCCGGGAACTACAGCAGAGCGCTTTGGGGAAACCGAATCTACACAATATGCAGAAATGGCTCTACTAACCGGCAAAGCAGTTGCGGCGTGTGGAACGCGTTGAGAGGCAGTAAATCGGTTTGTTTGTGTTTTCCGCACAAATATTGGCCGGTTCTTTTTTTAGAAATGTCAAGTGTATTCACAGATCTATGCACAAAGCTTTCTGCTTACGTTTGCTGGAGAGCTAAACGCTAGAAAAGAATTTGAGCTTCAGGAGGAAAACCTCTTTAAATAGTACTCCCATATTCCACATTTCATGTCTACATGATTCTCGGTGGTGCTTTATTCTGATTGGCCAGTTGCCGCATTTTTTGGTTGAATGTCTTCTTTCTTTTGGTGACTGGTGTTAAAGGCAATTGAATTTTGGCTTTAAATTTGCTCATGCTTACACACAAGGATCTATGTGGTTTAGCTGTACAGAATGCGTCCAAACGTTTGTCTTTCACCCGGTTTCACCTTCATGACCATTTTCCTTTTAAAACTTTTTCCTGTTTTAACTTTCATAATATGATTTAGCCAATATATAATATATTTTTGTATTTGTATTGTGTTTTAAGTTGGATTAGAAAGTAGCTTTAAATGTGCTTAAAGTAACATTTACAGCTACAGAAAAATTAAGATTTTTTTTACTTTAAATTGTACTATTAGGTATGTGTTAAGGTGAAACAAAATAAAAATGAATTCTGTAAACTACTGATGATAATTTTACCAAATTTCAAATAAAAAAATATTGTTTCTATTTGTTTGAAGATACGAGTGAAAAAACAGAAAAGATGCTCCAATTTTTTGTTGGACCTCAAATGTTGCAAAGAAAAGAAAAGTTCATATTTACCTTTAAACATATTTCTTCATATAAGTAGGAAACGTTGAAAAGTATTATTTTATGTGATAACCTTGATTTTATCACAGTTTTCATGTCCTGTCATCCTGTCAGTCTTTCACATTGCTGTTGGATCTCTCCTGAGGTTTGATTTTGTTGAAATACAACAAACACTGGACTGAAATGGCCACAATACATCTAGAAATGATGATTTGAAATGAAAATTTGGACTGATCTCTTAATTATTTCCACGGCTGTATGTGTCGAGATACAAGATATCTTAACTGATATATAAGATATCTTAACAGAATAACCGGAGTCAATCATAGATGTTTGTTATTGTTTAAATTAACATTCAGTGTGGTGTAAAAGCAAATAAACATTTATACAAGTGTGAGTGAAGCAGAATACAGTGAGAACAGACTTACAGTAGTTGTGTGATATCCTCGGGTACATGTCCTCTTGGGCTAATGCTTCACAGTTTGCATCTCTTTTCCCCTGAAGTCATTCAGAAATGAAGAAAAGTGCACCGTATTGAGCTGACCTCAAAGCTGTTCCCTTTGACCAGGTAGTGGGCAAGTCATGTGAACTCAAGTTTATCTTCAGTTCCCGAAACTGGAAGCAACGCTCGAGAAACAAAACGTGTGAGACGGATAACTTTGGCCGTGCGACCTGCGGGTGGATAAATGGGTCACTGAACTTGGAGTGAATCTTTTCAAAGGCCAGATGTCAGATCCTACATAACCATCTCCAGAACTGTGAATTTATTAGCATTTTCTGAAAACATTTACAACTTGCTGAGAGTTATCAGTATGTTTAAGCTGGATGTGCAAAGTTTCATTGATTCCCAGAATGCATCTGCAGTATATGAGGTGTGATCAATGATACATATTTGTCCAATGTAAATCAAATTTCCCAGAAGGTATGTGAGATGGTTACCCAAATCTTTCTTTTGCGATACATCAAGTATCTACTTTTGTTCAAGCAGAGTAAAGGTTTTGGGTTTGATTCACAGGTAACACAATTACTGATAATTGTTTGCTTTGTTTTTCAAAATATATTTTTTTCCAGCATGTTTTCGTTGCATTGTTGGGTTTTCATTGCATTGTTAAATTCTGCATTTTTCAGTAATCATTTTTAGACAATTCACTGTAACTGTCATGACTTCTGACAACTGTTTGATACTTCTGATATGTTCTGCAATAATCTGCTTAGCGATAGTCTTGTTAAAGAGAGATGTGCCGTTACCAACTGATCAGACTTTTTTCTGGCCAACTTGAACTCTAGGAAATCCATAAAAAATCATCGCTTCAATGGCTTTAATTTTCAGCCTCCCATCATTGATTATTTGATAAAGAGATAGACTTAAAGAAGCTAATCGGGCAGGGATAAGCAATGGTGTCTGTGGTAAATGAGGGTTAACACCAGGTGAATCATTAAACGGGGTGAAGATCATTTGTTTGTACCAGACACTTGAGAGTTTGTCTTTGAATCTATATGAATGTGCTACACAGTTGGGCTGTTCAGGTTTTTCTACTTGACTTACTTTGTGTTGACTGGCATTTATATCCATCCTAAGGTCCATACCCTGAAATGAATTCTACCGCAGCGCTGCTTCACACTCTAAAAAATGCCTGCAATCCACTGCTGAGTCAAATATTTTCTTGCTTCGGCCATATTTTACCCAACCGTGGTTCTATTGCATGGACACAAAACCAATGAAATTGAATGGGGTCAGGTTAATAACATCCTTCAAAATATATTTTTGGATTTCTGTGGAAGAAACAAAGTCATAAAGGTTTGAAATGACAAGAGGGTGATTTAAGATAACCGAATTTTCATTCTTGGGGGAACTATTACTTAAAATGTTAATACTTTTTCTGTTCAACGTACAGTATTTCAGGATCCAAAATGTTGTGTCCCAACAGGTTGCCGTTCTGTCTGACTGTCCAGATATTTATTGGCCTCATGCGCTATAACCTTTCCTGTCTTGCATCATCCCAGCATTGGCCACTTCCATTTACGGGTCAATGAAAATCATAGAGGGGTTCAGTCCCATGCGGCTTGACTGATGAACAGAGCGGAACCCTGACCGCTAAGTGGTCCGGGACACAGAATGCCCGAAGTCTTAAGGAATGAATGACATCTTTTCTACAGAAGTGATGGCCAAGCAAATGTCTGCGCTCCTCTTGGCTGGACGCCCAAACAGAGTCAGCTGCGCACAGGCAGAGAAACATTTCTATCTTCTGACATCAAGGCCAAGGTGAGCATCCCTGGAAGGGGTGAGTTATAATGCCGGACAGAGGGGATGTGACCCGGCGATACTACCTGTGGTCAAACTCTATTCCTACAGCTTTAGCCACTGAGATGGCCGTTGTTTGGTGCTTCTGATAGATGGCTTGAAAATATTTCTAAAGTTTGGGACCATGGCAACCGATGTTGTTCTAAACTTTCTTCTTTTGAACACGAATGATGTTGTTAGAGCTGCATTTACCCATTTTGGTCATTTCAAGAATCAGACGTGTTCTGCAGGTGAAAAAAGACTGTTGTTAAAGTTGTAAACTATTCCTTTAAGGTAGACCGAATGGTTTCATTTAAACCACAATCACGTCACAGCGGTTGTGCTAATGGGCAGAGCATTTAGCTTCCCTAATCTTGTGACTCCACCTGGGATAAGAGGTCAATGACTTGCGCTTTGATTTCTCTTTATTCTAGTGCTTCACGTCCATCCCCCAGCGGCGTCTCTTAATCATCCGCTGAGCGGCTTGGAACGACCCCGACTGAAAGTCTGCGGTGTAGATGGAAGAGATTTAAAGGGGACATTACAAATATGGACACATAATCGGAGCAAATCTCCCGTTGAGTGCCATTTTTCCCGGCAGTCACTTCAAGGTCTGTCAGATTTCGGGTAAGGATTCTTTGGGGATTTTGTCGCCTCTCAATATATATCCTGCATTTTTAGCTTTACCGCAAGCTAATCCTCTTCGGAAAGGAGAAAAGCGGTCAAGCAAAACCGATCGACTCTCTTGACCTTCAGACGATATTTTATAGATGAGGCCGGTCTTCCTCAAGGCGGGTGCGGATGAAAGCTTTTGGCAGAGACACGCTCAAAATTCAGTGCTACGGACCAACCGTGTCTGATTGCGTCACGGGGGAATGAGAGGAATTTCAACACGATGACGTGTGACAAGCCTCATGAGACGTAGGAAGCCTTGTCCACTCAGCCGGTGGAAAATGGAAAGCTTAGCAGAGGTCGTGTTTGGTTTTAAACTTGATTTTCTTATCTACAGTATTACTTTTTCATAGGAAGTTCGTTTATTTATTTTTCTTGATTAGAAAGTACTTGCAGTTAAATGTGCTGTGGGTGAATCTTATGAAATTATGTGTCTGGCTTGTAATTCTTACCCAAATCAGAATTACATTTTGCGTAAGGAAAGTAAAGCTTTGTTTTATGAAGGATAAATATTTTCTTTTTTTAAACAACCCCCCCCTCTCCCTGATTTTTTGCAAAAGACGAAGAAACATAAAATAAAGAAAAACATTCGTTTCTATATTAAGCACAGATGATTATCTTATTTAAGGTTTCTCTGCACTATAGTAGTACTTGGTAGTGTTTGTTTTGATGTAAATGAGAAATTATTGTTACAGTAATGAGGTCCTGATAAGAGTAACCGCTGGGGAACGAGAACCACCAAAAACTAGACTTATTAGAGTAAAGGAGATTAAGGGAGAACTGTGAAATAATTGTATTGACAATTAGCATGAAAATAATTTTCCTTATGCAAATTAGAATTTTATAAATGTTATTTTCCCATAAAACGTGAGCTGTTCTCCAGAAGATTCACTCATAGATAATAAAGTTGCCTTGAGTTAAACTCACTTCTAATGGAACAGAATATGAACGTAATGCAGCATTAATGATTTTCTCCTCCTGCAGCCATTTGACAAAAGGCACTGGCAAGCGGAGTTAATGGAGGGTTTAATATCTCTAGTTTTCAAAGTCTGTCTCAAGTATTTGTAGAACAATGAAAGGGACAACAGAAAGCATGATAAACACCAGGTTGTGCCAGAAACACAATCTCAGTTGTACATTAAAGAACCGGCGGGATAGAAATGTAGGTAGATACTCAAATGAGTGCAAATAGACAATCAGCTAAAAAAAAAACTAGGCATGCACTGATACCATTTTTTAAGACATATTATTTTTAGTACTCTCTGCTATCGATGCCTGTTCCTTTTCGGAGCGAGACATATAAAAATAAATGCCTTCATACTTGCAAATAACTCCACCACAAACACATTTTGAAAAAAAATGTAATGTGCGCTTTGCAAACTTTCAAAGCAAATGACAAATTTCAGTCTGTTCTGTCAGTTGTGTCACATAAGGTATCGCTGCATTTTTACGAGGACAAGTAAATGAGCTTCGTATCGGGCCCGATGCCGATACTGATATCGATGCATCCCTAAAAAGACTTCCTAAGTGTGAAAAGATTAGCGGTGGGTGCAAAAATCGATTCACATATGAATCGCCATTCAGTTCTCTAGCGCAGTGGTTCTCAAACTTTTTTGTTGTAAGGTGCCCTTTGTGTAGAATGCAATGATTTGCGGCCCCCCAAATAGAGATTTATAATCTTAAACTTAGAGATTTAATTAAACCAAAAACATATTCCGTTATACAATGCTGGAACATCAATTCTTTTGGTTGGTTTTCTTAATTTTTTTTGTTTGATTGCACACATTTTCTATAATGAATTTCTACGTTTCATAAAATGCCACAAAATCTGTGGCCCCCAGATGTCACGGCCCCCAGTTTGAGAACCACTGCTCTAGCGATTCTTATCGATTCACAGATTTCCAAAAAACGATTCTCTAGTTAAAATAACAAATGGTGATGTTGTCGGAACAAAAGGGCTGACCTTTTTTTGCCAGAGCAGTGCGGCACCCAGACAGTTGAGCGAGCGCACACCTTGAGCTCAGCAACAGCGATGGCGGGGCTAAAAGTAGGCTACACCCCGTCTCATTTTTAGCAAGGCCAAGTTTTTGTAAATACTTCAGATTTTAGCAACTCTTTGGTAAGAAGGAGCTCGACAAGACGTATGCAATATGCAAGCTTGTTAGACGAAGTTTAAGTTATTTGAGGACACGTACGTAAAGACTCGCATCAAATGCCATCATTCCAGGAAAAGTGGCATAAAATTTAAAACCTCTTCACTGTCGCAGCATTTTTTTAGCCTACACGTGAAAACCCACTCTTTGCAATAAAATGGCTGTAACTCACAAATTCTTCTTTGCAGATTATTATAAAAAATTGAATTGATTTTGCTGTTTATTTTAACAAAAAAAACTATAAAAGCTTTGTTTTTCTTTGTAAAAATAAATTTTAAATTTCATAAGTCAATTTACAGACGCATTGAAAAAATACACAACCACAGAAACAAAATAAAACAATACATTTGTATGAAACTATGCTGTGAGAAGCGAAAGGCCATTAACATTTTTAAGCCCACACTTTAAAAAAAGAAACAATTACTCTTCCTACACACATTCTATAAAACGGTGATGAAATATGTTTTCTAGAACCTTTCCAACGACACAACGTTCGTCACAATAAGATAAGAATTCAAATGCAAAATCTTTAAGTCCAAACATAACATCTAATTTTGAGTAAGAATCATTAATGAAAACCATGAATCATGAACCCAAGAATCGATATGAATCAAATGGCGAGGTACCAAAAGATTCCCACCCCTAGAAAACATAGATGCATGTTCCCATCATCCACTGAGGACGTCCGGTGAAACCACAATGTAGACTCATCCGGGACATTTAATGGTCTCAGAACCCATTAGTCATGATATCATGAGGGATTATTTTTAGGTTTGGAATGACTTTTCTTATGTTAGCGTTTATCAGGGACGTCCACGGTGCCAATTTTCGTTTCAGTAATGAACCTTAGATAATATGTCTCAACAAGCCGCAGGAGGAGGATCTGAATGCTGGCGGCGCTGTGTTGATTTTGTCCGCTGGATTGACAGCTGAAACACTCTCAGAGCCCGGCAGACAGCTCCAGACAGCAGTTTTAGGGTGTTAATGGCATTTTTACATTCAGCTATCAGCGCCTTCTAGAGCAAGCGAATCATGTCCATTCAGCAGAAACTCTTTGGATCTTAATGGCTTGATGGGCTGAGCAGAGCCAAAAATGGGCTTTGCTCTCGACAAACCGTCTGCTTGGCTCGGCTCCCACCAGTCTCTTCACACCTGTCTTTGAGAATGAAAGGCTTCTTTAGAAACTCATTCGCTCCGGCCATCTATCATCTCACACCTCTGACGCTCAAGAGGCGGACACGTTAAAAGACTTATTTACCCCGGATGTGGGCTTCCGTTGTTTCTCTTAATGTAGCTCAAATTATAGCTTTTCTGATCTTGAATTCTTACTTCTGTAAATGCATTGAGATATCTGGAAAATAATTGCACGCTTTAAATATCTGGTATTTGAAGGAAAGCCAAATGTTTTCCGAAGGATGAGAAGTACCTTAGTTTAATAAACAGTGAAAGGTAAATATTGAAAATACTAAATGCAATAGTTCACCGAAAAGTAGACATTCTTTCTTTATTTACTCATTTCATTCCAAACCTGTATGACTTTGTCCTCTGCAGAATACGGAAGAAGATATTTTGAAGAATGTTGATAGCCAATCAACACTGAACTACATTGATTTCCACTGTACGAACCACTGAAACATTTCTCAAAAGATCTCCTTTTGGTCATATACAGGCGAACGACATGATGGTAAATAAATAATGACATCATTTTTATTTCTGGTGAACTATCTCTTTTAAGAATAAACTAATCTTCCTAAAAATATTACAGATCATTAATCTATATTTAGGTTTAATACAGAGTCTCTATGGTCACGCGTATGAATGTGTGCAGTAATATCTGTTTTTTCACTTTTTTGTAAGCTTGTTCTCACAACGTCAAGCTGTAATAATTATAACAAAGGCACCTGTGCGTCAGCCCAACACGCACTGAGTGTTTCTTTGAATTTATATCCATGTTTATCTGTGTAGTGTCTGCTGTAAATGAGAGCAATGTATGCCTCAGTGGTCTCTCTGTTAGCGGATGGCAGAAATACTGGAAAAGCATAGAGATATATTACAATAATGAATCCCTCCTCCACCCTGGGCAGGAGGAGGAAGAGACAGTGAGGCCCTCTAAATGACTCCCATTAATTTCCATTCCAGAGACTTCATTTCTCTCGCTGTGCCGTGTGTTTGTGTGAATGTGTGTGTGAGCAACAGTGTTTGCATGTTTGGCGCTCAGTAATGTTTCTTATACCCATCATTAAACCTCCGCTGAGCTTTAATAGAATTCTTTTTGAATTTCTGGTGGAGGTAAAACCAAACATAAATGATTAATTATTGTTGGTCTCAATAAAACAGCAGGGCTCCGGAAGTCAAAATGCTATTGAAAGTCTCTGTAGCAAAATTGAATTTTAGCAAGAATGTATAAACCTTTCAAAACAGACTTGTGATGAAAGCTGGAGGCTGTTAAATAATAGTATACGGTGTACGCTTGTGTGGAAGCCATCAGGCGGCGTGGTTTTCGACATTTTAATGATGGAACAAAGTTTTATTTTTTTAAGATCGTAGAAGTACCTGGTCAAGATGAACATCCACTCGATGAAAGATCCATCAAGGGAGGAGTTAAAATGTCTAGAGAAGTGAGTTCTTGCAGGTTCTCAAAGCACTGAAAGTTACCTACAACATTAATAAAAAATGGCACAAAAAAGTTTTGTCTGGATGTAAAGTCAGGCCATTGAGAGATAGTCGCGTCAACACCGTTGACTACAATGGAACAGTTTTTTTCACATCAATGGCGGTTCATGGAGGCTCCCAATAGTTCCCGGAAGTTACTATTAATGCCTTGAGCTCCGGCCAAACTGACTGATTGTGAAAAACTTTTAACCCATTTAAAGACGTTAATCAATTAATGAATGAAAAAAAGGAAAGAAAGAAATAAAGCATTTAAAGAGAAAACATAACTTCCTGGAACTATCCCAAGGCTCTATGAATCATGTGAGACGCGAACATTTTGAACTTCTGTTGGCTCAAGTCTCTCAATGGCTTTAAATGCTTAATGAACACTTACCATGCTATTGTTGTCTTTTGTTCTTTTTTCTCTATGTGATTCATTGAAACATTTTTATTTTATTCTGGATCTAAAATAATAAGAATGAATATTCCTCAATAATCCTTTATGGCAGCTCTGCAAAACCACACAACCTGTATTTTTCCTCCCGATTTTCAGGGACCTCAAAACAGACGGTGTAATGTTGTGACTCGTCTCAAAGACATTTGGTTTATTTCAAAAGTTTTTTTTTTACAAGTTTCTTCGATTTGGAGGAAATAAACGGAAGATTTATATCTGAAACCCAGGCCACTGGAAAAGTGGGTGGTCACCGTTTCCACCTATTCATCACTGTTAAACTACAATTGAGTCATTGTGACACAGTTATTCTTCTTAATAATTTTCAGCGGTTTAAAGTTATTTTAGTTCAGGGACATTGAAATGTGTTTTTTCCCGGTCGCAACGTCCTTTTTAGAATTGTTACTGTCATGACAATCTATCTTTTATATGACAGTCATTGTTGTTAACCTTTTCAATCTTAAGTGTGTGACGTTCTCAGGTGACATGTTCATGGACCGCTGGATAATATTGCAAACAAATATGGCAATTACTGTCAAAAATCACTGGTTCCAATCAGGGGCGGACTGGGAGGCCAAATCGGCCCAGGTTTATTCGGCCCACATCGGCCCTCCACCATTTCTGTCGAAGGGGGTGAAAGGGGTGTTGTATGTAACGTGTCAATGCGTTGCGTGCATACATTTCCGACTCGCTTATGTCTTCACATTGCATGCATTTGCGTTTATAATACGTCCGTCTGTCCAGCACAATCGTCCATTCCGGCCCCATACGTTAGCGGCCCATTGGGAAAAGTTCCGGTACTCCAGATGGCCAAACGTAGATGGGACAGAATGTCCTTCCGGTCAGTCCGCCCCCGTTTCCAATCAGTAGCCATACCAGCATGGCAGACAGTGTTGTTTTCCAAGTCTTTGAAAGATTTGTAAAGGCACTATGAAGCAATTTCATATTAATGAGCAGAACTGCATATTCTGCTTTGATTTTGTGTCAGTGGATTAATCTATATTAATTACTTTTGGATAGAGAGAAAATTCAGATTACAAAGTGTAAACATATTTATGCTGATTTCTTCAGTGTTCGCTCTGGCACAGATAAGATAAAAACGTCAATTTAAATAATGAGCCGCTGCAGTTTATTATTGTAATGTTTACTGTTTCAGATCAACTCATTTCACTTCATGAACGAATATAGCTGGACAGATAGACCTTTTTTGACTGATCAAATAGTAAACTGGACCAGCCTTTATCCCCAAACTTAACTTTATATTTCAGCATGCACGAAATATCACAATGGGATGCAATAAATGAATGATTTTAATACTTGAAAAAGGTTTAGTTTGATGCAGATAGCAAACATTTGCAATACGTTTTTCTGAGTGTTTAAAACGATCCACTAAAAATATAAAAATAATGTTTTCACACCAGCATTTTAGAATGTTTAACAAGACAAATAAATGTTGATCAAATTCTCTTTAAACATAACCTTGAGAGAACGTTAGACGATGTGAAACATCTTCTATTGGTTGTATCATTTCTATTTGAAAGTAAAGAATAATTGACCACGGGCCGGTAAAGTCTAAATATTAAAAAGAATGCACACCTTGAGGTGGTAATGCGGCCATGTAAAGCTCAGTTCGTCAGCCAATCAGAATGAAGCATTCAACAGCTCTGTGTATAATTGGATTTAATGTCATTTAATTTAATTGAACAAACTTAAAGAATTATGGTATTTGCCTGTTGTATATTATGTTTAAGTTATCGCATTTTTTAGAATATTATGCGGTTCTAGCTCATCTTTTGTCTGTTTAGCATGGAAAGCATCATGTGTGATGATCGGCATTACAAGACTGTTTAATTAAATTCAGCGTTTTCTCCTGTGGCCGACATCCATGTGCACCGCTGGCTGAAGACCAGATGAACCAGAAGCTTAACCAGCTGTTTCCTTGACTTATCATACCTGTGATATCTCAAATCGAGTGAACTCACGCGGCACAACTCCAGATGCAGTCAGTTAAATACCTGGGTTATTTATTTGCTTATCTATCAGTTTGGCCGACTGTAATGTGCTATGGCAGCAATATGTATTAGGTTATTAATAATAATGTTGTTTTTACCTTGTGTCGGTGCCTGCTGGACTGTGCTAGCTGCTGTATAGCTCATTGATTCGACGTCTCTGCATTAGAAGAAACAGCAGGCGTAGTTTAATGATGCCCAGTAGTTTAATGGCTTCTTTTTTTTCACGCCTACTATTATCGGGTAATGTGTAAGATATTCCATCTGTGTAATTAATGACTCATGTTTTGAACAACGGCAGATATATTATAAGACAGCTGGGATATGAACAGAGAGCTTTTATATGATAAATACTTCTGTAATCCTTTGTAGGCCAACTCGGATGGATAATTCGCCAAGGGTCCAACGGGAAATTTTCTAATGGGTGTTTGGAATATCGGCTTTCGATTTATGAGTGAAATAAGCTCTGTGGTTAACATGACTGTTACAAGTAGCTGGAAGGTTAGTTAGGGTTACTTCATTTTTATTATTTCTTCATTCGTTTCTGTTTGAAATTAGGCCTTAATACTTGATTCTTTGTCACTTTATCGTGTCCTGAGCAACTGTGGCGGTCTATGTAGCAAGGTATTAACATTTGAAGTTTATAAAGCATCTTGTGATTTAAAACTTGCAGTCGATATAAAGCTGTGTGGCATTTACGTTTTTGTCAAATGAGGCACTAAAGTCATTCAAGTAATGTAAGCAACACAATTTTTAAAAGCTCTGTTATGCAGTGGAAGGGCATTGCTTAAAAATGCCAATTCTCATAGACTATAAACGCCTTTCTACCGAGCGTTGTTAGCAGTTATTTTACTGGATTTTATATCTGGTATATTTGGCTAAAATGGAACGTAGTTTACTGTCAGATGGGTAGTTTAAAGTGAGCAATCTAGGTTAAAGCTTTCAGTTGTTTGGTTAACGTCTGCATTGGTTTGTTTCTGTCTTTACATCTGTCATGGTGACGGAAATTGAAAAAAAGGACACATGGATTTCACGCTCGTTTTCATTTAGCAGCTGTGAAAGAAGATCCTTCAGCACAAGTATTTGAATTGGGTTTTATCATTTTTGCTGTTTTACATGATGTTTTAATGTAATATAAATGAACCTTGGGATCTTATCACTCGCATGCCAACAGCTTCTTCTGTTCCAACGGTTCCAACCCCTGATCTATTCTAATCTATGCTACAGATCTGTTTTGTGATATCATGAGCAGTAAGTTTCTCTAAGATCTGATGTTCTGAGCAGAGAAAGTGTCGACTGTATGGGGGATTTTGTCGGAGTTTTATACGTGACAGCGGGGTTCAGTTTGTGACCAAAACTGCTTCGTCAGCTTCTTGCCACAGGGTACACGTGTATATTTGAGTCACCTGTTCCTCCCTGACGGTGTGTGTTTGAAGAGCTCTGGAGGGCCAGACACAGACTTCTGCACTCACTGCACAACTCTCTCGGTTTAATTAGATTATTTGTGAATCTTATGGGCTCTAAAGTTTCATAACGCTGAGCGGAGGTGTGGAAAGAAGAAAAAAATGAAAAGGAACATTTAGACGTTACATTTCGGTATTAAGCAGAAACTTTTATCCAAACTGTGAGGAAAAGAGTGAAGTGATTCATCTAACGGAGGCAATAATATGAGAAGTGCTGTAGAAAGTTACAAAGACTCAAACTTTTAGAGACGAGAAGGGATGGAGAAATTTTTTTTGTCATCAGAGTAAGAAGTCTGGTGTTCTTGGAAAAGATACATCTTTAGATGTTTTTGAAATGTACAGAGGGATGCAATAGACTGGAACGTGTTTGGAAGAGAAAGACAAATGGAACGAAAGAAGGGAGAAGTAAAAGAAAGAAAGGTAAAAATGGATTGGGGAAAGATCAAAGGAAAAAAGAAATTGTGTGAAAGTTAGATTGGAATGAAGGAAGTAGAAATAAAGAAAGAAAAGAAAAAGGAGAAACAAACGAAAAAAGAAAGAAAAAAGAAAGCGGATAAAGACAGATGAAACTAGAAAGTGTTTGAAAGTAAAATACGAATTAAGGAAGGAGAAATAAATAAAAAAGAAAGGGAGTGGGAAAGAAAGGGACAAAGTAATGGAGAAGGAGAAAGAGAAAGAAAGAAGCGGAGAAAGACAAAGTAAAAAACAGATGTGTGTGAAAGAAAAGAGGAGAAAGGAAAGATGTGTTTGAAAGAAGGAAATGGAAAACGACAAAAAAAAGAAGAAAGTGTGTAATAGTAAGATAGAAATGAAGGATGGGGAAATAAAGAAAGAAAGGGAGAAGGAGAAACAAACAAAAAAAGAAAGAAAGAAGGAAGCGGCTAAAGACAGCAGAAACAAGAAAGTGTGTGAAAGTAAGATACGATTGAAGGAAGGAGAAAGAAATAAAAAAGAAAGGGGGTGGGCAAGAAAGGGACAAAATAATGGAGAAGGAGAAAGAAAGACAGAAAGAAGGAAGTGGGAAAAGACAAAATGAAAAACAGAAGAGAGTGAAAGAAAAGGAGAAAGGAAAGAAGTGTTCGAGAAAAGGAAATGGGGAACGACAAAAAGAAGAAGAAAAGGGGGTGAAGATAGGAATGAAGGAAGGAGAAATAAAGAAAGATATAAGACCGAAAGGGAGTGAGTAAGAAAGGGAGAAGGAGAAACGGAAAGAAGAAGACTAGAAAGACAAAAGAATCAAGAAAGTGTGTGAAAGAAAGATGGGGAATAAAGAAAAAACATGATCTAAAAAGAAAAGAAAGAAAGCGAACAGAACTGAACAGACAGACAGACAGAATAAGAAAGAAAGGAAACAAGGTAGGAAGGTAAAAATGACAGATGAAAAGAGAGAGGGAAGAAAGAGATGTGGTTGTATGTAGGTGTATAGTGTGTTTGTGAGGAAGTGCACCTCTCAACAGGCATTGTGTGTGTGTGTGTACTGGTGTTTATCACTGTGTGTTTGTGAGCATCAGTGATGAAGCAGAAGTGTTCTAGTCTTTAAGCGTGTCTCAGTAATGAGGCGTTCTCTGGTGTACAGGCCGTGCCGTGAGCTGGGAACATGACGCACTGCAGGCGGTCCAGTCTGCGCTGTGGTGCCTTTGCTCACCACCCAAGTGTGTGGCATCCCGCGGGCCTGCGACTACCAGCTCGTCTGACTTCGGTACAGGACCCCCGGGGGTCTCTGCCTCTCATTAAAGTCTGTGTGAGGAAGAGACGTCTCCATTAATATACAGCTTTGCCCTTTGGATGTCTTTACCTTTGACCCTTCTCACCACTCCGTCTCACCACTCCGTAAACGGCACATCTCATGTGCTTCTGGGTCCAAAAACATCTTATCATGAAGTAATGTATACCTCTCTTCCACTTCATTTTAAAAAGAATCTAGAAGACAAATATTGGCTTTAAAATGGTTTTCTCTGTGACAAACAGCAAACAGAAACGTGGCTTCGCTCCTGCGGTCAGATTCTTTCTTTGGCCAATCAGAAAGTACTTTTTTGGCCTGTCAGTCATATCCCAGGGCAGGAAAGCATGAAGGAGGTTGTCAGTTGGTCACGGTTTTGTTATTATTGCTTTTGACAACCAATGTCACAGGATCTGTACAAGGTCATTGTGAAGCTCTTCTGGTTTATTTGATTTGTTGTGCATGTCTGTAGAGGGCTTTCTGTTTGCAAAGAGAGGTCTTGTGTAGGTTCCAGGAGTTATTAGACCAACATCACTGAAAAAAGGGACAGTTTATTTGCTTTCAACCATGTCTTTTCATAAAGCTCACTTTATGAGACATTTTGAAGAATGATACATTATATTTTCTATACCAAGGCCATTACCGTGTCTCTAACGTTCAATCTAAATCTCCTTTTATATTTCAGCCATCATTCAGGCCGTGTTCACACTTGTCTTCTTTTTTGACAATAAAAACTGACCAAAGCACTTTTTTAGTAAAAAACAAAGGCAGTTTAGAGGGACAGGATTCATAGTCAGCTTAACAGAAGTCAATTTGAATTATAAACAGAGAGCGTCTTTGCTACAACCAATCACATAAAACGAAAATACTAATCTCTATCTAAAAAGGCAATCAAAAGTTATTGAAAGTGAAAATTAAATGTACATTTATACAAAACTATGCTCCAACGGGCTTGAACCTTCTCGACCAATCATCTTCCTTGCATGTTGTTATGGAAACGACAGGTCTCCGTCATTCGTTTGCTCTGAAAAAGGTTGAAGGTAAGGCATTGGACTTTCTTCAACCTCAAAAGACACTTTGAGATGCAGAAAAAATATGATTTACTCCATAGGATTGTATGTAATCATAATTATAACTTCTTTTAAAAAGGACGTCAAGTGTGAACATGGCCTCAGTCGTCATTTACTCCCCGTCATGTCATTCCAAATTAGTATGACTTTCTTTTTCTCTTATTTCACAAAATAATTGTTAAAACAACATTGATCCCCATTGACTTCCATTGAATGAACACAAAACATTTCTCAAAATATCTTCGTTTGTGTTCCACTAAAGAAAGAGTCACATACAGCTATTAAATGGCACGAGGGGGAATAGACAAAGACAGATTTTTTTGGTGAACTGTCCCTTTAAGTCCCCAAAGCTGCTAAAGTGCAGTACAGGTGCAAAAGGAGACCAAAATGAAGGAAGAAAGAAATACAAGGGATTCCCAAGGTTCTCTTTCATTATGAGGAGCTCTTCTCCTCCTGGGAATTGTGTTTTCCTTTTACTGTGAGAGGAGAAAAGCTGGATGAGGATATAAGGGGCTTTACACATGCTTCATTCTTCCCTGTCCTCAGGGTCACCGCTGTGCCACCCTTTGAAGATCCTGCTGTATGTAACACAAAATATGTGTTTCTTATGCTGCGCTCACACCGAACGGGAATTAAGCAGTTTGCGGCAGTAAATTATGTACAAAGTCAATGCAAAAATGCAAATAGACATGATTTCGGGCTGGGCACCTCGAATGATGTGAATCGATTTAAACTTGAGCGAGACATTTGGGGGAAGAACTCATTGACACCTTATGGCTGGAATACACTAAAAGACTTATAAAATCACTATATCAGGTCTCCCCCATTTTGTAGTGTTGTCCAAATTCTGAGCCAACAACTCATTCCCTACATTAGTTCACTACTTTTTACCCACAATGCATTCTGATTTTGAGTTAATATCCGATGTACACTCGCTCACTCATATTCCCCCTGATACAACGCGAATCAAACGTCTGATTTGAATCAGCTGGAGGAGAGTGACGGTTAATGTCACCAATCTACATTTATAAACTTTTATTATGATTTAAATTATTTTCTATTTTTTTTGAGAAAAAAACTGATTCAAAGAATGTCATATAGCAGTGTTTTAAAAGATTTTGTAATTTTATTCAACTATTTATTAACTATTATATTTATTGTTACGTTCTCTTTATTAAAAGTAGTGGTGGGCCGTTAACGGCGTTAACGGCGTTATCGCAGTGAGACTCTTATCGCGCGATAAAAAAAATGTCGCCGTTAATCTATTCTCAAAGTCGGGTTGGGAGCTGGGTCTATACTACACAAGCTATGATGACTTTCACTTTGATATTTTAGCGCGGATGTATACATAGATTAATGTCACTGTAGGGGAAGAGAACGAGATTTTTCAACTCGCGTGATTCGCGTCATTCTCGCCGCCTCATCATCTAATAACCAGGGCTTCATTCGCGCGATTCGCGCAGCAAGTAGGTCTATCGCCTCTTTGCATTGACTTAACATGTAAATCACTCGTGTTTGGTCTGAACACAACATAACGTTACTGTGAAATGACCAGATCAAACGTGACGTGCTAACATGGATGCAGCTATGAAGCCGCCGGGTTTGCTTCAGGGAACATTTATTTTTAAGACGCTTCCCAATGGAAACCTCGACAAGACTAAGCTTGTTTGCACCTTGTGCAATGTGGAATTGGTTTACTGTACGAAATTGGTTTACATACAGTTGGTTTTAAAAAAAAAACTTTCTCTCAACAGGTAGTGGTCTAGCTTTAGTTGAAACCAATAACTTTGTATTGGCACCTAATGTATTATGGCTCCTGTATGACATATCGCTTGTTGCTCCCTAACTCTTTGTAAGTCGCTTTGGATAAAAGCGTCTGCTAAATGACTGAATTTAAATGTAAATGTACTGTAGGAGCTCTTCCAGTCTCAAATACCACCTAAACACAAAGCATCCCTTAGCTAATGCGGAAGTAAACACAAGTACATCTTATTGAACATAATTTAATTTTCATCACAAATTATCATAGTATAACAGCTTTCTCAAGTAGTTTGTGATGCATTTTGGAAACAGGAGATAAGCCCCTTCTCTAATGCGCCACCTGGCTTGAGAAACCCGTTCTCAAAGACTTACTTTTAGTCATTATTTGGGTAACACACATATTCTGAATGCCTTCGGCAGAATTCAAATGAGCCATTTTAATCTAGATTAATCTAGATTAATTCCAAGATTAATCTAGATTAATCTAGATTAAAAAAATTAATCTATGCCCACCACTAATTAAAAGCTAATTTAATAAACGTGACAAATTATACTACTATACATCTGTGAGCATTTTTAAAGAATGTGCGCATGTTTCTATGTCTTTGTGTATTTTCTCTCTCTGTGAGATGTCAGAATTTGGCTTGGTCTCTAAATGTTAACAGTGGTTTCGCCTCAGCGGTCTTGGTGATCAAAAGAGACCCAGAGTTCCCGCAGGTCTTCCTGATTAACATGCATGCATGACGGCGTGACATTTCAGAGATAAAGAGATGCTCTTTCCTTATTTCCTTCATCTTTCACTGAAGTTTTAACCACAACTTTCTCTAAGAGATGCGAAGTTGATTGAATGTTCCGAGTAAACTTGTGAAGTAAGACATCACTTATTTAACCATCCATGAATTTCTATGAAAGTGTTATAGATGTACGAATAGCGGTCACAATCCTAAACTCTGATGATTTTGTGTTGAAGAACATGACTATCATTATGCTGTTGTTTTGAATATTGTCTCACATTGCTATTATTAAATGGAATGGATTGTCCGGCGTAGTCTTTATAAATCAGTTTAGTGATGACAATGAGAGTGAGCCGTTTCTTTAACAGCATCTTTCTCTGTGTGCTCAACATCACTGGGTTTTAATTGCTATGTGAGCGGCACGGGTATCTTCAGCATTAGTGTAATCTCTCGTCGTGTGCTCTTTTGGAGTCTCTGTGCCGCTGAGGTGTCTCTATGATGAGCACGCAAACAACCATTGGAGCAATTAACACTTCAAGCCAATAACAATGCTAATGCAGTGACCTCTGACCTCCCATTATTTAACTGCATAGATTCACTTCTATTGCTCTAGTGCAGCACAAATGAAAACTTTTGATGTGTTTCCAGACTCAAGTGTCTTCCATTTTAAAGACCTTGCCTCGTCTTGTCTCTTCTCATCTCATCTTTTCCTGCCCTTTATTCTGTCATTGGTTTATCTCTTTTAGTCTCTTCTAGTGTTGTCTTTTATCATATTGTTTCTGCTCGTCTCACCCTCCGTCTCGTCTCACCCTCAGTCTCGTCTCGTCCTCAGTCTCATCTCGTCCCAGTCTCGTCTCACCCTCTGTCTCGTCTCACCCTCTGTCTCGTCTCACCCTCTGTCTCGTCTCACCCTCTGTCTCGTCTCACCCTCCGTCTCGTCTCACCCTCCGTCTCGTCTCTCCCTCCCGCTCGTCTCTCCCCTCCAGCTGGTCTCTCCCTCTGTCTCGTCTCGTCTCACCCTCCGTCTCGTCTCACCCTCCGTCTAGTCTCATCCTCCGTCTCGTCTCACCCTCCGTCTTGTCTCGTCTCACCCTCCGTCTCGTCTCGTCTCACCCTCCGTCTCGTCTCTCCCTCCGTCTCGTCTCACCCTCCGTCTCGTCTCGTCTCACCCTCCGCCTCGTCTCGTCTCACCCTCCGCCTCGTCTCGTCTCACCCTCCGCCTCGTCTCACCCTCACCCGCTCCATTTTAGAAAAGCAATTTGTTGCATATCCCCATGCTAAGATGAAGCTACTTGTTTTTACTCAGATTTGTAAACTAGAGTTTGTATCTTTTTAGGGCTGTTTGGGGATTAACAAGTCTAGTAACAACACTTATGAACATCATGACAAGTGACTAAAACCACATAGTTTTCTCTTTTGGGGAAATTTACAGGAGATGTTGCTCCAGGGGGATTGTCCCTGTAAGAAGTGCACTGTAAGTCACTTTGGATAAAAGCGTCTGCCAAATGACTAAATGACTATGAATGTGTCTTGAAAGGGTGATATGACTTGGCTAAAACAAATATTATGGTTTGTTTTAGATGTAATGTAATGTGTTTACACGATATAAGGTTTAAAAACGGAGTATTTTCCGCATACCGTGCATGTTTGTATCTCCTCTTTGCCCCGCTTCCCTGAAACATGCAGATTTTTTACAAAGCTCAGCGCTCTGAAATGCGAGGTGTGCTATAATTGGCCAGTTAATAAGTGTGTAGTGATTGGTGGAATACTGCAAGCGTGTGACAGAAATGTAACGTCTCTTGACATATTTGGAACGTCAGGTTCCGCTTCAATTGTACTGACAGATACACCACCTTACTTGTGTACACATTTGGGCGGTCTAAGTCAAATCGTACCAACAACTGATATAGATTTGTGGGTACAAGAGGTATTTCAATCAGGTCTGTGTGAGCATTCGCTTTTAGATAAAATGCATCTTTTGTTCCCACACCCCCACTAATCTACGTCAGTTGGTGGTTCGATTTGACTTAGACCGCCCAAATGTATACGCAAATGTTCCCAAATTTTGCAATTTTAAGTTCTATACATGCATGGGAAACTTATAACAAACCAAACACACAGATAAACACATCTTCACGCCATATGAAATATATAATCTGATCTGTAAAAGAGCGAGTGATGGATGTTTAAGGGTTTGGTGGAGGTTTCTTCATTGTGTCTTAAGGTCCATCGGTGTGGTCAGTTTATCGTGTGGATTTTCAGGGAGCTGGTGGTAATTACCCTCATAATAAATTACCAACAGTTCTTCATAATTTAGCTGCAAATGGGACTGTCCAAATTATAATAACCTCCGTGTCTAAAGCCATTCATACAACAACATGAAGAGGAGAGTAATTTAGCTGTCACTCATTGAACCCCCCCACCCTCTCTGTCTCTCTCTCCTTTCTTTCTACCTCTTGCTCGCTTTCTCTCTGTTAGTTTGTTCAATTAAGCATGCTCTGCTAGCGAAAGGAGCAGGAGTGTTGAAAAGGAGTTTTGATGATTTAATAAGAGTTTTAATAGAGTTATCTGTCTGATGGATCTTTTAATTTGGCCTTCAGACAGAGTTATTCGAGAGGAAACAGAGAGATATTTCTCATCTGTCCCTTAAGGGTCTTTAATTGACACAGTGTCTCTCTCTCTGCCCTTCTTTGTTACCCAGCTAACCTCTTGCTTTAATGGCCTTATGCTTGCGTCGTCTCATTTCTTCTTGTCTCGCTTTGTCTTTTCTTCCCATTTCTCTTTTTTCTCTTCTGTCCTTTCTTCATTTCTCCTCTCATGTCTTTCCTTCTCATTTCTCTTCATCTCTTTTCTCCTCTGCTCTTGTCTGCTCTTTGTTTTTCTTGTGCTCTTTGGACCTTACCTCTTCTCCTCATTTGTCTTTTTGCTTGACTTCCCCTTGTTTCTCTTCTCATTTCCTCTCTTATCTCACCTCTTCTCCTCTACTCATTTCTTTTCTCATATCATCTTTAGCTTAATTCAACGGATCGATGATGATGCCTGGAGTGCAGGTAGACTTGCTTAAATGTGAGAGAACCTTTCTTTAAGGAACATTCTTTCTGTGTGTTTTCCCTGGACGCCACCTTCTGACCTTCAGCTTTTTGATAACAAGTCTTGACTGCCTACACTTAACATTTACATTTTACATTTATGCATTTGGCAGATGGTTGGTTTTGTCTTAAGCGACTTACATTGCTTTATCCTATGCATTTTTACAATGGTATGTGCAATCCCTTGAGATCGAACCCACAACCTTGCGTTGTTAACGCAATGCTCATACCACTGAGCTACAGGAAAACTTAACATCCTGCGATTCTCACACATGTACACTGGAAAGCATTACGTATACAGGCATTCAAGACATAGACAAGAACGCATTTCCAAATGTCCTAATGTATGCCGTTGTTGGCTAACTTGTTTGTTTGCGTAGTCAAGTTGCAAACTGCATGAACATGAATGCATTTCTGTTACAAGTCAGAAAACCTAACATAGTTTCCTCTCTGCTTCCTGGAAGACTATGAGATCCACTTTTCCCCAGCCGTTTGTTTTAATGGGCCAGACTGACCCCGCAGCAGCGGCTTCTGTTTATGGCTATTGTTTGAGAGAGACGCTGCTCGATAAAGCAGCCACTCTCTCTCTCCCAAGAGTCTCTCCAAACCTGAAGCTTCAGTCTGCTGCTCTTCCTGCCAGTCTGATCAATCACGAGATGAAAAGAGCAGCCAGAGAGACGAAGCGAGACAACAGAGCCAAATAAATAGAGACAGAAGATGGCAGTGGCGTCTTGCTGATTCGGATGGTTTAAGGGACGGCTTGACTCACGACTGTCGTGTTTGTCAAGGTGTGAATGAACTGCCTACATACTTTAAATAGCGCAACACTTGTGAGAAAAATGTACATTTTATGTACATAAATATATGGAGACCATTTAAAATATTAATGTTCTCAACATTTCTAGATGCATTGTGTTCATTTCAGTTAGGTGTCCGTTGAATTTCAACAAAATCAAACCTCAGGAGTGGATAAAAGCGTCTGCCAAATGCATAAATGTAAATGATAACTTTATGTCAAAGCGACTAACATTTACATTTGTTTTGAAGTATTAGTATAATGCAGTGTCATCAAACAGCAACGAGAAAGACTGACAGCATGACAAGACACAATAAAAATGTCAATTTGTCCTAAACATGCATATAAATAGCAAATTCACAATAATTTAACTGGTCTCTTAACTTTTTTCACGGCTATGTGAAATAAATGTATCTGTGCAAGATGTTATATGCAAGGCCCCAGGTGTTCAAATCAAATTCATTGCTTTTCTTTTCAAGAGTTTACTTGGATCAGCCCATAAAATCTGCAGTTATTTGTCTGAAAGAACTATCTTTCGGCTATTCCAGGCTCTTAAAACCTGCGCTAAACAGAAAAGTCTTTTAATAGATGTTTGTATAGTAGTTTTAGTGATCATGGCAGCAGTAATTCATCACACGATGATCACATTATGTAGATCAGTGTTTAAATGCGTGTGATAGCTGAGCGCTGTTTTAAGAGCTGGTTCAGGGGGCTGGGTGCCTGTAGTCGAGTGACGTTGTTAAATCCCATTAAAACAGTCCTGCAAGCCTGAGAATTGCAGCATGGACACGAGGTTAAACTTTTGGATCATTTGGAAAGTATTTGCACTGGGGAGGAAATGCTTAACCTCTCTTTCTCATTCATTATATAATACTCATATTTCTCTCTTAGTCAACTGTGCAGAAACTGCAGATCTTTGCAGAAAGTGCACAAATGTTCACCTGGTTGGTACCCGTCCCGATCACTTTCTGTCAGTTCATTAACCTCAGAAGGCACATGAAGCAACTCTACTTCATCTTATAGGTGTGTGCGTGTACCGCCTTAAAGGAATAGTTCACCCAAAAATTAAAATTCTGTCATAAATTACTCACTGTCTATTTGTTCCAAACCTGAAAAACTCAACTTTGTTTAGTTGAACGCAGAGAAAGATATTGGGAAGAATGCTAGTCACCAAACACTTCTTGGCCACCATTGACTAAAATGACAATGGTAGTCAAAAGTGCCAAAGAACTGTAGCTGTGCTACATTCTTCAAAATATCTTCTTTTGTGTTATAGAAGAAAGAAATTCATATAGGTTTGAAACAACTAGATGGTGAGTAAATGATGACAGAATATTTATTTTTAAACCATATTTTGGGGATAAGTTTGTAACCAAAAGTGAGGAAAACCTGAGCAAAAACTCCTTTTGTGTACTCGCTTAACAAATATAGTAAATAAAGTTTGCTTCTCAAATAAGTGTATGTTGTTTAAGGATTTTAAGTACAAAAAAGTGTGTTCTTTTTGAGGACTCTTCTCGTTGAAGAGCTTACAACCGTTAAAAGTGAAAATGAAAATGTGAAAAATATACTCAATTGTCATATGATGACTATAGAAGAACCATTTTTGGCTTTAAAAAAAAAAAACACAAAAAAGAACCACCAATGGAACCAAACTTTGGGGAACCAAAACGGTTCTTCTACGGTGTCAATATTTCATCATCTGAACGTTACAAATACACTTTGTGGACTTCACGTTTCTTCCTCAGTTTTTGTAGAGCAAGATCATCGATACACATTTTACACATTTACATGACAAATCCTATTTGGGACCCTGTACCACAAAACTAGACTTCAGTAGCAAGGGAACATGTTTAGTAATACCCAAAAATATTTTGTATGGGTCAAAATGATCGATTTTTCTTTAATGCCGAAATCATTGAGATATAAAGTAATATTTAGATATTTTTCACCCTCAGATTCCCGATTTTCAAATGGTTGTAACTTTGCCCAATATTGTCCTATCCTGACAAACCATACATTAATGGAAAGCTTATTTCAGCTTTCTGATTATGTAGAATTCTCAATTGAACAGAATTGACCCTTAAGACTGGTTTTGTTGTCCAGGGTCACACTTCAGTTTAGTTTTCTTCAATCGTATGCGTGATAGTTTCATTTCTGTTCTGACGGGCTTCACTGTCATTTACTGTCAAAATTGAACGTCACAAATACTGACATTGAGAGAAATGTGTCACACCTCTACAATTCTCGATCAGCGACTGTGACAGACCCCGACTGGAGGGGATTTCTATCAACAACAGATGTGACATCCCAAACTGATACCAAGTTGTTAGTTTGCTGTTAGCTTCAGTCAGTTTCGCCTCATTTTGCTCGCCAACCTTTAAAGAAATGATATTCTTTAGGCTTTTGACATTTTGGTTAAATCCTCTGGTATTACTTTCCTATTGCAAGGGAGAAAAAAATTAAAAAAGCTTAAACAAGCTGATGGAGAATAGCCAAAAGAATAACACATAAAGACTATTGATATGAAAACGGCACAATCTCAGTGTCTGACCTCAGGACAACATGTTTGACAATCCATACCCATCATTATACATTATTCTTTGCATTCTTGCAGTAAACAAATACTAATCGATTGCAAACAGACACAATCACATACTGTGAAAACACAAATGCTGTTGTATCAGGAAACACAAAATGGCAAAAGGCTGCTGGCACTGCATACTGTACTCTAATACGTGGAATCTTGGAGTACACATTGACTTTGTCTAGACGGACATCGATAGCGTTGTCCTTCTGCAGAACATTTGATTTCTGCCTCATGTTTAATTTATATGTTGTACACAAGGCGACGGAAATGACTTTCTGTTCTAGTCCAATATACAGTACAGACAGGATTAAGTGACTTTTATTTCATGAAGGTGCAGTAAGAAATTATTCTTCATTTTAATGTTCGTGATGATTTGTGTTCAACTTTGATTATTTGGCAACAGTCTGTTTTGGTTGTTTTATTGTGAAGCTCTTTCATTATTTCTGGAGTCTTTGAAGTCAATGCAGACTCGCGATCTGATGGCTTGCAGAATACCCAACTAGAATCAGATCCCTTCAAGCTTTACGATATGTTGCC
Source organism: Triplophysa tibetana (assembly GCA_008369825.1). Lineage (NCBI taxonomy): Eukaryota > Metazoa > Chordata > Actinopteri > Cypriniformes > Nemacheilidae > Triplophysa > Triplophysa tibetana. The sequence goes on along the minus strand of CM017903.1, from coordinate 22,543,047 downwards.
AAACAATTCACCAGTTCATCCCAAACATGAAGATTCATCATGTCTTCACCCTCATGTGTTTTTACAGTGAAAAAAGTTTCGTTTCTACAGTGAAAGCCAATGAGGTTGTCTAACGTCATCTTAAAGAGGAAATGAGGTTGACTGTCTCTTAAATTTTTAGCATCAGACGCGGACTTCTCATACTAAGCTTGTACACTTTGAAGATTTTCTACAAAGAATGGATGAACAATAAAAAATAGTTTCACTTTTAAAATAAAATGTAAAATATCATCATTTTTATTTAAAGAACGAGTTTTCTTTATGTAACAACTAAAAACCAACAATGGTGAAAAAATCTGCGACACTTTCTGAACATGCGTTCGGGGACAAAGGGTGAAAATGCTGTGCGGTACGACACAAAGCAGGATGGGTGGTCATCCCCGCAGTCACAGTGATTTGATGCAGATTGAGTCACTGCTGTGGAAAACCGTAAAGTTCAAAGTTCTTCCCTCAGAGCAAAAACATTACGTCATAGTCATCGCACGAAGACACGTGACTGAATTGTTGCAGCGGGTTTAGACATACAGCCGCAGAAAAAACGAAGAGACCATTCCACATTTTCAACTCAGATCCCCATATCTTGTAGTGTAGCCATTCCAGTCCATCAAACCTCATGAGGGACATAAAGTCATCCAACAGCAATGTGAAAGACTGACAACATGACAAGACACGTGACACACTTTTCACTTTAGAACTTTACCCAAATATACGTACAAGTATTACCGTTCTATGGGCTAAAAGTGAATCTGAACTAGTTTCTTTGTGGTATTTAAGGTCTGAAAAAAATACAGAGCATCTTTTCCGTAGTTTCACCTGTTTCTCCAGTTTTCATTTTCTGCAAATTAATGGAATTTGGGAGAAGTATTGTTAGTAGTTCACGGACTGACACAAGAGTGATAACTTTACCTAAAAACACACCTGTAAATAGTAAATTTTCTCTGAAATGGTCTCTTAATTTTATCCGCGGCTGTATTTCAGACCGAGTTCAAAACCATATTAGACATCCTAGAAGAACCTGTTGTTGTTCTTTAAATGTTTGCATTGATGATATATCGGAAAAGTCATTTGTACAGAATGAATGACACGGAATGCCCAGAGGCTACAAAAGACTTCCATTAATATTTCATCTTCCTAATTAGCCGGTAAATTACTTGCAATGCAATCGTAAAAGGCATTAAAACATATCGAGTTAGCCATTAGAGCAGGAGATGTATAAGTTATGAATTGAAACTTGGTTCAGGAGTCATATCTGTATTGATAGAGTGATGAAATGTGTCTTTGCTTTTCTTATTCTTATTCTAAGGGTGTGCGTCGCTTCTTTGTTTGAAATGAAGGGTTTGTGCACAAGTCTTGCTGCTTGATGGCGCGTTCACGCTGTTATATGGATGCTGAGATGTTCGGGCGTTGGTGATATCCAGCATAAATGAATAAGTATAGAACTTTGATGCTTTATTAGTCTTGCGTAGCTTATGGACGCTTTCTTTGGCCAAGACCCGCCCACAGTCCACATGACTGACAGGTAAAGCAACTAATCATATTTCATTTTGTGCCGCGTCATGTTTAGAGGTGTGGGAATGTCCCCGCAGTAACAGACCGATGTAAATTCACAAATGTGTCAAAACAACAATGATTATAAGTTTATGCCATGAACTTCGCATACTTTAAAGTACGAGCGTTTAATCGATAGTGATGAATTCTTCAAGCAACAGATGCAAACACGACAGCTTACTTCTTAGATCAGAAGGCTTTGTTGTTTCCAGGTGGACCGTTAAAGAACGCGACACGCATGTCTCCGGAATATCCTGTGAAATTCAACCAATCAGATGACGACTTCGAACATGCTGAAGTGTTTCCTGAAAAGTGTGCCATATGCATCAGACGACCAGCCAACCGATCGTGGGCAAGACGTCTAATGCTATATTATCTAAAATACTATATAGTCTATATTAGCCTTATGTTAAAATGGTAATCCTTGTGTCATATCACTTTACATTAAGTCGTTTAGCAGACGCTTTTACCCAAAGCGAGAGAGTTCATGGAGGAATAAGCGATATGTCATACAGGAGCAATAATACAATAGGTGCTATTTTACTTAAAGCATATATGTATAATGCATTATAAAAGTAGATTTAATGTATTTATTTATGCCTTATATTGCACCGTATTATGCATTGTAATGTCTTACAATAAATTGCCTGTATTTCTTATAATATAATTGCCTGGAAATAGTAATTTACAAATAATTCTTTAACCCTTAAAAGTGCATTATAAAGGCTTTAAATAAAGTGTTACCCATTTGGTTATAGTTTAAGATGGACAAATTCTTATGAGCAAATTATTTGAGAGTATTGTTCTTTATTTCACACGTTTAAGTCCAATAATTTATACAGTGTATCAATAACAAAAAGAGCCTGTTTATTTCTAAGCGCCACTTATTCAACAAAGTTGAAAAGATTAAGATGTGCAACTGATACTAACACACATTTCTGGTGAAAAATCTCATTATTAAAAGCCTGGATAAGTAACTGAGTAAAGGGATCAAGCTAGATTTAGTGTTAAACTGAAAGCATGGATCTGTTTGTTCTGATTGACACTAAAGGTACGAGACGAACACAAGAACACTTACAACAGATCAATGTTCAAAACTCAAGCGTTTGTTGCTTTTGAGATCTCTTAATATGACAGTGAGTTAAGTCTCGTGTCTCTGACCTTTAACTGAACAGAAGTGAACACAGACCGACTTATTAGGTGCCTGCAGACTCGCAGTCACATCCCATTCAATGCAGGATTTTATTTAATTGTCTTCTCGTCACAATTAAAGTTGGGATAGACGTGATGAAAAGCGAAACACCGGGGTTCATATTGATTTTATTTGGGTGTTTAGGGTCAGGGATTAACATATTGGGAAACAAAGTAAGGCCTACTGCTGCAGTCTGCACTATTTTTTTTCCTAGTTAAAAAGTAGAGTGAGTTATTTACTTATAGGGTTACTACATACAACATTTATATACATTTATTAATTAGGCAGACGATTTTATCCAAAGCGAGAGCATATAAACATTTTTTCAATGCGCTAACTAAACAGTACCGTTAGTACATTACAGTCAGCGTTGGAAACTTTCAGCAGGGTTAACGTATTACTCAAGCTTGATTCCCAAGATTATGATATGATTTTAACATTGATGTTATTCTCGTGAAGTCAAGTACATAAGGTAAACTGAAAATTTTGAGATAGCGATGCAGAGGCAAAAGTTAAAGATCGCAGCTTTAAATAACCTTTTTGTCTCTACCTGCAGAAGTTGTGTTAGGTCAGAAGTTTAGAAACCTCTCCAGATTTGTGTGTGCCGTGGACGTCAGATCTCAGGCTAACTTTGTTCAGTAAAGCAAAAGTAAACGAAACCAAGTGTAGCTTGTCATTTCACGGGTTTAGATCCGCCGCTGTGGCTCCTCCTATGATGTTTCTTTGAATCACAGGCATCAATATATGTGCATATGAAACGTTGTCATTCGGTACGATCCAATGTAATTGACATCTGAAGAAAAGTTCTGATCACAGAACAGGGATTGATCAAGCGGGATGAAGTTTGCTTCAAACCAAAATATCACTCCTCCGAAAACCAAAGCGGGCCAGCCTTCTAGTGTGCTCCGGTCTGCCCCGAACCAAGTCTCTGTTTCTGAGTGTTAGATGAAAGAGTGGAAGCATATTCATTTAGAGAAGCACTCATGATGAGCTTTCATCAGTGCAAAGCTATGGAGAAGAGCCAGTGATGGTGAAGAGAGAGAGGATTCTACATATACATGAAGGAGAGAGAGAATCTGCTGTGTAGTCATGAACATTGTTTGTGAAACTGGTGAGGTTTTTTATTACAAATTGTTCCATATGTTGTTTTATGGATACATCTTCATGTGGTGTTGTCTTCTGGGCCACCATGTTTCATTTAGCTCCTAAGGATTGTTTATACCAAGAACGATAAGAAATCCAGGTTGTCACATAAATACATAAAAGTGAGATTGAACTTGTTTTATTTGCAGTATTTGAGGTCTGAAAAGATACAGAGCTCAGGTACTTTCACCTGTTTCTCCAGTTTTCATTTTCTGCAAATAAATGAAATATTTGGATTTGAAATTTGGGAGAAATATTGTTAGTAGTTCACAGAAAAAAACAAAAATCATAATTTTACCTAAACACACCTGTAAATAGTAAATTCATAAAAACTCTTAAAGCGGCAGGTAACACACATGGTTTCTGCCAATCTCATATTAATCTTGAGTACTTTTAGTATTGCACACTTCGTATCTTCGAAGAGTATTTTGTTTCATCACATTTATAAGATAGATAAAGCTGAACGCGTGCCGCGTGCTTTTCCGTGAGAATGAACTAATAAGGGACTAAGAAAAGTTGGTACGAAACAGTTTTATATGTTCAAAAAAAACTTTCTGAGACTTGTTCGAGCACAGAAATACTACGTACTATGCCCAGCTTGTTTTTTTGACAAGTTGACCATGATTTCTTTCAATGACTTTTACGACTTTTTAGTTAAATTGTTTCAGTATTTCTCCGGAATCCATGAAATTGTCACAAACTGTAATTTATTAATTTGTGTTCATCAACACAAATTTCCTATTTTTTGGTATAACCAGCACGACAGTTTTTCAATACACAGACCGCCTGTGTATGTACATTTATATATTTCTAACCTAATATCAAGATAAGTTGCAAATACTGTAAAGTATCGAAGTGTGCGAAGCAGTATATCGTTACTTCCGCTACCGCCTCAGAATGGACTTTACCAAGTCCCTTTCACAGCTGCCACAAATACGGTTAGATGACGAACAACATCTTGAGGACAAATTTTCGCTTACGACAAGATCAAAGCTAGATAAAGGATACAAATTCTTCGTTGAACAGTACCTATTTGATTATGAAGCTAAGTGTTTTCTTTTTGTGTTTGCTGGGATTAGAACTTCAATACGTGTTCTGTCAGTTTTTTTTTCACTGTTGTTAAATTCCAGCACGACAGCAAAATGGAAGTTCTTCTTCTTCTCCTCCTTGTTTGTTGCAAGACGGATGTTACGATACACTGCTTTGCGAAAAAGGCGGAAGTTAAGTTGGCGTCATTTTGAAAAGGGCTTATGATAAATGGCTGCCATAACCCCGCCCCTACACCTAACGTCACGGGGGAAAGTCATATCATAACAAACATTCAAATAAGATTGTAGGAAATTGGAGTTCACAAAAATGAGCCACCTTGCAAAATAAATGAATTCCCTTCAGATTGCATTGATATATATATATGCATATGAAAGATATCGCGTATCAAGTACTTTTGATGGAAAACCGTGCTGGGTGACACGCAAAATTGTGTGCTGACGTACACGGAAAAAGGGTGAAATTCGTCTTGATGAACACGAATTTCACGAATTTCACGAATTCCCATGAGACTGAGTTGGAACAGGGCCTTTGCTCTCGATCAGGAGAATTGTCTTGTAGTTGAAATATTCCACTGACTAATGAGCCGTTTCTTTTTCCTGCTTCTTCAGGTAATCGTACGAGCTCAGGAAAGCCACGGGGAGTCAATCGACTTTTTTCCCCTCAGCTATATCTAGTCTTAAAAGCGAGAGGAGGAAGTTCCCGCTCCCACGACTAATCTCCTCATGCCCTCTGCAGTGGATCACAGGCACAGCGACGGTGACGGAACGATCTGCAGACTTCACTACATCATGTTTCACAAAGACAAGCGGAGACACGGATGCCGGTTGAATTAGTGCTGCGGGCGGATATAAATACCTTGACTTTTTTGTGCACCTTCTTTTTCGAACAAAACGAAATCTCGCTTTTTTCAGGCACTAATGCAAGGCTAATGGTGTGGAGATATTTTTATCTCTGAATTGAATCTTATTGTGAACTGAACCGCTCGCTCAAAATCTCATCTCGGCTGAAGTGCTGATTCATAGCTTTCACTAACTGCCTGGGTCAGGGCTGCGCAGCCCGTCAACATAACCCGCCAGCTTATTGCAAAAATGAAATAAACCTGTTAACATTGAAGTGTGAGAGCGTGTCGTCAGTGCATTAGTCTGAACTTGTGAAATAACCACATGATGAGAAAATCTGCTTCATTACCAAAGTCAAACTATTAAAATCGAGCGCTTATTGACATTTTATATTGGCTTTGAACGCAGCCGGTCCCGGTGGTATAATTCGTAATAATGTCGGGCTGTGTGTACGTTATACATTTTTTAATGAACTCAACATCATTTCCATTACATCACAAATGGGAAGATTGTTAAAATGCTCAAGCGTGTCTTTGTTGTAACACTCGCTCAAGTCATTGTAAAACCTTTGAAACTTTCTGTTCCTCTTGTTTTTCACTTCACGTAGCCACTGGAGTTTTTTCCCCGAACATAGAGAGTTGTAGGCCTATATAAATCTTATGCACACATGGACTGCTATAATTCAGAGAAAATTCATTTTTAACGTGTTTTTCCTTGTCTCTCCCCCAGGATAATCATACTTTCTGTCTCGACAAATTTGAATCCTCTCGCCCCGTGTCGCAGTCCAGCTGAAACTTGTCGGTGTGTGATCCGGTTTTCTATTGATCCTTGAGGGAATGAAGAGGTAAAAGTTGAAAAACGAAGCGGGGGCTCTCTTAGGTCTTTCATACTAAAGCGACTGCGTTTCACCTTCAACTAGAATCACATAAATCGAGATTTAAAGATGTTGCACGGAGCTTCTCTTTGGCTTTGATTTCATGTCTTTTATGTGGCTCTGAGGTGCATGCATTATCCAGTCGACTCGTCCCGGGACGTGAAGCTCACTGATGTTTTATCATCTTTAATGCAGAGATGTTTGCTTGGTCTTTATGTCTCGGAGCTCCAGTCGTGTCTGCATAACAAACCCACTGCCCAAAGTCGCCGTCCTTCACAATCTCATGTGTTAGAAATCACTGAACGAAAACAAAGCCAAACAGATTCTGAAAGGGTTAAACCTCTAATTAATCTGTTTTGTGTGCTATCATGGCTTTCGCTTAAAATACTTAAAAAACGGACTTGGTTGGTTTATTTACTTATGTTTAATGTATGTTTTAGACAGATATGCGTTATAATCAAATTTGAAACAACTACTACATTTTGTTTTCAATGTCCTTACATATAAGGAGTTAATTTGCAAAAGCAGATATTCATGTATGTTATTATGTTATAATGTGTTTATTCTGTTAGTTAATTGTGTTTTTTGAGTTATTATTACTTAATTAAAACAACCTGACTGTAGTTTGATCGAAATAACTGGAATGCACTATAAAAACATGTTTTCTGAAACGAGTCATCTGGATTTAAAAAATGTTAAACAGAAAGTGTGTAAATTCATTTTTAGTTAATAATTTACAATTAAATGATTTCAGGCAATTTTTTTAATAGGCCTAAAAAATATGTTGGATAACATGGTCAAAAGAAGCTATTTGAAGACCATCTGATGTTCCACAGAATAGACTTCATGTTTCACGACTCTATGCTCTATGTCGATGCAGTACATCATCAGGGTTTATTGTTTATTAGTTTCTGTAGCTTAAAGTGTTTATAAATGATGCAACAAGCGTCATATTTCTACACACAAATTGCTTTATTTATTATGTAAACCGACTGTCTAAAGGGTTTTTTAGACACTTATCCTGTCGTTGAAGGACCCACACATCACTTAACAGCAACTGTTGTTCATATTGTTAAACGTTTAAAAAAATCAAAACAATCGCATTTACATTCATGAGATTCATCTGTCTAATTGTTGCCTCATTATGTTAAACTAAGACTGCGGAATGCTATTGAATTTTCCTATTCAGAGAGCTCCAAACTGAATAATGCTCATTTTAATGAGAGGAATAACTCATCGCACTGTGGTAAATGCTTTTGGGTATTGGCACAATGCCGTCTCTCTGACTAATGGCACATACCGGCCTTTAACTCTTCAGGGTTTGTATGTGAATGGAAGGTGCCGTTTCAAACTGATAGAACATTGTCTTAAATGCAGGGCTTGTACATGTATGATTTGCATCACATGCAACTTCTACAAACAATGCATATAGTTTGCTTTAAATACTTTGCACAAGAAAAGAAAATTCTGCTTTTATTTCTGTATCCCAAATGTCGTTATCTGACATAGTAATGATTTGTTTCATGAACCGACCAAAATTTGCATGTTTTGTAAACAGAAAATGTTGTTTGTTGAAAACAACAGTTCATGCAATAAATGCATTTTTTGTTTCCAGATCATTTGGAAATTAAAACACTAATGTGATCTTAAGGGAGAAAATATCTGAATGTGTTTGATTATAAAAAAGCAAGAACGAAGCTTCACTCCTAAACCCAACGTCACCGGTGTCGAAGTAAATAGTATTAAAACTGTGCCTCATAAAATAGTTATTTATTTCCATGAGATTCTGTTGGTCATTTTGACTATATTCCCGGTTCTTCTAGATTTATTTTTTGTCTTTTTCGAAGCATTTCATTGTATGGAAATCACCTTACATTCTTTTAAATTTCTCACCACAGATAAGAAATAACATCACACAGATTTGGTGCAACACGAGGGTGAATAAATCAGTTTTAATTTGTGGTTGAAGCAAACCCTTTAAGCTAAGAACATTACTAGTGTTTTAAAAAGGTCTTAATGTGAACCGAGGTTAATAAATATATATTGGTCCGTGTGTTTTGTTTTCCAGTGGATGCTTCACATGACTCTGACGCACCGCTGTCAATACCCACGACAAGAGAGAGAGAAAGCTTTTCAGTTTCTTACAGCAAGCATCTGCCGGTCTCTAATGAGTGACAGTCTTCATGAATAAGTCATATCGATTAAAGACGGAGACAGATAGTGCAGTGCATCCTTTATTATAGACTTTGGGAACGAACCGTGGAGCCAAACCGCCGGTTCCGACCGAGCACGACAGAATTTATAAACTGGTTACGGTGGCAAATTAGCAAAGCAAATGGAGTGTGTTGAACGCAACAAGCATTGTTAGGAATAAATTCTGATGTTTACTGTTATTTAACATGACCAGACTCCCCCTGGCAAATTTGTTTGTGGAACATTTCCAAACTGGACCGTTAACTGTGAATAAAAACTTATTGGGCCTATTTCAGCATGTCTAATGATGCTGTATGATTCTTTGGGGTAAACACTTTTTACAGTACATTCAAAGACACACCCTACCGAAATCAACCATGTTTTTTTTTGGTGCATTCACGACTAAGGGCAAAGCTACAGTAACCATTGTTTACTGTGGTTCCTACAAAAATCATAGTTTTCAAAACCATGTTTTATTTGTGATATCAATTGTTTTACTACAGTAATCATGTTTTTTTTGTATTTTAACTGTAGTAAAACCATGGAAATTTTCGTAAGAATGCAAGGATCGAACCCATGACCTTTGTGTCGCACAACATGAACACAACACCCTTCTGTTGGTTCCGGTTAGTTATTGAGTTAGTGTCCTATCGGGCATCATAACTTTTAATGTTCACACCAAAATGAAATAAATGAATGGAAGTATGCAGGGGACAGAAACAGCAAGCTCTTGTCGTGTTATTGCGGGAACCATTTATCATAATTACTCCATCTAAATGCATGGAGAGATTGTGTAGTTTAAGATGAGTGTGTTGATATTTTCAGAGCTCTTGGTATGTCGACTCTACTCTGTGTCATCATGGGTTGCATTGCTAATTGTATTAAACGACATTCCGAAGGTTTGGGGAAACTAATGACAAATACCATTTAAACCAAAAGCTCCTGTGGGGCCGTTGACAAAAAACAGTCCTGACGCTGTTTAAACGGACTGTATTTCTCCATTTTGCTTTTTACTCTTGTTCGCCGGTTACGTGATTAAATCATTCAATGATTCTTTTATACGACTCATTAGTTCACTTGTCCTTTGTCTTAATTTAACACTCGTAGAGAAAAAAAATGCAGCCCCTTAAAATGAAGTCATCAGGGAGCGAAATGAATTTATAATTTGTTTTGACCGCATAAACTCTTTCTCGCCGAGGCGCTGAATTACGAAACAATCAGTTGTGCGGGCGCTCTTCACATTTGCTCTATTACATTTGCTGTTAACACGACTCGCGATGTTAATGAGAAGTTAATAGGACGGAGGAATAGCTAGACTCTCTTTTACTTGTACATCATTAGTGTTCTGCAATTATGAAGTGTTTCGATGACAAACATATTTGTGCTGTTATGTCGACTTCATTAATAACCGAAAGTGGCGTTTTTTTCTTCATGCTAAAGATATAAATGAGAGGATTCTACTTATTTTTGCAACAAAAAGATTTTCAACTACATTATTGCATCAGATGGTAACCAACGCTGCTTCCGAAATCGCATACTGTGACAGTACGTATTGTGTCCGCCATGTTTTATGGTCATGTGACCCGTATGGTCTTTGACCTATGAGGTTTTAACACCAACCTATACGTGAGCGTTTATAAAAACATAATTAAGTCACGAGAAACTCATTTTTTGGTAATTCATTAAAAATGGACCTTAAAGATTTTTACTATATTTATTTGATTTCCTTTAAAATTTGACCGTTGCTCAGCCCCGTGGCATCATGGGATAGATAAGTGACCATCCAATCCACACTCATGAATCTCGACCGAAGTAGTAGACCATCTGGGTTTTCCTCGCCTACTGTTTTTTGCATACTGAGGGGTGTCGGACATACCATGACTCATCCTCATTTCGCCTACTAGATAGTATGGAGGAAGGCGATTTCGGATGCTGCCGAAGACTTAACAATAAGTTTCTCTTTTTGCCCATGGAAGAATGTCAAATGGGATAAAAGCAACATGAAAGTGAGTAATTAAACAGAGTTTAATTTTTCTGTTTCTTCAGCAAATTCATCTTTGTAAATATTATGCGATGCCCAATATGTCTACCGTGGTATAAACGGTGTAGCATTTCTGTCATGTCGCTGTAAATTCTGTCATTCCGTCCTACACGCAGTCACTCTAAAGTCCTCTAAGACGGACGTCAGATGTGATTGGCCTGTCCTGGCATCAGTTATCAGTCGTTTATGGACTTTTGGCTAATTCGTTTTTTACTCCATTGGAAGACTGCCACTCTAAGAACACTGATATTATTTATGATGTTCCTCAAGGCGTAGTTGGAGATTTATGGCGTACAACTAAGCAAAATGACTTTCAAAGAGATTAAAGCCTCCACGACTGAGCCCTAATACTAATTAGCACATTTCAAAAGAGACGATTGATTCTTCTCTATCTGAGCTCAGCTTTCCAACACCAATAAATTCACATGCAGGAGAGAAAAATCACAAGTTAGATGTCTACAATATCTCGCTTGTTTCTACTAGACACTAATGAGATTAATTGGAGAGCAAAAGGAGACCTTCGGTTGGCAGAGTTTTTAATTAAACTCTTATTTGCAAGAGTTTTAAAAGAGATCTCAATAATTTCTTTGTGTTTATTGTAGATAATCTGGTCATCGAAGAAAATATTGAATGTATTCTTGGGCCTTTTGGTCTTTATTTTGATTGGACAGTTTGTGACAGGAAAGCACAAGGCGCAAGGACGTCAAGCTGGAAATCAAACGTGGGTTGACGGAGATGCTGTTGCATCACATGTTGGTGAATTTGATGGAAAGGTTTAAATAATAATAATACTCTTTGGCGTTTGGTCCATCACAAGTCAGGCATTTCTGTTTTAACCCCATGATTCCAAGAAACCCTATATATACAAATAATCGCAATTTCGTTTCATTTTGTTTTATTATAGCATGAATTTTAAGAAAAACATCTCAGACAAAGTTGATACTTTCACAATAACATTTACATAGATCTATAACAGAGGGTGACCACATGAGCCATTCCTCCTGGAAGCGTCCTTGTCTGGATTTGGGTGCGTCTTCCGGGAGTCGCATTTGTTAACCACATACGTCATCGAGATTCTCACATTTCATTTAAAAAAGCATTGAAATGTATTAAATAATAAATTAACATTTTACATCAATGTTATATAATCGTAGTCATTCTTACCTTCAAATATAACGGCTTCCTTTATAAAATTAAGCCTACAACAATAAAGCTTGATGACGTATATATGAAAGAGTATGGTCACCCTATATAACACGAATGTGTTTACCCGGACCTGTGTGCATCCTCTGCAATGCAACGGTGTGTTAATAGCAGTAAACACTGACTGGGTTGGAGTCCAAAATGAACCGATCTAATGGTTAGTGATTTCTCTTAAGAACCACCAATCCTACTACAGTTCCATTCCCCGCTGCCTCAATTAAACAAATGACCCATTAAACAACAGGGCAAGAGCGGATGCCAAGCGAAAAGAAGCTTGTGCCATCGGAGGGGAGTATGGGGGTAACTTCATGCCTGCCTTAATGAGAATCGTAATTTACTTCAGATTGCAAAACTGTTTATAATGAGACAGTTATGTAATGATCGGTGGCCGTATTTTACATGTAATTCTTCACCTTTTATGCCGCTGCAAAGTGGCGTGTTGTGATCCAGATGAAATGTAATTTTGGGATGCGAGCTGGGATCCCGGGAGTTCAGTGTCTCATGTATTACAGCAATGAATGGAGCATCACCAGTAGCTGTTTCAAGAGCGCTGCTCCAAACTGATGTCCTGCGGTGGTCTGGGTTTATATGAGAGCAAAGTGGCACTTTATATCAACACGCACGTATACACACACATACACATGCACATGCACATAGTAGAACCCTCAGATCTCAGGACATCTGTGAAGCATGGCTGCTCATTTTTTGGGAAGATAGATCACATGGTCGTGTAGAGATGCACCAAACCTTTGATGGAGTGACAGGTCATGAGTCTTTATATCATCCTTATGCGTGTCCATTAGAATGTACATTTGTTATGTCATGGCAAGTTTATGTGTGGTCTTTCTGCTTAATGCTTCACTTTTTTACCTTGACAATAAACATAACTTGACCTTGGAAACTTCCATCGCTCTTGGTTAAAACAAGATACGGTATAAGAAGTAGCCGAGGGAAGAAATCGATACACTGCGTGTAGCCTTACTTAAAATACATCTCATCTCTCTTTCTCTACAAATCACATTAGATGCTTCTAAAAATGTTTGTTTTGCCTGAAGTGAGCTAAAACAAGCAACATATTCTTGGCGATACACAATTCCTGTTACACTTTCCTTGAAGCATGTATGTATTATGCATCATAAAAGTAGTTTTGAAGTATTGTAATGCACCTTTTAATGTATTGTTATGTCTTAGAAATAATTGTTATTATGGATAAGACATTATTACACTTAGCAATTCATCGTTACACTAGAAATTTTAAATCGGTTATACTTCTTTACAACTACATATAATGCATTACAACACACCTCATGAAGAATTATAATGCATGTTACCCTTTAATAACTCTTTATAATGCATTATACATGCATGCTTCAAGGAAAGTGTGACCGCAACTTTTAAACGTCTTGGTTATTTCTCCCAGAAATCATTGAGATTAAATGGAAAGATATCTTACAAGTTTCTGTAGTTAGAGTTTCAGAAGAGATGTCAACAATGTGTCAAACTGAGCTCAGATTTGTCAAGTCTGCAATCAAAAGTCAATATTAATGAAGATCTCAATATGAACTCAAATATTTCTCATCGAATTTACTCAAATCCAGATTATTTCTACATGCATTCTACACCTCCATACTCATGTGTTTCAATAATCACGCTCAAATTTGTTTCTGTTTTAATCTCTCCTACGCGTGTTTGTTTAATGTTTTGTTTCGAATCGATGGTCATTTCACATATGACATAACATGCCTGTACAGACAACCGGATTCTTCAAACCCCCCCATCCATTAGTCCCTCTGTTATGCATCCACCCAACCATCCATCTTTCCTCTCTCCTCGCATCCATCTTTTGTAACTGTCTCTTGTCCTTTAAAGCGTCATCTTTCCCTGTCTGCCTCTCTCTCTCCATCCCTGAACGCAATTCCATTCTCAGGGAGCCTGTTTAAGGTCACTGTCAATCTTATTATGGGGGAGGATGTGTAATTACCTCATCCATCCATGCAGTCGGTCCGGGTGTCTGTAGACTAGCCTGAAGCCACCGCACGGTCATTCAAATGAGACCCATACACACCCCGGCTCGAGATCTCACGTCAAAATCGACGCAGAGTGTCACGCTGTAAATTAATGGTGATGGTTTGGGTCTCTGTTGGTATGAAGATCTTTTCATGATGTAGCTGTCGGTGATGCTTAAGGACCTTTCAGGGTATCTCTTTTGATTCAGAAAAGCGCCGTGCCCCAGCGTTCGAGACAAGATATTAATATGGTGCTCGCCTTTCGATTGTGTTATGTGGCCGTCGTGTGACGTGCTGCAAGACATGATAACAACATCCAACACAATAGAGGGGGCGGGGGGATATCGAAGAAATCAAACTTATGAACCCGATGTTCCAATACGTCTTTGTCAAACGGCTTCATTTCCTTCAAACAGACTAGATGACCCTGTCACGAAGATGAATGTTCATCTCTTCCTCCCTGATCTCATACTCTCCTGTAATTTGAGGCTCTCTAGAAAAAGCACATTCATTATTCGCCGCTAGTGTTTCCAGCTCTTTCAGTATGTGATGTGTTTGTGTTGATTGATAAATCAGTTTGACAGAAAGAAAGCGAGACCGGCCCGAAACCGGGTCCAGCGCCAAGCAGCTGTCGTGGCCGTCCACGCTGATATCATCTCCAGAAAGTCGACGTGCCTTTGTGTCTGGAGTACATGAATACGGTTTGTGTTTTCCACAATGAAATTTAGAGCTAAATGTGTGCCAGGAAAGAGCTTTGTACAATGTTCCTTCTGCTTTGTCCCGTTTCGTTGGCGCAGCGGAATCGGGCCCTTCGGAAATCTCGCCGTCTTTGTTTGGATGCATCGAGAGGCGTTAATCTCGGCACTGGTGATTAGAAGCGGCACTGTTCTTCCACAGAACACAACATGGGAAAGGAAAGAGAGAAACGTTCCCTCGTTGTGGTTCTCATAAAAACAACTGAAAAGGTCAACAAGAATGCAAACAAACAAATATTTCAAAAGAAAACATATTTGCTTGATTAGCTGAATGCAACAGGCTTAAAGGAATAGTTCAACCAAATATCAAAATTCTCTTATTATTTACTCTCCCTCATGTCATCCAAGAATTCATTTCTTCAGATAAACACAAACAAATAAATGTTATATGCGAGTCAACATGGCGAAGCCTCAGAAAGAAATCCAAATGACTACAAATGTCTTCTTAAATGAAATATGTTTGTGAGAGAACGTGATGAGTTTTTTTTAGCTTTTGTAGCGATTGATACACTGCATATTTATGTAAACCACCAGATCATACGTTAAGTTCAAATAAGGTCAAATCTTACCGGTTCTTGCTTGTGTGATGATGAAACTTTATACTAACATACTAAGGGACAGTTCATCACCACTGCATTGTTTTAGCCCTATGGCCCAAACACATAACTATTCTCTTCGGGAGCACAAAACATTTGTTGTATCCACGTGTAAAACTAAACGACTTGAACTCTCCTTCATTCCCGTGCTATCAAACTGTTGTATAAATAGCACAGGTGTCTGATTATAGAATAGTTTCTCCTGTGTATCTTTGTATTCATATATATATATATATTACATTTCATTTGACTGTTCCTTGTATATTAATTTGTTCTGTTTGTTTTACTATTTTATGTCTTGTATATTAGTAAATGTTAGTTTTGGAGCATGTATATGTTTGACTCATTTCAAGGTCTTGTGTGGGAATATCCTGTCTTGTCAGACTTTAAATAAACAAACATGAATATGACTAATCGTGACATGGAACAAACAATGAGATTCGAAGTTAGTATGTGCTGCCATATATACAGTCGTGAAAAAAAGAGATCACTCCAAATTTATAATTTCTAGATGTATTGTGTTCATTTCAGTCCAGTGTATGTTGAATTTCAACAAAGTCAAACGTTCAGGAGTGACATAAAGTCATCCAACAGCAATATGAAAGACTGACAGCATGACAAGACGCGTGAAAACTGTGATCAAAATCCATGTTATCATATAAAAAATAATCTTTGATTTTTTCATTACATGTAGAAATATTGCTTAATAGTGAATATGAACTTATTTTCTTTGCAGTATTTGAGGTCCGAAAAAAAACAGAGCATCTTTTCTGTTATTTTCATCCGTCACACCGGTTTTCAATTTTTGCAAATAGAAACAATATTTTTATTTGAAATTTGGACGAAATATTTTTAGTAGTTCACAGAATAAAACGAAAACAATTATTTTACCTATACCTATAATTAGTAAATTCAGAGACACTGAAAATAAATTTACAATGTTCCTGTTTTCTGAAAACTAAAAAAATTGGGAGAAATATTGTTACTTATTCGTGGAATAAATCAAAACTGATCATTTTGATCTTAACATATAAAATTTTGAAAAAATGAAAATAATTCTGAATGCTCTCGTAATATTTTAAGCGGCTGTACATGATATGATGCCAATGAAGTATAAAATTGTTTGTGTTTAGCTGAAAAAATACACATTTCTATATACATGAGGGTTAGTCAATCGTTAGAGAATTTTGATATTTTGGTGAACTACACCTTCAAGAAATAATGTCTTTGTGCATGTTGGATCCAAAAGAGCGTGTTTCTCTTCTGTAGCATCCTTCTACTGATGATAAAACAAAATCTATGTCCTCAAATCCTGAAATATTGTTTGACTTTTAATAAGTGTTTCAAATGGAAACTGTGATGTAAGAAATACCCCGCTGTCAGAGAATATTTTCCCAGCAGTCTTACTCATATGTGTGATTGTGATATGTAGTTGTGAGTAATATTAGGATTACAGAAGGGATGTATTTCTGATGAGGCAGCAGTTATTTTAATATTGTTCCCGCAGCAGCTGTACCTCTCAGCTCTTTGTTTGTTAAATCTTGTTATTTAGAAATCTTCTTGCTTCATTTGCACCTCTTGTTATAGGCAATCTGAGCTCCTTACATTTTGTAGACAAAAGGAAGCAAGCGTTAATACGTTGATATATTCAATATGCATGTTTCATTGTTCATGTCCATCATATAAATTTAAATGTTTTCTTTTGTTGGAATCATTTTGCGTTCACTTTTTTGTAAAGCTGTGACTCGGTCAATCTTGTAGGTAATAATTCAAAGGGTTGCATGTTGAAATCTCACCTGAGGCGGGTTTCTTCTCTGCTTTACTGTTGAGTACTCTGTAGGCCGGACTAAAGGGCTTATTGTGCTTTGCCCTGTAATTGCCGCCTGCAGATGTGTTTTTAATTTGTTTTTTGAATCGATAAACTTCACTCAAAATTTTTCGTTCAGCAGAAAAAAACAAATAATCAAAAACCGGCACATTTGAGAGCTTACACAGTTATTGACTCGGAAAAGAAAAGAAAATGGCTTTAGGTCAGTGGAAATTAACCTTTTTAACCTCAAGGCTCCCTCCATTGTCTAAGAATGATGTGTATCTATTATAGAAATAACCAAACCCTTTTTTATCTAGTTAGGTTATTTTTTAAATAATGTTATACCATGAGGCTTAAATTTGAAGTAGTGAGCCTCAGCTGACAGACTGAGGAAGACTGTAGTTCTGTACAATGTGTTACAATGTTTTGCTCTCTGGTTTTAATCATTAATTGATGTGCAATATTTCTGTAAACTCCACTGCACAGTATCGGCATGATTCAGATGAACATAATACAACGTTTTACAGAAACATATGGAGCGCATTTTAAAGATCGTGTGCACAGCACTGCAAAATAATCGGATGTGGCTGGAAGATTTTAATCTAGAGATACACAATGGACTCAGATCCCCATCATCATTACAGACATATATTTAGAGTTTTGGACACGTGTTGATGGTAAACTGTATTTAGTTTTGGGTCACTGGTGTGTAGGCAGCGGGTCGTGCTCATGACACCTCAGTTGTGTTGTTTATGGAGGTGAGGAACAGAAAAGATGAGTGCATGAACCAGGGCTGAAAGAAACAGCCCGTGGCCATAACTGCCTCGTGTTTTGTAAAGTTGCCGCTGTGTGCGACACGGGTCACCGGCTGTTTCTGTGGAGAAATGCTCAATGTTCTAATCAGATAATGTCAAAGAGCAGCGTTTCACTCTTATCTACTTTATAAACACATGGTTCTTCTCCGATTGTGAATGATTATTCAATGCACATTTTTGTTTGTTATGCTTCATAACCGTGATATTTTGCCGCTGCATGGTCTCATTTTGACATTTAAAACATCCATTCTTGAATGTCGTACAGTTTCTTACATTTAAAAGAACCCGCCCTAATTCTGTCTGAACTACCGCAGGTGGAGATGGAGGTGACCAGATGCTTTTATTTTGCTGACAGCGGCAAATATCTGCTCAGGGAATAAAGAGAGAGAATCTCTCATTGAAATTCCACCAGTGTTTTTGATAATTCAAAGGTTCGCCCAACAATGCAAGTCATTTGATAATTTACTCGCTCTTGTGTCGTCCCAAACCCACGACTTTTTTCAGCATAACAAAAAAAACTTACATTTTAAATATTATTATTCACAGTTCTCTATTCCATTGACTAGGGGTTCATACTGTATTCAGCACATCTGTCTTGCTAGCAAAACACCAGCGCTCATGTTCGGCTTGTTGTGATTTTTCGGCCCCTAGAGGGCGACGTTGGCGGAGAGTAGAGACGGTTTTCTTTGGGAAGTGCCAAATTCATATCTGCTTGTCATCATTTCAAATGCTTGAGTGTTTCTTAAGATATCAATTTGTTGGACTTCCCATGCGTATTGGAGAGCTTTTCTTAAACAAATCAGCACTGAAAATGGATGGAAGCAATAAAGCACCTGCTTCACATGTTGGGAAAAAAGTTGAAACAGCCATGTTCCTGAAATGACACGCATTCACTGGAAAAATTGATGCATCCAAAAATATCTTGAATAAATCACAACGATCATTTTCCATGGAGAAAAAAAGGAAAGCAAGGCTTTGATCAGACCTTTGAGTCAACTTAAGAGTACGTTTTTTATTGTCAAAAGCCTTTTTATTATGTTTTATTGGGTTGATTAGCTTTATTTTGTGTTTTTATTACTTATTCAGAACAACTCAACTACAGCTTGATTGATATTACTTGGAATGCACCAAAAAAGGCAAATTAACTATTTAGATTTTTTTAAGATAAATTCAGCGATAAGCTTGTATAATAAATTAATTTTGATTTCATGTTGACTTTGAAACCTCCTCAAAATGGTTTTTATCTTTTGTAGGTGAAGACAGTTTCTGCAATCCAACACACACACACGCACACATTTCTCGTCGCAGCGCTGCGACACCGAACCATGAAGATGCATGTAACCTTGTTTGATATGGATGTGTTATGACATGCTCTGAAGCCATGAAAAATTGAACATGGCTCCCAGAGGTATGCATCTAGTTATATTTAACCGTGATTCTTTTTTCTCCCACTTCCCGCACTTGCAAGCTCATATATAAGAGTCACCTTTTTTCTCCTTATGAATCATTTCCCCATAACTCTGAAGCATTTCTAGTTGACAGATACATGCTTTATACTGATAGAAGTTTTAAAGCAACCGCGTATGCTCTCCAATTTCAATACAAAACAGGAGCTTTTTTTATGTCTTTCCCTTTCTCATGTTCAGTTTTTGGGAACAGCCATGACTGGTTTCAGTTCAGTATCGTAAGACTAACCAGAGCTGTTGACGTGTGTAAATCAGATGGGTTTATTGGTAACATGGGGAGCCCCGGAGACCCGACATGTGTCAGGGGTCACGGAGGCCCTTCAATAGAGATGAAGCACCATGCCGAGGGCCACGTCCAAGCGTGGTTGAGCCTGACCTCCTTCTTTATTACACGATACAATTTTATTGTCGACATGAGGTGTTGCTGTCTCATAGTTCTTATCAATCGAAACATTGCCTGAGCTGACAGTTCTACCAGTTGTGCTAACAGTACTCAGCCGATATCATTTATCTTTTGTATAATTTATGGTGCATTAATATTATTTTTGCTGTTAAAGTTCAGATCTGTATACTAGACCTCAAATCAAACAACTTCATTTTCAAACAAACGTGTATTTAGTTAAAAGTCATAAAAATAACAATTGATGAAAAATAAGCTAAAAATGCTTGCGTCAGTTAGGTGAAGTCTTGGCAGTATTGAGGTTTGCTTTTGCTGGATTTCAACAGACCATGTAATGAACTGGCCACAATACATCTACATGTAAAAGCTCCCCAAAAGCAAATCTGGAGTGGTCTCTTTGTTTTATATAAATATAGACATCTATATACATAGATATAGATATACTGCCATAGCAAATGTTTTTTGCTCAAATTATCCATCCAAATATGATGTTATTCTTTCATATTTGTAAGTCTACAGCAGCATCACAGATGATGTAACCGTGTGTCATTAATGCTCTAATTCATGTGGTTGAATAGGATGACTGTCTCTGTAATGTGTTTTATGAAACAATGGCATGGACGCAGATGCTCAATTGATAAAATTCACATGAAGGCATTTTCGAGCAAAAATGTATGTACTGTATATCTATATATACATCTGTCTTGTGCTCTCGGCTGTGAAATACTGGTGTTCACTGACAGCGAAGGCTGCTGAGACTCTCAGGCCCCGGGACTCTTGGCACGGCCGTAAGAATACACTGGTGAATTGTGAGACAAATGTGTGGTGGTTTAAAGAGTTTCAGGGACAGACAGGCATCTCATTAGAAACCCTCAGCAGAAGGGTAGACACAGGTCCAGAAATACAGTCCTGCTGCTTTCCTGTCCAACAGACGACGGTTGAGTTTCACAGCTCGGGAAAAATGTTTTAGCCACTCTGTGTTGAAGTATTCACTTGGTCTCATACTATTTTAAAGAACTTTTCTAGAAATATATTTTGAAATGCGTTCGATTGCAGGTTTTGGTGTCTCTGCAAATCCCAGATCAGTTTGAGATGATGTCAAGATCTCACCTGAAACTCATGAGAAGTAAGTAATCTAAATCTCCTTTTTTTGTGTCTCATAGAAACTAATGAGATGCATTAAATCACTCATCACTGACTTTCACTTCATTTCAATTTATGAGTTGTTTGTATTTACTGACCCCTACCTCCACAGAAATGACCCATTGGTACAGTGGACTTTCACCTGTTTTGATGTTAAATTGAATTCATTTCTCTGGCTCGTGTAAACTATCTGGACTGTATCCGCCGTAAGCCTCAATTATCTGATGGGATTACATATACATCTAAAGAATCCACGAGCCACCGGCCTGCACTCTCTCGATCTCTATAGATCCACATCTTCAGCTTTATTTGACTGTTTAACATTGTCGCAAGGATAATGAAAAAATCAATGTTAGTGCATAGGATGCTAGTCCACTTACCCTGCCAGTTTCCATTCCATTTTTAAATGTCAAAATCATTTTTTAAGCCTCTTACCTCTGACTTCAAGTGCTCATGAAGCGTCCCCCGAGGTGCTCAGTGTAAATTTTTATTTTATCTATTTATTTATTTTTAGACATTGGATCGGGCTGTACTTTTGCAGAAGCTGTAAAGGATTAGGAATGCTGCCAACATTTACTCGCTTTCTACTTTCTAAACTCTTAGGAGTTTCTTTGTACCGTGGAAAGTTTACAGAATCTCATTCCTACTATTTTTAATAGAAAGAAAGCACACGGTGACCACAAGCTGTCAGCGAGCACTGTTCACTTTGATGGGTGATTTTTCTCTTTGATTTAACTCGACCCTGAAACGTTGGCTTCTTTATCACCATTTCCGTTTAAAATTTGCATTCATATCTTTACGTTGGTTGAGGTGAAATGACGTCAAACTGACACATCCCACAAAATCATGCTTGATCAAGTTTGCTGTTGTGAATATGCTAAATGAGACAGTTTTGAACATTAGTTTTTTTTTGAATTTTGTTAATATTGAGTTTTTTGTAGCTTTCAATAAAACCAGACTTGAGTGAAAGTATTCCATGACCACACATGACGTACGATGAAAAAGTGTGGGCAGAAACAATGCAAACATTTTACTTCACCTCACATGTAGTGATTCTATCAGGAAGTTTGAGCGTCGCGACACCGTGGAGCTCCGGAGGTTGCGAGATAGAGACGTAGCTCAATTTAGCGCAATGTTTTTATAAGGTCACAGTGTTACACAAACACAGGAGACGGTGATGTTTGCTCACGAAAGCCATCGATTCCCTTTCCACTGTGCCACTGTTTACTCAAGAGCTAGTCATTTATTTTTCAGGTCTCAAGGAATAAAAAGGACATTCAAACCAAAGTTATTTCAACGCAACCATTGCTTTGCTCATATCGACGTAGTCATTACCGAGCCCTGTCGAAATCCTGCTAATGGTCTATTGTGATCGTTACAGCTTCCTTCTCCTTCTGATGGATCATTAAGTGATCAATGCCCATGTTTTATTAACATTGGCAAGCTTTCACTTTGGTCCAGACACATTGGCACTTTGTCCTGATACGGTTGTCTTGTTTGTCCCCTCAGTTTCTCTCTCCAGGACGTCTGAAAGCGTGAAGACGAAACGGCCGAGGTCTCGCCTCACGCGTCCCATTAACATCCGCATCAAATACAGCAGGTATTGGAAACTTGACAGATATTCCTCTCAGGTCTCAGCCACGCTCGGGCTGATTCATGGTCACTGTCAAGGCGAGACGCAGTGAAGAATTCACGTCACTCACTCTGCCAACCCTTGAAAAATGAAACGCCGCGCTCGCCTTTTCAGAACCTGGAAAGTGATTCACGACGTCCCGCTTCCATCTGCTGCGACGCTGTACTTGAGAGAATTCTCAGACTTACTCCAGGCCGCTTGACTTGAAATGAGATGTGTTTTGAACAGGTTTCGTCCCTCCGGTCACGTGTTGAGACTGATGCCGCCTGACAGGTGGAGAGCGGCGAGGTTTGGTGGCGTCCTTCGGCTGGCGCAGGTAACGGACAGGTGTAGAATCTCGTCCGGAGAGAGTCTCGTCCATTGGTGTCAAGTACTGTTGAATTCTGTTTACAAGTGGGACCTGTCACTATCCCAGATGTTTACAGGCTGATGGTCCGTCTCGGCGGCGTGCCAGAGAGTTGGATCATTTTGGTTCGCTGAATGAAGCCAGACTCTACCGTAGGGGAAATTAACAGGAGTTGCTTTCCAAGAATTGTTTCCCTGTGTCGCAACTTTGAAAGTTTGATCCCGTCGGTAATAACACACCGAATTGGTGGCCATATTGGTCGAGGTTTTCCTGAGGGAGAGCCGCAGAAAGATTGAAAGATCGAATCCATTCAGTGATGTGAATGAGAGGTCAATGGGGGTCGGTCCGGTGTGCTGCATGAGCTTTACCTTACAGATCTCCGCTCCTACGCTGTGATTTCTTTGCCCGTTTGCCAGCGGCTGTCACGAGAACTTGAAAACACATTTCGGGTCTCAAAACTAGTCAATAATGGCCACGCTAGATGAGCAGATAGAGTTGAGCAGACAGGCCAGTGCACGCTGGCTGAAATACGACCTGTTTTCCCTGATAAAGCCCGTCTCACTATCAGCTCTGGAGATAAATCACAGTCAGCCGGGACCGGTTCACCGGCCAGGTAAAAGCACAAACGAAAAGCCTCTCGCTCACATTTACTAGCTATACGCTAAGTGTTCACGATAACAAATCTTGCAACGTGCCGAGCAAACGCACAGAGTTGTGCCACATGCTTAAAACACTCTTTTATTCATCTCAGTGATGGTTCCATGTAACTTTTCCTGTAGCTCTTTGGTTAAAGCATGGCGCAAGCAACGCCAAGGTCAGAGGTTCAATCCCAGGCATTGCACATACTCAGATACAAAAATGTATAGGATCATGCGATTTAAGTCGCTTTGGATATTAACGGCTGTCAAATGCATAAATGTAAATGATGTTTAAACGGCATGATTTTAAGTCAATTTTTTTTATTCACTACGGTCAAAATCTAACATATACATATATACACCATATATATACTGTATATAACAGTTTAGTAAGGCAATGAGTGCAATGACTTTTTTTTTTTTAAAGAATACAAAAAGATGATGCTCAATTATCTTAGTGTAAAATGTTTTTTTCCCCAAAATAAATAATGAAATGGGACACGTCTATAAGAGCAACACAATAGATGTGATTGTGTAGTACTTAAAGGGACAGTTTACTCAAAAATAATAATTTGTCCTCATGCAAACCTTTAGTTGACTCTTTCTTCTGTTGAACACAGAATAAGATATTTTTGTTTTTTTCTACTTCATATAGTGAGGTTCAAAACTGTTTGGTTACTAATGTTTTGAATCACACGAGGATGATTGAGTAATGACAAAATTTAAATTTTTGGTTGAACTATCCCCTGTCTAATACATTCTGTGATTTGATGTTTTTATTTTGATCTGCATTGAAGGTTTTGTGTGAAATAATTCTTAAAGTCTGATTGGCAGCATCCTGTCACCGTCCAATGAAGAGACAGCATTCTCCAAATCGCATCGTTTCATGTCCCTGGGCGACAAGAAGGAAGCGAGACTGACAGTTACAACAGCATCACCAGCGATAAAGAGTCCAGGAAAACAGCTATAGGCTTTATTCATCCTTCTGTCGGCCTCACACACACTCAAACATGTGTGTCAGACCTCACTAAATAACACAGAGGAGAGTGCCAGAGGCCGTGTTGAAGGTCATTCACTGTTATAAGACAGCACTTCTCAATAACGACCTTCTCAAACCTCAATTTCCACAAGAATGAGATCTGGCAGCATGTAGCGAGCCAAGCAACAGGGCTGTCGCTCATCTAGACCGGACCCTCACACGCTGACATCTTAATTCCATGGAAGCTGGCCGTGACCCAGACCTCCTCTGTCGTTCCTAGACATCTTGAAAAAGCTTGGGTTTAACACGAGCGGCGGGCTGCCGTCTGGATTAGTGAGAATTGTGAGGATACATTTTGCATTTGCGTTTTTGCATTTCTGCAGTTCTTTCAAAATGTAGTTGGAGAAAGGACATGAAGCAAAGTGGGGGAGAGAAGGGGGTAGAATCAGGAAAGGGGGCTAGAATAGGGAAATGTCAGGATTTAAACTCGGGTCCCCAGTTTTGAACTTTTCATTATTTCTATTATTCATTTGAGAATAGCTCATTTTTTCATTCTTTTTCTAATTACTTTATGACTGATACACAAAATACTTCAAGTTTCAAATTTTTTTGCCAGACTTTAGAAATAATTGTATGTATTTTTTCTTTAAGATGATTGAAATGAACATAAAGCTAAAAAGCGTGAGAGAAAGAAACCTGAAGTCATTTTCTTTGTTATGCTAATGAGTTTTCCTATTTTAGCCCATAGTTAGAGTTTTAACACATTTTTTTCTTATCACATAAGTTTCCCTGCTAGTTGTTCATCTTTGTAATAACCTTGCTGTACTCTCCCTCCTGAAAATGACTAATTGCAGTATTACCATGGTATTTAAATGAGTACATTTAATGTATTTTCATTCCACAGCCGATTAATCTGCCAGTCTATGCGAGCGGCTGCGTGCTAAGAATAGCTCATATGTTTTCATCAGAGCATGAAAAATCATCTTTTGAATACATCAGTACGTTTTTGCCGATATCTAATTCTCAACTCTCTGAAAATGTATGCCAAAGTTTTCTAAAAGATATTGATTATCATTCTATAAACCGTCTTTTACAGGCTTTGGGAATTTCTTTCTTTTTTTTTATTTTAGCCGTTCTGCCCTATTGACTTTGTTTCAAGACTATTCTCCTGTCCTCGCCACCTTTTTATTGAGCTCCGCAGTGAATAATTTAAAGCTCGTCTTTATGAAATACATTTCAATGAAGTTCTCCTTTTATGTTCTCGAAAAAAAAGAGAGTAAATCTCATGTCCAGGGAGCATTAGTTCTGCTGCACTGCAGATATGAAGTGCTTCAAATGCACGAATGAAGGTTTTATTAAGCAAAACAACATCCTGGTACTAATGACCTCGACAGGGCTGATTGACCACGTGAAAAGGTAAAGAGAAAATCTTTTGATGGATTGCAGAGAAACTGGGTCATACATCATAAAAACGGGAAAGAAGAAAAATTGTTTATATGACGCCATTACTTCGGTCATAAGTTCAGTTGTGGATGATGTTTTTTGGTGGTTATTGGCCTTTAAATCATTGTTTGGTTCACAGAGAAATCGTGTTAATGGCACATCAACCTTGTCCCGTTGCTGTCCCGGCGAGTTTATTGGGAAATGTACTTAAAATTGGAACAAACCGTGCAGGTTTGGACCCCCTTAATTTTATACACGGTATGCTGATAAGTGTTTACACTCGACGTATGAATCTCAATGACCAAGCGGCTGTTTGTTTTTTGCTCATCGGCGCATTAAGGTTCTGCAAATGACTGGCGTTATCCACGTAAAATGAGCACATACAGTAACTCCGCCGAGTCTATTACGAAACGACTTAGATTTGTTTTGAACTGCTGAGCAACCTCACTGACCCTATTAAAACTCTGGGCTTTCTCCTGCAGTCTTTTTAATTAAAGAGGAAACATGTCAGAAGGCGCTGCTGAGGTGTAATTCCATTCCTGAGAAAATTTGATTATGCAGAAAAAAAAACGTATAGTGTGATCTGTATTACAGACACGTTTCTTCAAGGTCACGCTCTTGTCATAATTACAAATCTCACAATTCAGAGTAAATCTAGGGATGGAGATGTGATAAATACCATGATTAACATCTGCTTTAAATAAAACTTTATTTGTGCGAGTCAGGGTTTTTCACTGTGGTGTTGTAGAGGTCATTGGTAGGAGGGTGAGGGCAGTGTTAGGTGTCGTATCTGTGCTGGTCGATAACTGTGACGGGAATGACACAAGCAGTCGGCATTGTGCCATCAGTTTGCCCCGGGAGGATTGCTGCAGTTATAAGGTCATTGTGAGGTTCTCTGGTGACATTGAATGAAGTTTCTGGAACAGATCAAATAGAGGCATTGGTGATGGCCTTCCAGTCTCACTCTCTTCTCATGTTGTTTATTGTTACAGGAAGTCGCTGTCCGTGGTGCTGAAGATGCGAATGGTGCCCATTGACACGTGTGTGCTGGATGACTCAAATGTAAACAATGTAACCTCAGCATTGTTACATCGTTCCAACTCAACTAGTTTGGTTGACTCAAATATGGATAAGCCCAACCCAAACGATCCTACATTTTCTGGATTAATTGAGCCCAACGGTTGGGTTTGTCTGTGTTAAAAAAACAATACTGGGTTTTTAGGAGGATCTATTGACAGAAATGTAGTATAATATACTAAACTATTTCTTCAGAGGTGTGTAAAGATCTTACATAATGAACCGTTATGTTTCTAATACCTTAGAATAGGATGTTTATATCTACATATAGAGCAGGTCTACACACATTAAATTCGCCGTCATGTTTTGTAAAGCAGCCCTAAACGGACAAACAACTCTGTGTTTCCTCTCCATCTCCCCTGCGCTAAAGAGGTGAAACAGATCGCAGATGATCCATACAGATCGTACTCTACGGTTAGGAATGCATATGTGACCCGCGGACTGAATGTAAGTTAATTCATCATTGAGTAAGAGAGTAAAGCAGTTTTAGCACTCTCGCTCTCTCTCTCCAGTATTTGGAAGAGAACAACATTAAAGCGTTTCAAGATGACGCTCAAAACTGCTCCGTCACAGCTTATATTAGAATTATATTTTTAGCGCAGGTCGTTGCTCCTGCCTGATTTTTATCCTTCTTTTTATAATTCAAATCCACAGACCTTTTATTTTGTGAAATAAATAAGACATCGCTCTCTCTTCAGTCTTTCTAATGGCCGCATGATCTCTTCCCTGCGTCAACATGAGAAGGACATCTTTTTGTACTATGGTGGCCACCGTCGTGTTTGGACTGAGGGATTCGTTGCAAATCTACAATACAACGCTGTAAATTAAAAACTGCGCCTTTAAGTGTATAGTGTACAATTATTATTAAATAGTCTTTAATTAGTGTATATAATCTTCTGTGTTTGATAATTATTTATGACACCCCAGTCAGAGCTGGTCTGTATGTGACAGTTATGTAAAGTCCCAAAAGCTTCCAGTTTTTGGTCGACTAATTTCGTTTTAATTACTTTAACAGCTTCTGTTGCAGAGATGAGAAGCTGATTTGATGGAATTCGTGAAGAAATATATCAGGTTATGTTTATACCCGAAAATCAAAAAACTACTTTTTATTTTTGCATCGTGATAGAATTTGTATGTGAATTGAGCAGATTTTCTCACACCAAATTCACGTTTGTTTAGTACAGTAATGATGAACATCATCCTGGTTATTTTACCTTAAAACCTTCAAAAGATAGCTGTTCAATGATTAATCACGATTAATTCCATCTAACTGTATTTGTGTTTATGGTAATATATATGTCTGTGCCGTGTGCATATTAATTTTGTGTTTATAAACCCATGCATTTTAAAGAAAACAAATATATTATAGAATCAATAAATGTGTATACATTTTACTTTAAATTATATTTAAATATATACATGCAAATATTTCCTAAATACAGTGTGTTTATAAATACAAAATAAATATGCACAGTGCACAGACATACTGTATATAATGCAAAACTTTTATTCTGGATACGATAAATCATTGAAGAGCCTCCATTTATACCAACACCAGAAGAATACATCATTATTTTTTCTTGCAGAAGCAAAAGAACGAACATAACAATGAACTATTGACATTCTGTTATTATCTCAGAAACATGTCATTCAAATTAGTTTAAACAGATCTCATTCTTTTGCAAATATATATTTCTTCTAATTGCGGGGGTAACATGCAACTGTTCATTTTTTAGTTGTTGTCAAAGTAAACAAGGTTGAATAAGTGGTAATATTTAAAAAAGATATCTTGTAAATGTGTGTGTTAAGCATTACTCATGAATAGAATCCCATTATTTTGGATTATTTCTTATGATGTAGTACAATGTATGCCATTAAATGGGTTTAACTGACTGAGCATGTAAAGATCTTGAAATGATTCTGTATATTTATAAAATACATCATGTGACAGAAACGACTAGCCAAGGTGTTTCTATAATTCCCAGCAGCCCAAAGAAATATTACAGATTAAATGACATCATCATGTGCACGAGGGCGCATTTTAATGTCACATAAACCGACCGGTTTCCTCTGCTTGCTTCTCCATCATTACAACCTGTCTGCTGTTGTTTATATCCACATGCTCAATTTGCATGTGGCCTATTACTTTCAAGTCAATTAGTCTGCTCAATAAACCGAAGGGAAAATATAGACAGCTGAGAGTTTGGATGTAATTTATGAACTCTCTTCTCCATCAACATGACTATGTTTTGAATATAACGCTGCATGTTGTGTCAGGCTCTTACTTGTCTATACAGTCTTTCTATATAGGTTTTCCCAATAGACAACTATTGAAGCAGGACTCAGACCATATGGTAAAACCAGTAAGTCAGGGAGACTTGAGGTTTGGCTGTTTTAAACGAGCAACCAACCACCTTCAGTACATTGCATAACAGATCCATCCACAACCCCCTCGTGGTGAGTTTGCATGGGCAGATCGTATTTAATGTCTGTCTGAGACCTGAATCTCCACATTTTGTTTTTTATTTTTACAGAACTTGATGGACAAACAAACCGTACATGGTATGACAGTAGATATTTAGAAAACAAACTGTTTATAATCTAATATTTTGTATTATCAATAATAATAATTACAATAAAAAAGCAAAGGAGAGATTTTTTTCTACATTTTTGCTATGTCACACTATTTGACACATGAATGAGGCATTTAAATAGCGCTTTATTGTGTAATATAAACCCAAAGCGCTTTACAATCATAGGAGGGGGGTCCCCCCTCAACCACCACCAGTCACACCATTTCACCCATGTATGGTTTATTTATCAACTACCAAAATATCTAAACTATCCAACCAATAGAATGCTTTAAAAAGTGCTTGTCAACGTCAAAACTGTATTTAACCATTTAATGGAAAACTGTGAATTTGGACATCCTAGGTTTCAGAAGGTCAGCGACCATATTTTAATATCTAGTCTAAATCTGCATCACACTATACGAAGAAAACGTAACTGATGCAAACGCACAACAAACGCTATGTTGACATTTGCCTCCATACGGTTAACGACCCGAGGTCTCATGTCTGTACTATATTCTGCTAATAAGGTACCCGGGACCCTCAGGGGTCCCTATGCGGGGCCTCATTATAAAGTCAAAACAGCCCATCCCTCTGTCTTTACGATATTCAGATGCCAAGATATACTGTAGCTGTTACTATTGAGTTGAGATATGATGCTGTGGTTGCTTACGAGGATGTTATTCAGCTAATTCTGCGATGATATACATTGTCGCATGTGTAGTTGAACTAGTGACATCCAGTTAACACCTATACCACTTTTTGCATTTTGTAAAGGTTTTGCAAAATATGTGCTTGGAGTACTTCACGCAGAAGATATAGGACTAGCAACTTCCAGCATGTGCTGTATGTCTGACATTAAGTGTATGTACATCATCTCTTTGCCTCTGCGGGTCTGCTAGAATCGGCAGTAATAAGGTCATCCCCGAGGGTACGGGAGTTCTTTGCTTTTAATCAGATCCCTGCGCATTCTGCCGCATAACCTGCGTTCCTCGCGCGACATTGTTTATGTGACCAAGTCGTATTTAAATAACGTGTCAGGCTCCGTTGTTGTTTTAGCCGAATGATGAATACCATAAAGAACAGAATTTACATTTCCCCCCGGAAGACTAGCGCAGAACTGCTGATTTATGACTGTAATGCAAAGTTTAGCAAAGCTAATTAGGGACAGTGTTCCCTGGGTCAGATTTAATCAGAGCAACATTTACATCGCAAGCCGGAGACTCGGAGGAGAAGGAAGGGCCGCGGAGCCGAGAGAAGGAGATATTACAGCTGAGTTTAGGATCTCGTGAAAACCCAACATAACTGAGAGCGTAATTACACCTTAAAAAGTGTAACGCCACTGGTTCTGCTGGTTTTGTGATGAATGAGAACTCTTTTCTCAATAAGGAGGGAAAATATCTGGGTTTGGCTCCTTATGTTGGTTTCAGGTCCTCGTGGAAAGTTTGGGTTATTGAAATTATGCTGCGATGTACATTAAGGGATTTGGTAAGGACATTTTTAAACTGTAAAAAAAAATTGAGCAAACGTAAAAAAATGAGTTAACCTGATGTAATAAGACTTTTTTTTGTGGACTCAGCATATGTTATTTCATTCTTCAAAGAAATTATACTTTGTTTAGCCAACTTAAATTTGTGTGTTTTTGTAATGCTGATTGTCTTATTTTTCTAACAAAGATACTATTGTCACACCGATTGCTGTTGTTACCGCAGTTAACATATTTCTGTTGTGTGGATGAAAAATGTTATATTAGCAAAATGAAATATTCCAAGTACTCTTCATTCATTATAAGAACTCCAAACTCAACATATAACAAAAAGTGACTGTAGAAAAGGTTCATTAAAAGGAACGAAGGAGACGGGATCCGGCAAACATTTAAACATTTAATAATCAAATAATCAAAGTAAAAAGACAGCCGGCCGCCCCTCACGGACAACGGTCGGCGAATATAACATAAATACAAACATGTCCGGGCCCGGTCCTCTCTCTTCAACGGTCCGGTCGCTCCTTCCCTTATATGCTCCCAATCTCCTTAGTGATTTGAGACTGGTTCGCGCACAGCTGGCGCTCATTAACAATTACTCGCCGGTCTCGAAACACGGTCTCGCCCCGCCTACTTCACTACAGTGACAATGATATTAAAGCATAAATTAAGCCAGCCAGAACTAAAATCTTAATCTTGAAAAAAAATAAGAAACACAGAATTGAACTTGCTGCAATGCATCTTGGGAACTTTCAAACTCTTCAGAATACACTGTTTGTTAAGTTGTGCAAACTTTCTGACGCTTTCTGACGCAAGTCCAGTCAACAAAATAATCTTTGTTAGAAACATGTTTGGTGAAATTTTGTTCAGTATACGCAAAACAATTATTTATCTCCTTTAACTTAAAATGCCTTGTTCAAGTTACTTATTTATCTTTTTAAGGTGAACATTTAGCAAGTTGGATTTTTTTACAGTCTATTTTCCTACAACGATGCAGAGTTGTGTGAAGATGTTTGAGGCTTTTATTTATGTGTTTCAGTCTTTTCGTTTTGCCAAATAGAATGATTGGAAATGCACCGTGGTGTGATTATACCCGTCCGTCGTCTCATACGCCAGATAAATGTGTGGGGTTTTTACACATATTTCTGTATTCCATTCACCTTCTAAATTAACTTTTATCCAAGTCTTAACTAACGTATGGTTGGTTGCTTTTGGCTTCATTCTTCAATTGACAGATTCAGTTATTCGATCATTCCAACATGACTTGAATAAAAGAGAGCCAACAAGAGAAAGCGAGAGAAGAAAATCGGGAGATTGGTCTTCTCTGGCCGATAATCCTCAGGCGCAGGGTATTCAAGCGAACTTTCTTTATTAATAATAGAAAGCGCAAAGCCCTTGACATCCAGCGTGGTTCAACATTTAAAGAGTTGTGATGACTCCCACAGCTTATTGAATCATTCATGAAACAAGAGAGGCGCTGTAGTGTTTCTCACTCACGGCTCTGTAGCTTTATGAGTCCGAGGACAGGGGGGGAAAGTTATTGAGCGCAATAACTACCTTCTTTTGTTAGGGGTAATATCATTGTGTTAAACTTCCAAACAGTTTTGATTTTTGTGACCCCTAAATCTAAGTCCTTGCTGCTTGCTATCACATCAAGTTTTACCGCAGTAAATGAATATCATTCATGAATTCGAGAGAATCGTCGACCAGACTGCTTTTTAGTGCTTCTTTAAATCAGGGGATGATTGCGTATACGAGACTTCATTCTGAACCCGTTCCCAGTTTACCGCCTTCCAAGAAAGATCATTTAATATCCAACGGAGATGTGGCTCGACATCTTTGTCGGGAGAAAAAAATGAGGAAAAAACCTGAGACAGATTGACAGCCTCGGCGGTCTTTTGGGAAGCCGAGCTCTAAAAGACTCAAATAACAGCTTAATCCCATTTAATTAAAATTCAATAAAATAATTCACGCTAAATAAGTTTTAATTTGTTCACACATTTAATTGAGTTTGGAGCCAAGGAACACAATGAGTTATAATAAAGCATGACTATCAGGATTTCATTTCATTATGAGAAATTAAGATAGTCAAACGGAATAAAATAATAGTAATTCAAGCGTGGATAGGTCAGACTCTTCTGCTCCAGTTGTTGTTTCGTAGAACAGGACAGAGATATAGCTGAATAAAAGAACGAGTTAAAGAAACACATTTTTCTGAAACCGACGTTGAACAGCAGTGAGATATTATTTTCATTAAGAAAGTACATATAAAAGAGGCATTTCACATTTGTCTATCTGTCTCTGCTACCGTGTTACTATTGTAATGATTGTATTTTTCAGACGGGAGCAATGTCACATTTCCATAATTAGAAGTTCAAGATTTTTAAAGGTTAAAAGAATTATGGCAATAGGTGTTGATCATTTTTATGTAGACAGAAGTGGTTATTTTTGTCACATTTCTCATACTGCAGTACACATTTTTTTTCCAGCATTTTTTTATGTACTGCGACTCATCTTAGCATCTCCTCCATTTTGATTTGTTGTTTGTAGTTAATAGTGACAATTTCTTGAGATGAAAGCACATGTTGTCAGTGATCATGTGACTTACGAATCTGCACAGGGACAGATGATGTCAGTCATGCTGGTCCCTCTTCAGGTTATCCTTTTGAAATATCCATTTGGTGAGGAACACATACTTTTAAATTATTTTAAATTAGCTCTAAAGTTTCCTACACGATGCAACAAACCGAAAAAGACACCAGACTAGTCCACATATCAACCGTATATCCTGTATTCTGTTCACATGCACAGCCATTGTGTAATTCTCACGGTTAAACGTGGTTGTCATTTGGAAAGCGTGTGACTGCTAACAGACAGTTTTCTACAGGTCTTACAGGCCTCTTCCTCTGTTCAGGACTAACAGATGAGCCTCACGTCACCTATTTAATATTCATACGCAAAGCTGATAAGTTTTACATTCTGTTCACAGATTGATCCTGCGCTTGTCTGGAACAGTGTGTAGAGAATGTCAATGTCTGTCTCTATCTCGCTCTGTTCTTACGCACACAAACAAGCACACACACAACAATAGAGACAAGAATAGAGTCAAATGAGAAACTCTTGTTCAGGTTTTTGAGTCATTTCTGTTAGTGTACAAAATGAACAGAATATCAGAATAGTGAAATTGGAAATGTCGTTTTTAGAATCAGCTTTAATGACCTTTTCAGGGAATTCATTTAATGTTGTCTCATGCAGGTCTATACAAATGAGTGATGATCACATACTGTATGCTCCAAATCTATTTTCCATGAAGTTCAGTCTCAAGTTTGTAGAGAAATATTTGTTGTAAATCAATCTCTGACGTTACTATTTTCTTTTCTCGAACTCAACAAAGCCTGTTATTGTTGTCTGGCACATGGCTGGTGTTATAACCCACATCTCTACTATATGAGCTGTCAGTATCTTCATTTAGCTTCAGGTGACCTTTGACCTGCACTATAGATAATCATTGTGTTTGATCACATGACATATTGGCTTTTATTGGCAGATAGACTGTTTCAAAGCATGTGGAAGTGACCCACTAGAGCATATTAATTGCGTGTTTTATTGATGTTGAAAGCGATTTAGATGCTTTATTTACTTTTCATTTTCCTTAACAAAATAAATATGCTTAATAAATGCTTTTTTGTTAATATTATTGAATGCACCGATTTAACTTCTCAACTGTTTCCTTAAAATTAAAGGGATAGCTAACCCAAGAATGAAAATGCTGTCATGATTTATTCAACCCTCAAGTTGTTCCAAACCTGAATAACGTTCTTTGTTCTGCTAAACACTAAGAAAGATATTTGGAAGAATGTCAGTGACCGAACAGATTTCATCCCCCATTTACAGCCATAATAAATACGATGGGAGTCAATGGGGGATGAGAACTGTTTGGTTACTGACATTCCTCCAAATACCGTTCTTTGTGTTTAGCAGAACGAAGAAATATATTCAGGTTTCAAACTATCTGAGGGTGAGTAAATGATGACAGAATTGTCTTTTTTGGGTGAACTATCCCTTTAACATTTTATAATGTTATGGGTTTTTTAAAACGGTGTGCAAGATCATTGTGTTGGACATGCATTTATCCATCAGGAATTGGTC
Source organism: Triplophysa tibetana (assembly GCA_008369825.1). Lineage (NCBI taxonomy): Eukaryota > Metazoa > Chordata > Actinopteri > Cypriniformes > Nemacheilidae > Triplophysa > Triplophysa tibetana. The sequence goes on along the minus strand of CM017903.1, from coordinate 22,507,616 downwards.
AAATTATGGTAATTGAGAGCGGTTGAAGCTGAAAGGGAGTCTGCAGTAGATTGCGAGCGACTTTTCTTCATCTGAAACACCATTAGCGCCCATTCTGAAGAGACTTTTTGGCTTGGACGTGGAGACCGCAAGTCAGATTTAGCCTTGAGGACATCTCAGTGTTTCAAGTCAATTATTTATTCCATTTAAATTAACTTGTGACATTACACGACTACATAAACTGTTTTTAAAGGACTGCATTACCTCCGACACTACCCTGAAACGATGACTAAATAGTCATTCGTCTGTTGGTTTACAGAAACTAATAGCTCGGCACCGTTGACGTCAGCAGAAAAGTGGTTTCAGAGGCACATTAAAATGAGGGAGCAAACAAGAAATGGAAAGGCAAATGAGAGGTACAGTGAGGATAAAAATAGGTTAGAGATTTGCAAACAAATGTAATTACCAGACAGCGCAAGAGGATCAGATTTCTTGCTTTGCATTTGTGCAAGTATCTGCGAGAGAGAGACAGAAATCAGTGACATTTGAAAAATGAAAGAAAATTGCATCAATTTAACGTGTACACAGTTTTAAAACGTATATTGAGTTTGTGAGAGTAAAATATTACCTGCTGTATTGAGATTGCATCAAATGGTAAAAGAAAGAAATATTACTGTGCAGTTCCTCTGCTGTTGCTGCGGTACTTTGATGCTGAAGATTATCAGCGGTATAAAGTATTGATATCCTTAAATGTGGTGAAAAAATAAACTGTTAATACTTAAATAGACTTTGAACGTGTCTACAGTATGGTATAGAAATCAAAAGGCTAACAAGTTATTGAGGTTTGTGATTAAATAAATGCAAATGAGACTCTAAATAAGTTTGGTCATACTTTGAATATCGCTGACAGTAAGACACGAATCAATATTATTAATATGAGTCACATCTGTTTGAGTCACAAACTCACTAAACACGAGTTATTGGTGTTGTGATGAGTCAGCATATATTTTAAATCTGAAGAAGTTTTCCAGGCTTGGATTGTTTTGAGAAGACTTTCAGTAATTAGCTGACTTCATGAATATTACAGTTAGAACCCATCCGCACGACTTTAAAATGAAACCGTTTTGCATTTATTAATACTTCATTTTCATCCATTGAAGTCTGATGAGGCTCATTTATACACATGGCGACGATTCTGCCATAAAATGTAAAATCATAATCCGATAAATTTTGCAAATTGAAGCGCCTCCCCACTTTGGATATTTCCTGCTCCCCAATGATCACGTTCTGGATAATGCAGAAAGGAAAAACCGAGCAGAATAAGTTGTCAATTAAATGTCAATTGTCCGTCGCTTGTCCACCTGTTGAATGAAAGTTACGTCTTCCTCACTAGAATGAACAAAAGTCCTTGAATTCTTTGATATGAAAATACGGGATATTAAAATGAGCTGCTTTTTCTTTGATCTCGTGTCTAACTATGAGAGACTTTGAGTATCTTGAAAAGTTGACCTCTTCTGCTCTCTCTCCCTCGATCCCTAAAGTGCTGTAATGTCACTCAAGTCAACGTCTGTCCTGAAATCAACCTCAAGTGGAAGGAGTAGCATGGTTATGAATATTGAAAGCTTCAGATACTGACTACACAAATCATCTGATGGTAAAACACACTATTTCGTCTTCGTGTCATTCCAGTTGACTGGAGATTTCATGGCTCCTTGTGCGTAATTTCATCAATGTTAGTGTTTGGAGTGGGACTTCTGTTTGGCTGAACATCTGTGGTAGACATGGTAAGCACTTTGAGAAACTCTGGCTTTAAGAATTGATGATTTTCTCATTGAGGACAGTTATTAATATCATGCTCAGTATAAATGAACAGCACGCGTACACACAGAGTCATTCTTTCTTTGTTTTGTGACTCATTCCAAAAGTTTTCCTTAAGTAATGAATGTTAATGAGACTCAGAATTTTGGCTGAAAACCATTTCCAATCTGTCTAGCTACTGTCAGTGAAATTGATCGTATTTTGTTAAATGTGAGAATTTTTTCTTGTTTTTCACTCTCCAAAGATGTAGCCAAGACCCCGGCACTACAGTTTGTGCATAGATCCCATCCAAGTGAATTTTACTAAGGCAAGTTAAAGTCCCAGTGAAATAAAAAATGGAATGTCTACTGTTTCATGAAATATTGCATCATTTATTGAAAACAGTTCATTCTCTTTTTAAAATTGGTGTGCCCTCATAATCTTTAGTAAAAAAAGCACCTTCCTGTAATGTCTATCCACCTTGTATGTTAGGGCGGAGCATCCGTTAACTCCTCCCTTTCAACTGAAAGTCTGCTGCCCATTCCATTTCAAAAAATACAAAGGCTGTTTTTATGCTGTACATCAAATCACAGTGAAAGACGAAAGCCACGGCCATCTTATAAAATAAAGAGATAAAAACAATCGCAACTTCTGGTTCACTGGGACTTTAATATCCAAACGCTAACCTTACAGCAAAAAGAAAATGCTTTGCATTTTTATGATATGAAATATAATTTATGACAACGATTTTATCTACAATTCAGAATGTTCCCAGGTGTCATCAAAGAGACTTCTGTGGACAGACGAGTCCCCAAACTTAAGCCAAGGAAACCCACTCATACGCACTTTAAATACTTTTTTTGGGGGTTGCAGTTGAAAGGCAGCTAGAATGTCTTGAGTTTCACGGGCGCAGAGCTTAACTAGCATGAATAATTAGACAAAGAGGCGTTTTAATTATTCACTCCAGGAAACAATTCGGTTTCCATGAAGCGCCGTTGAAAGCCAATCCAGCAGGTCAGATGACAAAGTGATTATTAGAGGAAGAACATTCTTAATCTCAAAGCCAAACACCCTTGATGAAACCACACCATCTAATTGTTAACTATCATCTTTGGGAGCGATACATTTTACAGAGGTTTCGCTGTAGAATATCCTATGAGATAAGCATGTCAGCCAAACTTTCATTTGGAAATGTATGTTATGAAAAAGCTTAAGATGATACAGCGCTGGCAGTTACATTAATGCAATCATCTGACGGGAGAAGGTGTTTCTAATTGTAAAGATGTAGTTATTTTAAGCGGATACGTTCTTTGGAAGAGTTTTATCAGACTTGCACCTTCAAAGGTTGAGTTGACATTTGACTCATCTGTTGGATGGGTCTTGTGTCGTGTTAAATGAGAGCGTTCATGTGAATGAATGAGGCATTTATATAGCACTTTATTGTGTATTGCTGTACACCCAAAGCGCTTAACAACCATATGAGGGGGGTCATTCCTCACCCACCACCATGTGTCATGGGTTATCCTTGTAAATAGCCTCATTTGTGTGAAAGCAAGGGTAGACTATGTTACATAACACAAGAGAACAAGAAAAATCGTATTTTCCAACGTTTGACCATTTTGAAACTGGTGTTTTGCCCAGTGGATTTTGATTTTAGTGTCTGCTCTGTGTGTTTAGGCTGCGACACGTCATTCAACTTCAGCCGATACAGTGCTGTATGTTCGTGGAATCAGCAGATAGATCGGGCCGCAGACACGTTTAGGAACCTGTTGGGCAGACAATCATTATTTTCGCAATTCCATTTGGTTCTGCTGCCGGCGTGAGAATTGCACGCAGCAGATTTGGAGGTAATAACCTGTGGACGTCACAAGCCATCAGCATGCGAGATCTTTAACCCGCACGGACGTTCAGGTTCCGAATTGAAAATATCAGTGTTAATGTTCTCAGATCTACTGCAGCATCACAAACGACTACATTATAGGTCTTCTACAGCGCTGCTTTCTCTCTTTCAGTTTGTATACACCTGTGGAATTGATTGTGACATTATGCTGTTGAATGAAATGAAAAGGAGGTCCGGATGCCAGGGGCTTGACCGTTTTCTGTGTCCTGGGCTTCTTGCAGGGGCTAGCGGGGGGCACTCAATGCTGTACTGACCATTACAGGTCATTCTCTGTGTGCCTTCCTTTTATTGATCAACTCCTGGTCATGGAAGCCCTGCAGGGTGTAAACCTTGTGTATAGGTCACACGTCTGATGGAGTCTCTCAACTTTTCAGTCAATGAAAGACGAAAAATTGATAGACCTATCTCTCAAACCCCCAGGACCACAGGTTCTAGAAACCTGTTCATCGGTTTTGGAATTCTGTTTGATGCTGCTAACATTGCAGAACCTCATCGTGAATATTTCAATTCTTTCCCCAAGACACTAATAGGGTTAAGAGTGAATGGAGGCTTTAGCTTGAATCTCCTGCTTCTCAGATGATCCGATTGAGAGAAATACCTCGGTAGTCTCACGCGGATCTCCTTTATAGCTTCAGAGGAGATCTCATTAATGTGGCAAACTCTGCTCAGATTTGCCAAGAGACCGAGGTCTGCCATGAAAAGTCTGAGATTTCAGTACAAGGTCTAACGTTTAGTTATTTGATTCCGCGTGCCGGCATTCCTTTCACAGCCGAACACAATCCAGAGATAGCTTCCTCCGGAGAGGAAGTGTGCTCTGACAATAGTCTCAGATAATGAATTACCTCCCTCCGGCTGCTACCATGGCAAAGAGAGAGTGAACGTTAATGTTATAGCACCAGGGGTTTGGCATCCAGTTGTCATTTACCGATGCTAATGTCAACAGAAAACATGAACAAGGTTTACTCAATTATCTCTATTCCTTAGATGTTTCTTAACAAGAAGAGTCATATTGCTCGTGGCGATCTTATTACTTTTTTCTCTGTTTGTTGGGTAAAAAGAAGATGCCTCTTTAAAAAGGATTTTATAATGAAAATATAGGAGAGAGATAGTTATGCTAGACAGACAGACAGACACACAGATTCTAATCTAGACAAAGAGACAATTTAAGAACTTAAGTTAAACAGCTTCATTGCATTTTGAAGTTACACCAAAATAGCTAGTCAATTAAACTTATGTGATATTGAACTGACTTTAAAAATCTAGTTGTGTTTCAATATAATTAAGTTCAATTGACTCATAAAGAATATTTGGCAGCTTAAATTGGTGATTTTTTTACAGTGTAGAGATAGAAAGACAGACAGACATACATACAAATAATATATTGATAGAAAGAAAGGTAATCAGATCAGATAGACAGACAGACAGACAGGCGGACAACTAGATAGATAGAAAGATAGATAGAAAGATAGAAAGAAAGATAAATATTCCGATAGAAAGACAGACAGACAGACAGGCTGATATTCATATAGATAATAGATAGACAGATGGACAGACAGACAGATAGATAGATGATAGACGGATAGAAACTAGACAGAAAGAGAAAAACAAGAACCAGACAGACAGACTGATAGATGATGACAGACAGACAGATAGACAAACAGATAGATGCTGATAGACAGAGAGACAGAAAGATAGATATGCCATTTTGTTTCTGTCAGTTTTTTCATACAGAAGAAAGAGATAAATGGTAAAAATATACCTCCATTACAGTTTTAAAATACCCAGTTTTATATGAAGGCTCTCTTCTTCCACTTTTGATATCATGTGCTTCACAACCCAAATGTTATTGTAGTAGAATATTTAGTTAGAGATGTCTCACCATCTGTCTTCAGGTTCCTTTGCTCGCTGGGTCAACATGATGTGACATGGCTTGTTAAGTGGGGCAAATATCAGCAGATGCTTATTGATTTTTGGGTCCCTTGGACACAGTGTAATACAGTAACATCCAATTTCAACAGCATGCAAGACAAACAGTGTACAGCTCCACCTCCAGCGTCAAATAAAAAAAAACGATGCCCCACGGGTGTGGTGGGGGGCTTGAAGAGCTTTTATACACAGGAGCATGTAGCATATAAACTAATAAGAGTATAGATAACTGATCATCAAACAAGAGGACGGTGTTAAGAGACTATTTGTGTTCAGGTGTTGGGAGAATATTCGCTGTGAAGGTGTTAGTCTGTTGAAATCAAATTTAGAAAAAGTAATGTTTGTACCTCAACGAAAACTAATAATTAATTGACCCAGTTTTATTAAACCGTAGGTTTATAATGACGGAGTGTGTTCATAGAGAACAAGAATACTTAGATAGTCATTATTTTATTTTTAAAGACCAGCACAAATCCTGCAGTAGTGTTATGAAATGTAAAAATCATATTCTGAAGAGAATAAGAGAAAACTAAAATAAAGGACAAACGCCTGACTCTCGCAAACAAAAACTCTTATGCCAAAAAATGTTTAAAACCGGTTTTGAGTTTTGTCAGAGTAGTAATGCTTGTTGTTTTTGCTCCGTTTGTTTTTCATTATATAACAAACCACAAAAAATTAAATTATTTTCAAGATTGCAATAGGGCATAACACAAACAACTGTGAATGGAGGCTGGAAAACAATAATAAACACAAACAAATTTTACATGGGAAGCCCAAACAACAACAGAGCAATAATGATCAACAGCTGGGACAGAAAAAATAGATGTATGAGGGGGGAAATGATGTTTTAATTGAGATATAAGAGAGTAGGTATGGAGTTGATGTCATGGAGGCTCAGAAGAGAAGAGATTATGACAACAATTATTCTTAAGGTTTGAAGCCGAAACATTCGTTTACCCTTATAACACTTGTGCTGTAAAGAGTTATGTTAAACTATCACAAGCATAATGTGTCAACAAATTGTTTAATGATTTTAAAAGAGAAGTTCACTTTTAAAAAATAAAAACTTACACTCTAAATCAAAATTTCTAACTTTTTATAGCATGAAAACACTATGGCTACTGAATTATGCTATCAAGAGTCCCAGGATTCAAGAGTAAGAGATGCTGTACATGCAAATGAAGGTAAATTAGCCTCATCATCCGCTCACCTTCCTGAGCCATCATTGTGTTGCTCGTGTTGCTAGCACACATCACGAGTGATAAATACTGTGGACAGGTGACACTGTTATAAATGTCTGCTCTCTCTTTCCTTGCTGTGACTTATATATCCCCTCTCCCGTTGACACGGCGACAGCAGACGGCTTCGGTTGGCTCTGCTTTTTCTCATCTATCACGGGCAGTGGATGAATGAGAGAGAGAAAGTGCGGACGCGAGCGGGATCCAAACACCGCTAGCCTGGAATCACAACATCCCCTGTGTCCTCAAACAGCAGGATCCAGGTTTTGTAGTGCAACGCTGGGAACGAATTTGTTAGGGTTGTGCACCATACTGAATTAAAATACAATTCTTTTACATTCCGATTTGTGTCATAAAATTGAAAGACCAAACAGTGCAGATATGTAATTAAACTTTGAATTTGAGACTATATTTACTTTTAAGCATTTGGCAAACGCTTTAATCCAAAAAGATTTACATTGCATGGTACTGTATACATTTGTTTCAAAGTAAATGCAATCCTTGGGTTCGAACCCATGACCTTGGAATTGCTAGCATCATGCTTCAACTGAGCCACAGGAAAGCCACGCGACAGGAAATTTGAAGTCAGTATAATAATCGCATGAAATTTAAAGCTGCAATCTGTAACGTTTTTGCTTAAAACAAAACCCATTTATTGAGGAAGTAGATACAAAAAGTCAGTGTTTTCCATAACAGTTAATTTATATTAATAATATATTATAATTTGAGCTGTCAATTTTCATTGTTGTGGGAAATGTCAGTTTGACTTCAACGCATAAATACAAAACGTAACATCGTATTTTGTGTTTCATATGGAAATGGTGATACTGTGGTGTAAGTAACAAATGCAGCTGTAAAGAAGATTATTTGCATTATTGTTTCATGGTTTTAATTTGCCATAATATATTATAGCTATTAAAAAACTGTCCTGTAGACAGTTGTTAGATCAAGTGGTTAGATCAAGGCGCTAGCATCGCCAAGGTAATGGTTTCGATCCCAGTGATTGCAAATACTCAGATACAAAAACAATTATATTATCGTGCAATGTCACTTTTGATAGAAGCGTCTGTCAAATGCATAAATATAACATAAAGATAATATATAATGGGAAATGCGTCGTATCTAAATCAAGCGGAAGCTTTTAAAAGGGCCATTAATGTTAATCAAAGAACAAAAGCAAATACAGATATCAGTGATGCAGATATAACTGTCTTTATATTGTTTCGAAATTAACTTGTTATTTCCATGTGAAATTTTATTGCTATAAATCTTGATTCATTTCCCAAACAATTTGTGATTAATTAGTTAATTATTTATATCTGTTGATAGAATTTATTTATATATGAAATAGATTAAAATACACATTATTATATATGAAATTAAATAATTCTATATATCATTATATAATATATAAATTATGTTGAATACTTAGAATTTTTAGAAAGTTATCTATAATCGATTGTATGGCACAGCTAAATTCTGTCTGTTGTCTTTTTTTATCATTGTTTTGATAATTAAATAAATTCACCTAGCTCAAAATTCAAATAATCACCCCATGGGGCGTGGCTAACTCAACTTTATATCCAAGTTTCGTCTTGATAGATTCTGTACAACCCTGGCATATGTCCTGCGTCAATCTGTTCATTAAAGTTTAATTCTGTAATCATGTTCTCGTTGGTTCTCTGTCTTGAGAGATGCCATGTATCCATCACACATTCCTCTGTAGTGTCAATGGCTTTTAGCGGGTAAACACGTAAACAGTCCGGATGTAAATCACCACACGGATCTCATCTGTTTTTATTGAAAATAAACACCTCTGTTTCTTCAAGAGCGGACACTCAAGGTAGTGTCTCACAGGGGCATCTCCCTGGCAGCTGTCCATCATCTCAACAGCCCAATTCCATTTCCTAAAACGCCCCTCACTGACTTATGTTTACAAGGGATACTCTTTTATAGGTGCGAAGCTCTCCGTCTAGCTTTAAACACTTCATTTATAGATGTAGTAAATCACAGCCCCTGTCACCCGCAGAATGCTGTTGTCGCACTAAAAAGAAAAACATAAGCGAGCCGAGAACAGGTCAAATGGTTCGGCCGGTCATTTCCTACCGCCTTTAAATGTAAAATATGAGTGTAAGTCAGGTCTCTGACAGGATAATCCTGATGGAAGCTCGAGAGATTGCTTGGGCTTTATAGCGTATGCCGGAATGAATACGGTTCAGCGACAGTTCAAGTCATTTGATTGACAGCTGTTGTTAAACTTGACGACATTTACATTTGATTTGATTAATGGTATGGCCGGTTGGGTGGAGTGGATGAAACGCAAGGCAGTAAGCGGAAGGATGCTGGTTTAAGCCTCGAGGAAAACAACCCCGGGAGAATTTCCCCAAAATCCTACCACTCAGGAGTTCAGGAGACTTGCACAAAAATTGTTCACGATTTACTCAAATCATTTCAATCCTGTCCAAAAAAAATTTCTGCTGAACACAAAGAAGATATTTCGAAGAATGTCGATAACCAAACAACACTGAACCCCATTGGCTGAACACAGAACCACTGAGACATTTCTCAAAATATCTTCTTTTGTGTTTCACTCTCGTCTCATCTGTGGTTTTCCTTTCTATGGGTGCGGTTGAAATATAGTAACATTGTTTAATATACTATAACGTGTTTACATTTTATTTGTTGGCCTGAAACTTTTCCTCCTTTCCGCACACAAAGAAACTAATTTATCCTCTGTAATGAAATGTCAGTGTCTTTTAAAATACTGTCATTGATTTTTGAAGAAACTCCAATCTCTCAGCACAAACTTTGGGAAACGTTGATTTAGATCAAAACATCTAGAGCAACATAAACTCAGTAAAATGTGTCCAAACTTCTGACCGGTAGTGAATTCAATATGTGTGTGCGTTTCCAGTCGACTATGTACTGCATTATGTTCATAATTCATGATCCCTCTGTCCTGTCAGCACTGTGGCCGGCCGCTCGAGGTGATTCATGTCACGGGGTGACTAAACATTCGGCTGGTCAGTGGGTCGGCCTGCGGTGTCCTGCCATGATCCACATCCACCGCTCGTTCACCCGGGGGGCAGCCGTTTGTCACACGCCTGATGTATGAGCTCTGACCGGGCAGAACTGCTGAATCCAGATCTCCGAGTAATGAAAAACCTCCTGTGTGTGTGGAGAAATGGCAACGTGTGATCTATTACATGCGCTCTGTGCAGTGTCTATACAGCACTTTTACTCTGCGTTTTTACATTAATCTCAGCGGAGAATGATATTGAGCTATAATACACTCCTCTAGCATTTAGCTTACAGTCGGTCCAGCGTGCAGCAATGAGGAGGATAAACACGCAAATTTATCTTATAATCATGTGTAAGTTTCATATGTGCATCACTGTCTAGAGGCTGAAGGTTCATGTCAGAGTTGTGATTATTGTATGTGTGGCTAATTAGCAAGTGTGAGGCATTTATAAGGACAATTTAATGTACGTTTAATAGCAGTTATTAAAGAGTAGCTTGTCGCATGCCTAAAGACAATATAATAATCAAATGAGTCATTATTGCTTTTAATAGAAGGAAGTAACAGAGACATCCCGTTATATGATGCTTTTGTGCGTTGGCCCAAGTATAAAGAAGCATATCCTGGAGGTTCTAAAAATGTTAAGTTATACATATAATTTGGAGGAATCAGATGTCACACACGAATGTGCGCACACATACACACATGCACACACAAACACATACAGCCATGAAAAAAATAACAGTCCATTTTTAATGTATTTATATAATCAACTTTTCTGGATGTATTGTGGTCATTGCAGTCCAATGTTGAATTTTGACAAAATCAAACCCTAGAAGTGACAAATTCATCCAACGGCAATGAAAGACTGACAGTATGACAAGACAGATGAAAATTGATAAAAAAACTAGGTAATCACACAAAAAATATATTTTGAACTTTTCCTAAATACATGTTAGAAACATGACTGTTGTGTGTGCGCTTGTTTTCTTTGCAGTATTTGCGGTCTGTTTCTTCAATTTTAATTTGTGTGAGAATGTTGTAAATAGTTCTAAGAAAGAAACAAAAATGACAATTTAACCTAAACACATATAAATACTAAATTCGGAACGACTGAAAAAAATGAATTGTCTCTTAATTTTTTCCCATGGCTATATAAAAGCCATACTGTAAAAAGTCATTTTATCTCAAAGCAATTTCATATCAAAATGACATATGACTTGAAGAATCTGCAATTTTGTTTTTATAAAGCGTATGCATACATTTTTCTTTGTTATTTACTACCGTATTATATGAGACAAATTATTACAAATAGTCGGGAACACAAAATCATAACTGAATTCACCAAAACATCCCAATTCAAACGTTTAAATATTCCTGATTCTTGAAATTGTGTGATGTTACCTGAATGATAAACAATTTGTTTTGCTTTGTAAAAGTTATTCATGAATTGTTTGTCCTCTAGTCTTTAGAAATGTCCTCCCCTTCCATTTAAGTCTTAATTTTAAGCGTGTTTTATTAATAGTGACAATGACAGCAGAGTTTCCTGTAAATATAATGTATGCTATTGATTGCAGCATATCCCACAATTCCTTGTTTTTTTGCAAGTTGTGTGTTTGCTAAACAACACTATGATGTGCGGCATGAAGTATCTTCCCAGCAGAAGCAGGATGAGTTTTCAGGACTGCGGTCTGAAATCTCATGCGTCTGTATTGTGTTTCAGCTTGTGTTCGATGGGAATGTGATTTTGATTTGTTCATCCGGGGATCATGTAGATACAGTTTGATCTACTTCCCCATAAAGAGGGAGAGCTTCTTTTATTGATATGTTAATAGTGTGGATATGTGAATAGTTCGGGGCGGGTTTCTCTGAAATAGTTGACACCGCGGTTATGGACAATTCTTGTTTAAAAGATTGCACCCAAAAATAAATGGCAGAAAAGTTTTAACTTTGTAATCAAAATTTGTTGGCGGCAGAAAGTAATAACTAGTGATTATTTCACAGGTATGACTCAGAAAACATAAGTAAGAATATGAAAATCTGCTTGTGGATATTCAGTCTGCTGATTACTAAGTGCCTCAAACTTAAAACTCTTGAGTCACTAAAATCTTTTTTTAACATCAGTCTGTGAACAATGGGATTTACTTAAAAAACAAGTGAGAAGAAAGATTTTGCAACACCTTCGGGATAGCGGGACATGAGTGTATTGTAGTAACAGGAGATGCTATTAGTTTCTCAGTCTCTTCTCCGGACTGGAGATAGAAAATCATCAGCTTTGCTGGATCAATAATTCATTAACACTTAGCATCCTTGTGCCAATCCTTTTCAACTCCTCCAAACCCTTTCTGTTGCCGTCTGCCCCGCAGATTCACAATCAGGTCATTTAGTTGTTTGCTGAGCTCTGTGCTATCTTGTCTCTTACTGTACAAAGTCTTCAGAGTAGACATAAGGGGATATTGATCACAATGACACAGAATAAAGAGACTTGCAGAGCTTCCAGAGAGAGATTGACTTGATGAATGGATGTCTGGGTATTAAGAGGGCACTGAGAGATACTTTAAAGATCAAGCACATCTACAGACCCAATAGAAGAGATCAACTAAGATGCAGACACTGTTGATAAGTCTGCGTTCTGTTCACCAGTCAAGCCGTCCAGTTCTTCTCAACGCTAATCAGTTTTGTGGGTCAATATTTCAAAATTGAGATTTTTACATAATCTGGAAACTGAATCGATAAGATTTCCATTGATGTATGATTTGTTAGAATAGGACAATATCTGGGTGAGATAAAACTCTGGAATCTGAGAGTAATGATAGATATTGAGATAAAAGGTTGAGAAAATTGCCTATGAAGTTGTTAATAAGGGGGACTGTGGCAGGCCATCAACTCACAAAAATAAAGTTTTTGTATGTTTAAGGTAGAAAATATCTTCATGGAACATGATCTTTACTTTTGGCGTAAAAGAAAAATCAATAATTTTGACCCATTCAATGTATTTTTGTATTTTACTTAAAATGCTCCTGTGCTTCTTAAGACTGGTTTTGTGATTCAGAGTCACATATATGCTTAAGGATATACCTGCTTTGGGACAATAAGAACATAGCAACACCCTAGCACCTGAACACCTAAGCATTCCTTCTAGAAATGGCGAATGCCAAATATTGCTGATCGTTTCCATTATTTATCCGTCATTTTGAAAAAAAGCATCTGTTGAGCGATTAGTATTAGGTTGTCAAAATCCTAAATTCCCAATAGTCCCAGCTCCAAATTATTTGCTTCTCTAACTTTTTCAGTTGGTTTCGTTAACGTTTTGGTCCGTTGCCACAAGTGATCTTTGTATGAATTTTTTCTTTTCAGTGAGGGAGAGATTTTCAATCACTTAAAAAAGGTCAAATACACAAAGGGGTCATGAAAGTGTTTTTTCGTAATTTTACTTTTTCCAATTATAAAATTGTAATTTAATAATTTTTGATTGTTTATTTGCCCCACACAATACCTTTGAAAAGTGCAGGATGTATTATTGATACAAAGATTGCTTGTATATCAATGAAAATGTGATTCCTCATGTCATCACTTTATTTATGCATTACTTTTTACCGGACGTTTTTACTAATTGTTTTAAATACAACGACTCTTAATGTGATGGTAGTATAGCATTTTCCATGCTGTGACTTTCCTCTTACTTTAGTCCTAGTCCTTTTTTTGTATCGGTATTGTTTGGTATTGTTTTCTAATTTTAGCTGAAGTATAATTCACTCATACCGGAGAAGACTACAGGATTGAGAGCACACGCCCGGCCGGGTCGTCCATCTTGTGAGAGAATCAGATGTGTAGGTGAATTATTGATACGCAATACTCGCATCAGTTACAAGAGGATCATTTAGCCATAGATGAAGACCCTGGCAACTGTTGCTATGACACCAACATGAAGCCTTTAGTGGAGGATTTACACATTCATTCCGAGAGTCATGCAACTTTTAGTGATTGCTTAAGGCATTAACATGTTTACATTTACTTCGCCGTTCAGATGAAACATTCTTTTAACGTTCTATTAGCTCATCGACCACAGTGTACCTGAATGATATGAAAATAACAGCAGCTCTTGTGTTTTGTATCTGTAGTTTTGCTATAAAACCAACATGCGGAGAGCACAACTTGCGTCAGTCTGCTGCAGATGTTTTGTAAGAGATGTAAAGAATTCGAGTAGCTCGCCTCCAGCGATTCTGCTAAGACGAGCAGCAGTGAGAAATGCATTAAACTATTATAGGGAAATTATACGTCATTGAGAGTGCTTTACTTCCGCACATTAGGCCGATTGCTTTCATACTAATTGCGTATCGGTCCGGAGTCTGTGGTATCCCAGATTCACCTTTTTAAATGGACTTGAGTGCTGGGTAGATAGATGGATATTGGTTATTCTAACCCTGCATATAGAAACTTTTTTCGCATTTTAAGGTTTTATTATTTTAATGTTATTTAAGGATACAATTCTTATATTTTCTCGCTATATCACCATTTCTGTTTGAGACATAAAATTGCAGGGGATCTTTACGTAGGTTGAAGTCAAATGACATCAAACTGCTTCATCTGGGTTCAGGTAAGGAGACAGTTTTCAACACTGATGTTCTTGCTCTTGGATATTGATATGAATTTGTTTATATCGCTTTCCTGTAGCTCAATGGTAAGAGCATTGCGTTAACAGCTCAAGGTTGTATGATAATGCATTGTAAATCGCTTTTGATAAAAGCGTCTGCCAAATGAATAAATGTAAATATAAATATTAAATCAAAATTGGTTATGGACTGCAGCTTTAAGCCAGTTTGTTGGTCTGAGTTTGACCAAACTGATATAAACTGGTCATCTAACTAGTCAACTGACAAAACCCCTTTGAAAACATTCCTAACTAGTTTGTCCAAACTGTGTTTCAAGTCAACCGTCTCATACTGGTTTAAGATGTGTTTACCATCTTCATGTGAAAACGTGGTACAATGCGACCCAGCTCCAGCCTCACAGTCCTGCAGGTGTTCTCTCATAAGAGCAGCGTTTGCACAGACATATTTAAACTAATGTTCTCTGTCTTCACAGCACTTAATCTGGCCAACAGAGCGGTGACCTTCTCTGAATGGCCTTTAAATTTTAATGAAAGGTCTTCCGAGAGGTTAAGTGAGGTTTTTTTGGAGAGCGAATCTCAGTTAAACTATTGAAAAGAGAGAGAATGAATGATATAGTAAGCACTAGAGCAAGGTTAAGACTATTTATTGACCGGTTTCTGTTTGTCTTCAGGTGCTTTGTGAAGATGAGTTTACAGGACATTGACCCAGTGATGTGTTTTAGAAAGTGTCTGTCCTCGTTCGCTCGGTCTCAGGACTGCGGCGGAGAGACACTTTCAGATAAATCGCTCCTTTTTGACCTCCATCACCTGTTTATTTAAAATTCAAGTTGTGATGCGGTTGTATTTGTGAGAGTGTTCTTTGTGGTTATAAAGTGACTAAGAGTTTAGTTTTGGTTTTCGACAGACAAGAGCATTCACTTTTCAGGATGACTACAGAAGCATAAACATCTGTTATATTCTTTCAGCCAATTTTCTGTATGTTTTGGCCGAGCCGTGAGCGTCTGTATTGCACCTGGCTGTGACTGTGTGACGCTTTCTTTTGTACAAACAGATTTTTGGGTGCAGGAAAGGATTGATTGCGTTGGCACACCGCTTTCTTAAATTTGATTTACATTTATGCACTTAGGAGACACTTTCATAACAAAGTGACTTTGAGAAGTGATTTGAATTAGAACAGTGTTTTAGGGAGACAGTGTGCCCTACATATCAAGGGTTGAGTTTTGCAAGGTAACTTAAAAATGTGCTTTGTGTGGTAACATCTAATTAACTGGGTTTTATTCACATCAATGGACTTAATGAGTAAATCAATGGACTAATTCTCTAAATCTGACTTTCAGCCTTCACTGCATATTCATCTGCTTTAGGTGCTGTTCACATCACACCACCAGCAGCTTCAGCGACAGCCTTGAGAAAAGTCTATAGGAAAACAATCTGTTTGTAAAGCTATTTCGATTTTTTCATGTTTGGTTTCATAACAGTTAAACAGATTTACCTCCTCATTACTGTAATGTTAACAATATCTTAAAATAAAAAGTGGTATAATTATACCACGTGTAGACCAGAATTTGTTTTGCTGAAGTTCATTTTGTTGTGATTATTAGAAGTATTAATCAGTAAATTATTAATAAGGATTAAATAGTAATAATAATAATAATAATAATAACGAAAATAATTATTAGTAGTGACAGCAGTATTTGTATTTTACGTAATAGAGTAATTTATAATTCATAGAGTTTATTGTTAATTAATATATTATTATTATTATTAATAATAATAATAATATTAACAACATTAAAAAGGCTCCAGAAGCATACAATAATGGAAGAAACTATGCATTATTACATTGAGAACAGTCTGGTTCTAAAATTGGTTTAAATTTATTATACAAAATATTTAATCCTTTGACTTTATTTTCTATTATTTATGAAGGTATAACATAAAAGGGTGGAAAATATTTATGATAATTTATTTTACACTAATGTGCTGAAAATGTAGCTTTCATCAATTTTTGTCAAAACTGCCAAATGCTATATCTATAAAAAAATATTATTTTATAGAGCCGTAGAGATAATTTTGTTATTTTTTTACACAAATTAAACACATTTACCCCAATTATCAGTAAAGAACTGATCCTCATTACTGTAATTTTTAATTATTTTTTAATTTGAATTATACCAAATACAAACCAATATTTGTTGTGCTTAAGTATTTTTTGTGATTATTTTAATCCTAATTATTAAATTATCAATAAGGATTAAATCATATTATTATTGTGTCAAGAAGCATAAAGAATTGGAAGAAAGCAAATAGGTTTATTTTTTTATATAAAATATATATATTTTTCCTTTTTCTCTTAGTTTCACCAAGGTAGAACATTAAAGGCTAAAAACATTGTTGTCTTTCACACTATTTGCAAAAAATCTCTCTTCACCAATTTTTTGCAAAACGGCCGACTGGACTATTTTAATATTGGATTTATATTGAAATCCCAAGAATTATACGAAACCACCTACAAATCAATAAACAGGGCTGAAATTTCATTAGAATGACCTCATCCTTGTTTTGTAGCGGAAACAGGGAAAGAATAAATCCAGTTAATGTCATCATCACTTATGTGTTAAGAGCGTGGAGACAGATGGATGGACGGCTTTGAGGAGTCAGAGGTCTCCAGACTAATGGCACATTTCATGTTCCCCGGCGGTTCACCGCGGACCTGATGATAGGACACTTTGGAAATTAAGTCGCAAATCAAGACGCAATTATTCATGCATGCTGCTGGCTTTTGGCTCGTGTTTGCGGATGTGAACAGGTGCGCTCACGCAAACACGTGGACGCATGTTTCAGCAGGTGCATTATAAACAGATGCGTACCAATGACAGATGAATCGCTCGAAGGAATCGCTTTGTTGGTTTCAAGAGCTTAAGAATCTCATCTCCGGGAAGTGTTCATTCAAAGGTTAGGAGGGGTCTGTTTTTCTTTTAAAAGTGTTAGAAGCTTTTGACTTGAATGTTGAAATGAAAGATTGATGTTTAACTTTCTAAAAATGTTTAAGCGAAGGAAATTCCCTCACGGCGCTTTAAAAAAAGATGCATGTAGAGGGGATTAGAGGAGGACAGGGTGGGCTTGAAAACAGCTGATCGATGGCACCGCATGAAGATACTTTGAGCAGTAATTACAGCTGAGAGACACAGCGGCCTTTGTTTCTTGGGAGCGAAGCGATGAGCACTTTCTCGCCGCTCGTTCTGTGAAAGGCTACTTTCAGCAGAAGGTCACTTCCGTGGTTATGGAGGCATGAAAACACTTTTTCCTCTTTTATCAGGTGTTTGTTTTGTTTTTCACAATCCATTTTTGCTTTCAAAATAAATAGCGAGCCCGGCAAATGTCAAAGCGAGCACATTGATTGCAACGGCTGAACCCAATCCCATCGAGTGAGGACAGGGAATCGTTGGATTGAGTTATCTGAAGCCCGGGTCGTGACCTTTGTGGTCCGGTCTGTGATAGCTGGAGCCTTTATTGATAACATTTCTCAATAAAGCTTTCGGAATAAACAGTGATCCGGAGAAGCTTTAAAACGAGCGGACGTATCAACTGTAAATGTCTCGATCTGTGGTGATGAAAATAGACGGGGACATTGAGAAGAGACGCCGGTTTGGAGCAGAAATATAGCGTTCAGCATTTTCGAGGCAGGCCTCTTGGGACTCGTTTTATGAATGACTGTTATAAATAGCCCCCAGTTGTCATGTGTGTAATAAAATGCAATGTTCTCTGAAATCCATGTTCAATGCAGTGCTATTCTAACAATGTTAATGTCAACTGTTGTTGTGAAATCTCGATAGGAAAACAATGTTGTGATTTGTGAAGACCAGGCCAGTGAAGATGGAGATCACACGACTTACATTTTAAGGATTTTTTCAGGGCAAACCGAAAGGTAAGCCACTGTGAAGACTTGCCCCAGTTATTCCTAAATATCTCAATAAATGGAAGAAAATTTGAAACTTTTGCTCGAGTCTCATCTGTGTCTCAGATATGAGACAAAGAGTCAGAAATCTCACAAATGTTTCTGTCTTTAGAGAGTCAGAGGAGATGTCAACAATGTGTCAAACTGAGCTCAGATTTGTCAAGTCTGCAAAGAAAGATCAATGTTATTAAAGATCTCAATATGAACTCTACATTCATTTTGCACCTCCACTCTTCGTGCGTTTAACGATTACACCTAAGCACTTTCGGGAGAAACTTCTCATACTAAGTTGATAAATGAAACACATCCTCCATCAAACCTCATCTGAAGTTGAAGGGAGATTGTAAAATGAGATCAAAATTGGTAAACGTATTAAAACCATGTCAATCGTGGCTGAGGAGGTTCCAACTTGTGACCTTGTCTGACGAAGTTTTAGACATTTCTCAACTGTAAGCTTATTTTAATGAGCCGAGACGTCTGAGAATTAAACACCTTATCGACGGTCTTTGCATAATGACCCTTTCTCAGATATCAGCGCCGATTCCAGCTGCTAATGTTAAAGATAAAAAGTTTTTTTCACAAGAAAGAGCTGTATGTGTTTGTATGGGTTCAACTGAATCAGTTATTTTTCTTTCCTCTCGAGTCTTTGCTCACGTGGATATGCATTTGTTTCCTTTAAGGCTGAAGAGAGATCGACTGCTGAACATTTTCATCTTCGGCCTCAGGAAGAGATTTCATGTGCCTCTGGGGACAGTCTACAAAAAAAGAAGGCCATAACACATGGTCAATGATCAGAAGAGCGTCTGAACACAAAGGAGTGTAATTCTTATTTAGATTGAGATTGTTTGGGATTTTGCAGTTGTTGCTGGCGGCTGTTGTGTTATATTTAGTATATACAGGAAGCAGACAGGGATTTCAGGTGATGGAGCTTCCTGCCAGGCCGAGAGATCCCGGTGTTTGTGTATTCCCTCACAAGCGCTGTAAAACTAAATTGATCTATCAATCACGAAAGCACAATTATCAGCAAAATCACGGGCTCATCATTTATGCTGAGTTTCCTTCGACAGAATAAATGGCGTTTACATTGATTCCTTTGGAATATTTCGCGGTTGTTTTATTGCCTGCTGTTCAGTTCAGATGTTTTTAAAGCTGTTGTGACGTTAAACAGGTGAGGGGTCGAGAGAGGCGGACGAAAGTGTTACGAGAAAATGGGATTATTCTGAAGGCTATTGCTTTAGGCCGAGCACAGTGCTGGAAACGAGTTGAGGTATTCCTGCTGTTACAGACTTTGTGTCTGGTTGCATTCCCTCTTTTACCAAGACACGTGGGTATCCCAACCTCCGTGGCAGGGTAAATTGTAAATGAACTGCGTGTGCAACACTCTTCGGGGAATTTCTGCTAATCATTTCACATTATTCCGGGCACGGCTTCTCTCCGGCTCGTCCTCGCCCCTCCGGTGAAATCGATGCCAAGTCGGACGGAAATTTGGTTAGAGACACCCGGTGCGGTTGTAATCCCATCATGCTCAGCGTCAGCGACACAGTTAAATATGGTTGTTTGACTGGATGCCTTGATCAATTTATTTTCCTTCAGCGGTGTCATAACTCCGGCGCGGATGCCGGGTTGTGTTGCAGGCGTGTCGACGGTAATGCTGCTGTTAACTGAGACCGTGAAAGCGCAAACGGCAGCAATTAGAAGATCACGGGCTGAGCTGTTAAGAAACATCTGAGGATGAAGAGGATGTGATGTGTTGTCTACATGTACTGCTAATCTGACCTTGTTGAAATGATGTACAACAAGCTGCTTAATAACAGTTGCTGTTATATGTGAATGTGTTTCAGATGTGTGACTGTCAATAAACTGTGAAATCCTCACCTCAGTTGTCGCACGTTCAATGTATATACAGTACGTAAATCATATGATCAAATAAAGAATGTTTAACCTTAAATCTATTCCTATCTTTGTAGACTATAATTACAAAACAAAACATTACAATAAGGTTATATCTGTTAACATATCGTGAGCAACTGTGATGAGATTAACCAACATTAGGAATATTCTGTCATCATTTACTCACCCCCGAGTTGTTTCAAACCATTTCAATATTCCTCTTAGCACAAACAAAGATACGGACTGATGGTTTCCCACGTTCTTCAGAATATCTTCTATTTTGTTTTACAAATTTTAACAAAAACAAACGTCTTGGCGAAAAAAAAGTTAAAAAGCTCTCAAGGATAAAAGTGTCTGTGAAAAGATTAAATGTAGTGTTAATATTTATGTCTTATAACATAAACAATGTTTATATATATATTTTTGTACTTAAAATTTCATCCAAGAATGACACCATGAACCATGAACATTCTGTGGTTGTCAATGGAAATAAATACACATACATTTCATAAAATTAAAGTTGTTTTTAGTCTCTTTTTCCTGATTTAAAGAATTTGAGGATAAGTGATGAACAAAGAATCTTTAAATAAACAGCAATTATGTTGTTTATTTTGAAGGAAAAACAAAATGTAGCTTTCTTTATTCTTTTTTTGAGTTTTGGTAATTATTTTTTCATTTAACGTTAGCAGGGAATAAATTGCTGTATTGACTTTTGACAAGATTTTAGAATACTTTGCCCATAAATAACCTAAAACAATATCAAAATAACTACAGTAGTTGTTTAACGGTCTAGATGCTTTTCTTTTCTTTAGAATAACATGTACTGGTGAATCAGTAAAGTCAGTAACAAGTAGGTAGAAGCCACTTTCATTTCATGTTAACTTAAAATGTATGAAAATTTATTTCTATTGAGACCTGTAGTATCATGTTCATGGCACCTCGGGTGAAGGATAAAATGACTGAGTGGACATAGTTAATCCTTCAGGGGGCGTAACTTTGAATCAACAATACACAGATGAGACTTCTGTAAGCGCTTTCTAAACACTCGATTTGCAAACGGATAAACGTCAAAAGTTAATGCAGACATTTAAAAGATAAGTCTTTTTTGAATAGCTTGGCATTGAATCTCTTCATTGATTTGTCATTTGCGGCAAAATCACTTTCAAAATATTTACATCAAAAATGAGCAACAGCTCTCAGGTCAGAGTTGGAAGCACTCCATCAGTGTTTTCTGTAAAGGTCTCAAGTGCTGACTGCTCTGAGTTAGCTAGCGCGAGCTTTTTAGATGAACTGTGATGCTGTGACGATTTGAGCAGCAATTGTGTGTGAACACATCTTAACATCTCAACAGCTAAAATTA
The DNA here is from genome assembly GCA_008369825.1 of Triplophysa tibetana. Taxonomy (NCBI): domain Eukaryota; kingdom Metazoa; phylum Chordata; class Actinopteri; order Cypriniformes; family Nemacheilidae; genus Triplophysa; species Triplophysa tibetana. The sequence goes on along the minus strand of CM017903.1, from coordinate 22,485,937 downwards.
TAGACCCATTTACATATTCCAAAATGCAAGGCATATGCATGTAAATAAAACTGCTCTATCGTCCCTTCTGCGTTGAAAAACTTGAAAACATTAAGTAACGTTATTATATTTAGCATTTTGCACTCATGCTAGAATAACCATTTCCTTTACAAACACTTTCTTGTTATATTGGACACACATGTAGGAGATAAACAACACATTTTTATTACAAAGAATTACAAATAACCGGACGGAGTCGCTGAGTCATCACTGACAGGGGATGCACGGTGGCAGCACAGAGGGCTAAACCAGCAAATGGGAGAACCCGTTTACCCTGTCCAATCATCTTTTAGTGGGATTATTTATCTAAACTTTATTATTGACAGGCAGAGGCGCATACCGTATCATCCTGTTACCTATAAAATAAGTTGACAACGACCAAAACTTAGCCTTTGCCCTAAATACTCAAATGAAACTGAGGGGGGTACAAATCTGATCTAGCTGTGCAATGCCCCCCTTTTTCCCCCTCATGGCGCCGGGCCTGATTGATTCTTTGATGAAATTGTGTGTATCTATTTTATTCTCTATATGTTCAGTCTATTCTTACAATGTTTTAATCATTAAAGTTGATGATTGAAAACATCTATTTGCAGTGGACAGTATACATAAGGAGACGCTACGGATCTCATGGGAAATGAAATGATAAATGCAGATCCTAAAAGAGTCATGTAAATCATTGTATGAAGTTATGCGTTTCTTTGTATACGCTGAGGTTGTAATACGTTTACGTTTAGTGTCTATTGTGTATATACTGTAGTGTCTATTCAGTATTTTTTTAGAATTCCCCAGGTTCCTCTCTCTCCCTTCACAGCTCTGGGACTCTCTACCCCAATTCAAATCAGAAGTCCCTCGCACGGCACACACGAGCAAACAAATAAAGAATAAATAAAGCGACATTACAAATGTCAACTTGTGCTCTTGGCGCCATCACATGGGAGCAAAAAAAACTCCAAAATAATGAGACATCATGAACAAGAGCAGTTTGTCTGAGTGCGTGCTGTTTCCCTTGATTTCCACAGGTTCATCGGAGAACATGGATCAGGGCCTCACCCAGAGGACCGGGTCACTTTCCCATTAGTTCACAATTGTGTTTTCCGCCCGTCCCAAATAATTTGTCGCGTTCGGCTGTAACGCGAGGCCACCTAATCTCGTCTGGGTGGATGCAAGATCACGTTAACCTCATTTTGTACAGGATGCGGTTTAAAGCGTGTTGATATTGAAAAATAAAATCATTTCGTAGCTCGGGGAATAAAAATGGAAATTTTCGTATTAACATTCTTGTTATGTCTGTTGCTATTTTATTTGTCTCGGCTTTAGACGGCACGCACACGGACCACCCGCTGTCCCTCACTTACTGTTTCATGCATGTACAAAAAACTTTTCTGAATCTGGCTCCCTCTGGGATAATTGACTTTTTTTCCTTCAACTTTAGCGGTATGCATGTCTACAGGGAGTGGCATTTTAAAGACCATCCTTACTTCAAGTAAGTATACTTCAAGTTCATTTTATTAAGTATGCTTAGTTCACTTGTATTTATGTAGTATCGGTACTAATATCAATGTACTGGTGGTAATATCAATACTAGTAGTATGCTTGCAGTTTTTAGTTTATTTAAGTATTCAGTATATAGTGTAATGCTAACACAGCTACTTTACAACTGTTCATTATTTGTACTGTAACTACACTACAAGTGAATTTATTGGTATATTGATGGCCTGGAATCTGTGTTTTGTCTAGTTTATTTTCTTTTTGAATTTTGTCGAGTTTAAATAACACTTCATTACTATTAAAGTAGTTTTGAAACAGCAGGTTTACAAGTACATTTCCTTCAATTGAACTTGTCGTCACGTTTATACTTTAATTCAATGTTCAAATGTGATCCGATCTGTAAAAAAACACATCTATGTAGGCTACATAAAATAATCCAACACAATGTAAAGAACGTTCTATCAAAATCTAACCTTGATATCTTTAATATTGACTGAGTAAAGATATGTAAAAGATTGAACTTACAATGATATTAATTCACGGCTGAAATCAAACTATGATGCTTATTTTCTCATAATTAGATTTTGAGACTTTAATCTGGTTTTCACAGGCTGGGTCGCGTATTCAGGTGTTCATTTTAATCATTGTAATATACCTAATGGCGCTTGAAGTAGATTTGAAGTAAATTCCATTTTACTGAAGATCAGCTTCATTTGCACACATGTGTGGACATGTACGTATTTAAGACAGTATGTAAAAACGATGTGAACAAAATATTATAAAGACCACTCAATCAAAAGAGTAAACACAACTACAAGCCAAGTAAAATAATTCATCATGCTAAAGCTATCGCCATCAAATGTTTTAACTACGAGTGAACCAAATATACTATATATTTTATGTCAGTATTCAAGTAGTCAAGAAATACATAAAAAGTAGACTGAAAGAACACTTTTTTACTTTAAAAGTTGTCCGCTTATAGTGCACTGAAATAAACCTCTTTTTCTTGTAAAAGCACACTATGTGCTTCATCAAAATTCTGTTTATGAGAGTCTGCTCAACTTACTGTCTCTCTTTTTGTCTAGTTTGCAGGCACTTTCTCTCTCTCTCTAACTCTCCCCATTGTCAGTTTACACTTTCGACACGCGTGACCGCATTTGGATGCTCATCGCCATTTTGGGTGCAGATTGCCAGTTGGATGGCCATATGGTAGCGTCCCTACAGGACAATGCATCGGGATGCTAAGTGGCCCTGGATGGCGAAGCAGCCGAGCTGGAGTTATCACCTCTCTCTTCTCTCGCCGGCGTCTAATTGAGAGCCAGCACAAAGCCATCCCTCCATCACAGCCCTATTCAGATCAACTATTGTTTTAAAGCCGCCTCTCGCCGCACAATAGAACGCTTTATTTCTCATCGGCCTTGACAGCGAGAGGGAAGAGGCTGCTATTTATAAAAGCATGTGGGTGACCGCGTTAGCTAATAAACGATTGCATTACACCAGCCGGCATGGAGAAGAAACAGAGAGAGAGAGAGAGAGAGAGAGAGGGAGACGGACATTGCATGCACAAGCGTTCGAAAATTCACAGCAGTGGGATCCAGACGTCTCATTACATGGAAAATCCTCCCTTAGCAGCCACAATACTATGTGATATACCACCTCCTATTTTACTACCTTTTATTTAAAGCTCTGAGCGAACATGATCGCCGTTGAGCGCGAGCAGGCAGGCGTCGTTCCTTCTCTCACTAATATACTGGATGATGTAGACAACCACCACGCGCTAGCCGCTAGCAGTCAATTCTTCCCGCTTTTCTCACCGTTAACCACATCCGATGCGATTTACCGTTTCGAAAGACACGTTCCAGACTGCTCTCTGCTCGGCGTGAAACGAGAAAAGATTCACGTTTGATGAACTGGATGTTCACTGGCAGTTGGTTAGAATTTGCGAGATGTGATGGATGGTTATGGATTTGCTGCTCCAGCAGCATTTGGCTCTAATTGGAGTCTTATCTTGACATCGGTAAATATATGACCATTGACCGGCCCGTCAAACGCATTAGCTATTGTGTTGGTGGCACCTCATCTGTTTCATGCTGCAAAAACTCGCCATGGCTTTTACAGGTCACGCTGGGTTTTAATAAACACAAAGGCCTTCGACAGTGTTATACATATTTCCTTATACATAATTATGTGGAATCTTGTTTTTTGGAATAAAGGGAACACAATGCACTTTTTAATGCAAATAATACAACATTCAATTGAATGGCCATATATGGATGGTTAATTTGACCCAGCATTGACAAATGTGACGCAAAGTTAATTCTTCTGCATCAAATTATACTTTGAATTCCTTATGTATTATCCATGAGAAGATTAATATTCTAATTAGGAGGCACCTAAATAGCTACAGCCATGATTTTCATGCATAGACAGTCAATTTATATTGTTAATGCGTTTTCTACTCTATAGGGTAAATCACACAGCGATTAGTTATTGTGTTACCTCGTGTTTATTTGTACGGGTTTCCCCAGAGCGACAAAATAACGGTGAAGCCTTCTGTTTTGTGCTTGATCATCACTAGAACTATTTATATTTATTATGGGTGACAGCCAAAGAAACCGATAGTCCGTTAAACTGATAATGACTAAATGTAATGCATGTAAATGTAATGTACATTTTTATTCACACATTTGGCAGACACTTTTATCTAAAGTGACATATGGAATAGTACATTTAATCTACATTTGATTTGATCATGATGTGTGTTCCCATCTGAACCCATGATCTTTGCGTATAGGTCATTTAATGATCAAACACTTGAGCTACAGGAACATGTTTAGTGTCACTTTCTAAAGATTGGAGTATCAAAAAAGCTTTTTGAACTTTTTGAAGTATATATGATTTGGGCAAAATTGGCATAAAACCTTTTTACTTGACGAGTTGGAATATAAGTTGATTCCATGACTCACCCGATTTTGAACGGGAAAAAATACAATTCGTCATCGTGGATTTGTAACGTTCCATCTGCATTCTGAGCAGTTTTGAGAGAACGTACTTCAAGGTTTTTGCATTCCATTTGACTTTGTGGATAAAAGCTTTTTTGGTTTCTAAAAAAAAGTTTGAACATATACTCAACATAAAGAACAAATCATCACATCATGTAAACAAGCTGTCACAGAATAAGAATGTGAAAACCTCAGTTTTGACAAAAATGTTGTGTAGACCCTTACAGTTCCGAGGTGACAAATTAACTTTGTTGCAGTTTAGTTATGTTTGCCACAGATTGTTTTGTCAGTTTTGTTGGCTCGGCAAAATCTCCATCATAAGTTATTCATAATAATGTATAAAGGTTCATAAAATGGATTTAAAACTGCAGGAAATGAAGTGGTTTCACCATTTTTATATAAGTCTAGACGACAAGCTCAAGTGCAAAAGGATGTAATTACCCTGTTAACTGTATAAAATCTGTTTTCTAGAGTCTTACACCTTCCCAATGATATATAGTTTGTCATTATTTTATTAGAAATTACATCCACAATATTGAGGCAAACTTAGGTGTCCCGTATACGGAACGGGTGACAGTTAACAGACTATAAGATCATATATCTGTGCTGCATGGTTAAAGTAAAAGACTGTACGTTTTGAATTCTTTTATCTCCAAAATGTGAATTGTGTTCATGTTTTCGGACTTATAGACATCCTTAAAGTGGTCCAAATTATCGATTTTGAGATTCATGATGTCACTAATAACCCAGGAAAAAGTTTGTTATGGTCCCTACGAGCCGCTCATTGAAAAAAGTGATTTTAAAAAAAAACATCTCACTCTTTCTTTTTTATTTTTTTTCTTATCCTTTATAATTTAACGAATTGAAATTCCATCAGATCTCCTCTTTAAGGCTAGCATATTCGTAACTTCGATAACTTTTAAATTTGGATTCAGAAGGACTTTAATTCAACTTTCCTCAATTTCACATCCCAATTCTTCCTTCATCCCATACCAAATTCGGTCATTTAAAGTGTAAAAGTGAATCTTAGATCACTTCTGATTGTGACACATCACCTGGTTTCGGATTCGAGTGGGCGGAGCCAGCGCTGTGACTCATCATGCTCGTGTCGTGGGAGAGCACTCCTTGCTCTTGGAACGCTGCCCTGTTTCCCAAAGAGTTTCTGTGACAGTTTCCATGGAAACTGTGAGACTCTGATTCGCCCTGAGAAGTTTGTGTACGGCCGTGCATGTGAGTGCACCAGAGGAAGATAAACATGAGGCTTACGTGTGTGTTACACTTACAATCTTCACTTATCTACGGACGACCGAGCGTGTGTGTGTGTGTGTCGAGGAGCTTGATGGCTAAAAATTGCTTATTTCATCACTGCACAGATATATTTGTGCTGGAAAATCCTCCTTCTTTTGGCAGCCAATATGCTGATGGCCGATTTTCATTTCGTGCGCCGACTGTAAGTGCTCAAATAAGCTCCGTCCTGAAATATCTAATATGATATTTAATAGATGACATGAATGGCAATAATACTTAGAAAGAAGTTATTAAATGACGAGGGAGGGTTACCTCCGGATGGGGGGTTGCTGTGGCAACGGCAAAGGAGTGCCCGCGGTCATTCACGGCAAAGCACGTGGCGGTTTATTTTTATTCTGCGACGCAGACTCGACTTGTGAAGCAGACGGGCTCATCGGACCGCCTAGTGCTCTCGCAAATAACTTCCAGCTTCTAAAAGTTTGTTAAACTTCACAGGGAAGAGAAGCCTGCTGAGATGATCGTGAACGAGTAGACAGTCGCATACAGATGTCCAGGTGCCGCCTTGTGTCCTGTAATATGTCTGCTTTATTTTGCAGACTTTGGAGGGGCTATTTTTAGTTGGGCTTTATTCTTTCCTATGACCTTAGCCGATGCTCGACATCAACTCTCACACAAATATACATCTGTGTTTTTTCATATATAACCTTGTTTGAACTTTTCCTCCATGTTCTTTCTCATAATTTAGGCATGCGACTAAAACAAACATTACTGGTTTGAACAATACCTAACCATACGTATGATAATCTTTGACCCTTGCTATGCACCCCTCACATCATCTTCCAATTACAGTAGACTTAAAAACAGCAAACAACGCTCATACCAATCACTGCTTTCATGTTATTTACAGCTGTAATGAGGTAAACGAGGTTCCAAGCATGTCTGTTGTGATGCACATAAACAGCTGGTATGTTATTTTTCCCCCGGAGAGCCGCTTGTTGATCGAGGATATTCGTCTTGTTCTCTCGAGCTCAAAATAGGCTGATAGCCGAGTTTGTGTGCAATAGACAATCGTGCAACCAGTGTGATATTTTGTGGTTGAGATCCGACGAATCCAGTTAACAGTTTGCCGATGTCTGGTGGCAACAAACACATCTGTGCACTGCCTGGAGTAGATAAACAAGCATTTGCCCGGACGAGCAACACAAAATAATCTCTTCAAGTCAATCTGCAGCGTTCTTCTGTACAGAACCGGAGCCACCGGAGACCCCTCATTATTTGATCTTTTTGGGATGAATATGATGCACAGTAACTTACAGTACTGAACAGAATATGTTCTAACTGCGACACAAATTGAAATTTAAAATCATAGAAAAATATTGATTACTATAATTGTGGTGGGCATAGATTTTTTTTTTAATCTAGATTAATTCCATGATTACAGTGAGATTAATCTAGATTAAAAAAAAAATCTATGCCCACCACAATTATAGTAATCAATATTTTTCTATGATTTTTAAATTTCAATCTAGATTAAAATGGCTCATTTGAATTCTGCCGAATTTAAAATTACATAACGTAGCCTACCTAAAGCGAAGGAGTGCATTTCTCAGCTGGCATCGATGAGGTGTACAGTAACGGCGAGTTAGATAGCTTGTCTGATAGAGCTGTGCTGACGGGCTTGCCTCGGTTGCACTCAAACATAATAGTTTGCCGACGACTTTTCTCCTGCACTACATCAGTGCTTGGCCCGGCATCTTCCGCATTAGCTAAGGGATGCTTTGCGTTTAGGTGGTACTTGAGACTGGAAGAACTCCTACAGTAAACCAATTCCGCATTGCACAAGGTGCAAACAACCTTAGTCTTGTCGAGGTTTCCATCAAAAGTCATCATAGCTTGCGTAGTATAGACCCAGCTCCCAACTCAACTTTGAGAATACGTAGATTAACGACGACATTTTTTTTATCGCCCGATAAGAGTCTAACGTTAACGCAGGATGTTAACGCCGATAACGGCCCACCACTAGTAAAAATATATATTTTTTTATATACCAAGGTTTAACAAGTTCAAAATAGCCACATTGCTAAAGATAATTTGGCGTAAGAGACACAAACTCTTATATCAGCATGATGGTGCACCATTTTCTATTTTAATTCATTCACACTATACGTAGATTATTTAATTATCGGTATACTTTGTATAATTATTTAAAATATTATATCTAGCCACAGAAAAAAACATTAAGAGACCACCCCTAAATTATTTTAGTTTTTCTGTGAATGATGCAACACTTGCGGATCTTGAATGCTGCAAATTTCATATTTCAAATTTCATATCCATGTTTAAACAACAATACAATATATTTTTTACATGTATTTTAGGTTCAGTTCAAAAATGAATATGATGCAATAAGCCTCTTTTTTAGTAACTTTCATGCAATCTTTCAGTCTTTCATAATGCTGTTGGGTGACTTTGTCATTCCTTAAGCTGGTTTCTGTTTTATATCCAAGAGACGCTATAGCGTCTGTTATGGCCATAATACATGCTGATTAAAGTCAAATCTTAAGTAGTCTCTAAATATTGTGTGGCTTTATTTATACACACATATTTACTTGTATATGTGTGTGTGTTTAGAAAAATGTATGTTTTCTGTTGCTATTTATTGTTTGAGGTAAAAGTATAATGTATGTATTTTTCCCCGGGGGGCTTTTGCATCGTTACCCTGTGCATCATTGCATGACCTCAAATGTTTATGCACCAGTGAGACCTCACCAGTGAATATAAACATTGGCCAAATCGTGGTGAAGTAATGAAGAAGTAGAATTCATACGGCACTCTCAAATGCAAGAGGAGCTAATGATAATAGAAAATGATGTGAAAGTTTGTCTTGTTCTGTATAGAGCAGGACGGTCCATGATTACTTCAGTCTCCTCTTAACAGTTTATCTCATTTCAGCACAGATTGTTTTATGAATCTGTCACAGTGTAATGGAGCCTCGCAGGACTATTGAAGGATGGGCCTGTTAAAACTATAATGCGCCCGGCAGCACGTCTGTGTTTTAGCAGTGATGTTTCTCTTTTGCAGTGACTTTACTAAAAAATTTTCAGAGGATGAGGTGAAGTGTGTTTAATGTGCATTTTTACCCTTCATGCTATTTCTGGTTTTAGCAGGACTGCACTGGTGTAAGTACTGTGACAGACCACTGATGTCTAAAGATATGTATACTGGTCCAGAGGGGTTTAAGACGTATTTTCTCTTTTTTTTCCTACAGGGAAGAGAGATTGCATCTCCTGATTCCTACAGGATACACATGTGTTTGTAATGACCTGCTGGGCTTCAGACCTGTATCCATCGCCACACATGACTCTAACAGGTATCCTCTTCCCTTCAGTCTGAGGTTGCCTAGCACTGTGTCCACAGTAACCAAGCAACATAAGAATTCACACATTACATTGCAGTCAAGGTCTTACCTGAGTGGGCACTGTTACAGAAGCTACAGTCCTGTTTGGAGAAGTGCATATAAGCGTTCGCCGAGTTAATCTGTGAGGATTGTGTCAAACCGCCATTTTTATTTTTTGTAGCAGATGGTTCTCACCTATTACCAAAAATCACAATTCCCGAGGAAAAACTAATGATTTTTGATCAAATCTGTATTCAAAATTATAGTTTTCTCTAATGGAATGAACCACATGATGATTTTGGTTTGTATTAGTGGTCTGTATTGACAAAAACTGTTCTTATGAAAATTAACCATGGTTTATATAGCAACCATAGATTTAGGTTTTATTTAAAGTTAACCATAGTTACCACAAATGTATTACACTGTAAAAAATAACAGATATTTAGCTTAAAATTTGTGTTATATTATTACCATGAAGTACTTTGAAGCCTATTTGTAGCGCAATATTCCATGAATAAATCAAGTAAAATTACAGAAATATTTTAAGCACGTCACATGAAATAAATAAAAAAATCATGAACTAATTTGAGCCTTGGAGTTAACTTCTTGATAATAATTAAGTCAGTTTAACATTTATTATTGTTCACAACATAAATGATGTACAAGTAAGCTGAGAGTAACCTGAGTGAAAAAAAACACATCATGAGCTCTCCCATAACCTGAGCACAAGCACCACTCTTCTGAACGAAGGTTAACACAAAACTCAAAAATACGGACAGAATCTCTTCTAAATCTTAATGACTGAAATCTTAACTGAACAATAAACCACATCAAGTCTTTCATTTTATCAGAAAGCACATAAAATAGCACTTGTTCCACAAAATGACTCTCTGTTTCATGCTGGGAACCCCAAGTCCACTACTCAGTTAGTGAATTTAACAAAAATAATACATTTATTCCCACCACAAAGTAATTAAGTAAAGATCCTTTATACAAGTTTAAGTGGGTTTAACATGATAAATTAAGTTGAAATCGTTCAACCATTTGTGCATTTAGAATCCCGAGATTTTCTCTATAATTTGAAATTAAATTTTGGATAAAAAACAAGAGCACAATAGAATTAAGTAAAGTTTACTCAATTAATTTCATGAAATCTACTGCGACACATCATTTTTTTTACAGTGTATTGTTGCACTGTAGTAACTATTCGTTAACCATTACAGGATAATAGTAGTTTAAAAGGGTTATCAATCAGCCATTTACCAAAATAAAACTATGGTTATATTTAACAGATTGATCTGCTATACCAGCAGAGAAAATACGTTTTCTCATATATTAACTATCAATATATAAAACAATTGTCTGTTTATTTAAAAATACATAGAATAATTCGTTCTTGATATATTACAATATCACAATATATTGAATAATACAAAATAAAATCTGTGACCCTGGACAACAAAACCTCCTGGTTTTCTCACAAAGTGAAAAATAAGCTTTCCATTAATATATAGTTTTTAGGATAGGACAATATTTGGTCAAGATACAACAATTCGGGAATTTGACGATGCAAAAAAATCGAAATACTGAGAAAATCGCATTTAAAGTTGTCCAGATGAAATCCTAGCACAGCGTATTACTCACAAAAATGAAGCTTTGATATGTTTACGGTAGGAAATTTACAAATAATCCTAATGGAACATGATGTTTACTTAATATCCTAAAGATTTTTGGCATACAAGAACAATCGATAAATTTGACCTATACCATTTTTTTTGTTGGCTATTACTAAAAATATTCCTGTCCTACTTAAGACTAAAATGTGGATTCGTGGTGGCGATGTTGAACGGCAGTTTGCATTAGAGAAGAAATGAAAGCTAAGATTGTGTTGTTGAAGTATGAGGAAGCATAACTCTGGTGACAGCGGTTTAGCTCCACTCACTACTAATGTTGTGAGAGAAAGCTGAAGCAACAAACAAACCGCTTGTACAACATAAAGAATGCCTGTATGATGTGTGTGGGTTTGTGTTTATGCAGGTGTATTCATTATACATCAATATAGCCTGACAAATTAAATGAATTAGAAGCTAATAGTGTGCGTATTTGCTAAAATGCTATAATTTCCTTGTTTAGGAATATTAACAACACAAATGCAGAAAAGCACAGCATCATTTGATACGACTGACTGGATCTTGTGTAATTAAGTTTTTTCCCCCTTGAGAAACGTGTGTTTATGTGTGTGTCGAGTGTATGAGACAGGATTTTCTCACCACCCTAAAAATAACCACAGGTGACCCGGGAGAAATCCAATCCCCACATCCAATTGTGGCAGACGAAGCCGCTCTTAACTACTTCAAAAGGTAGAGTGATGAGATTTCAAGCGATCGATAGCAACGCCGGAGACCGAACCACACCGCCTGGCCCTGGAGCGCTCGCCTGTTTGCTTCTCATCTGTAAGCTGTGTTAGCGCTCCAAAATACTCAACATGTCCAAACCTTCGCTTGTAAGTAGACTAACCTTGGGACACCCTCTTTAGAGACATTGTCAGCCATTAGCTCTCACAAAGTGTCTGACTGTGTTCTTCAGTCAGTTCCAAATCCTAAAGAGATCAGATGCACATTTACGCTTTTCACTTGCTGCTGTGTTTATTTTGCATAGTTTATTTTAATAAACATTGATTAAAAGAAAACAAATTAAATGTTTATCTAAGGGGTAAATGAAATGGATAGATCTTGTTGAATACTGCGAGGACATTTTGTCATGTTTCTTTGATGCGTAACACCTGTTCGCCAAACAACTGTATCGCTTCACATCACTCTTAGAAGCAACTAGAAACTAAAGTCTAAAGTCAACTACAGGTCTCTGTTTGGTTTAAATATAACAATTGATTTTATATTAATTTACGTATTAAGTTTGGGCCACATAAGGTTTATTTATGTTGTTGACGCTGAAATTGTCTATGGTAAAAAGCATATTGATTGTGTTTTTTTGAACGAAGTAATAGAATTGAAAACATACTTGACAAAATCCTGCCGGATCTCATAGAAAAATAGCTATTTTACAAGGTGGCAATTCGTAATAATTGACAATTCCATGATTCGTACAAAACTAGGTTTAAAGCAGATTGTACAATAACATACAAATTAAATTGTACGAATTTATACGAATTAGCTACAAATCTAGTTATACATAAAATAATAAAAAATTGTCATGAGATTGTGTGGACTAATAAATAAATGTCTATTTTTATATTTCAACTTCATTCACTAGTGTGTTTACAACAAACTTTTAATGTTACGTTTACATACATTCACTTAGTAGTCACTTTTTCCAAAGCGGCTCACAAATTGGGATGCAATTGTTTGATTTGAATTTCACACTCTTAAAAATAAAAGTGCTGAACCTTTCTGTTTTACCAAAATTGATTTGTATTTGAGAAAAGGTTCTTTAGAAGATAAGAAAGAAATGGTTCCTATACCTTTGACTTCTTTGGGGAGCCAGAAATACTATAGTTCTGTTACTGCATCACTACTTATAACTTTATTCCTGACATGTCCATCCATACTTTTTAGTTTCTGTTTTTACAAAACTAAGTATCTCTGCGCAGTGAAATCCCCCAAATCTCTCAGTAATGGAGTATTTTCAAAATTAAATGAATTTGAAATGAATGACGTACACTGATTTGTTTTTTAGAAGTGTTAATGTGACGGGCTTCTCCCTGTGGCTGATCGTGACTGTCGTGATGTGCTTTCATTCCATCCTGCTACAGAGCTTAGTTTAAAAACAACACACCAACAAAAAGCTTCAGGGTGGTGGATTCTCAATTGAGAGATTTTCAATAAATGTTGCCTTCAGTGAGACATTGGGCTTAAAACTCTTATACTATTCTTTAAAGGCGGGCTATCATACTCTGTCATGCATTCTGACTTCTTTACACTGTTGAATGTGCTGGCTTCTTGTGATGATGTGTTGTGTGCTCGTGCTGTAGTTCCATCCCATTGCCTCAAGCAGCTCATCTTTTTCAGGAAATAATGGTGCAGCATCTTTCTTTTAGAAATATGATCAAACTAAATACTCTTCAAAGACACGATGTATGCAATTCTACTGTATAGGCACTCAAGATTAACATGAGATTGGCAGAAACTGAGTATGCTACCCGATCTCTAATGTCCGTCTTAATGTTTTGCTTTACATGCATATTTCAGCTAAAACTGCATTTCCTAGCAGATTTGCAACCTTATTTGCTTTATGTGCAGCTATTTAACTATATCAAATGGAGGATAATATGTCTGCCTAATTCTTTACGATCTTTGTTCAGTTTTAATGAAGTTGAAACCTCAGTGGGATAAAAGCAAGCCATTTGAAATTATAATCACATGTTTATGTTTGTATGTGTCTTGGAGTAACAAAAACATTTCGACAATCGTGTTCTTTATATTGTCATAAGTACTCAGGATCAGGATTCACAGCTTCACTAATGATGACAAACACCAGTGCTGGGAGAAAATTGGTTTAGAGTTCAGAACTCAATAAGAATACACAACACATTAGCTGTGAGCTTTCCGAAAGGTAGTTAGTTGTTAACAAAACACAAATACATCATGGCTGTCTTTTGGAAAGATACCTCATGTTACATAATAGTCATTATTTGTCCATTTCAGTGTGAAACAACTATTACCCAACCATAAACTAAACATTGTGTTGACAATGTGCTTTTCAGTTAATCTATTCATTGTGAGGTGAGCCTAAATTTGCCTCATAAACTGCAGACATTTATGAAGCATTTCTAACTTTCAAACAATGTTATGATCGATATATTGAACAAACCCAATGCACTCACACACACGTCTGCACGGAAAATCCAGCAAGTAACTGAGGTTCAGAGTTGAAAGCGAGCCAGCATTCATAGTTCTACCAAGAAAACCAGGTGCAAGTAACCATGTTACATGACATATTTCATATTTATGTTATGTGTTTGTAGAAAACATTACCTACTTTACTGACATGCTGTATGTTGTTTGTTTCTAGATATTGCTTTGTCCACTTCACTACTAGACCATCATCTGTTAAAGAGATAGTTCACATACAAATTAAAATTCAATATTTACTCGCCCTCATGTCAGAATGCACAACACAACACTTCACACTCACTTCATCCACTACCCAATCTGGACCTAAAAAGAAGTTTGTGCTGGTCTTTTCAGCAGATGCATTTCTTTTCTGCTTCTAGCGTTCTGGAATATGAAACACCAAAGCTGCTCCTTAGAAAAGCCAAATTGAGAGACAGAGAGAAAGATAGAGAGAGAGAGATGGCAGTTGGCAGCAAAGTCATCCGCTCCTGATTTGGCATGTTTTTTGCCACATAATGTATGTTTTTATCGATTAAAACATAGTGTACGTGATTTCATACTAACTCGAGAACAAAAGAAGCAGTAGATTATAGGGGTAAGACCTCAAATTACATTTTTGGAAACATCTAAATTTTTTTTAGAGTCAGTCATGGCAGTTAAAACTGTTGAAGCAAAGGCATCTCTTCAAAATGAAGAGGACCTGGATATATTATATCTAGTTGATGTTAAATCAACGAAAGAAAAGAAGAAGATAAAATAAATAATCCTCAGAGAAAACCCAGAGATGCTGTTGTGGGACTACACTGGAGCAGAAGAGAAAAGAGTTTTGATGTAACCTGCTGTTCTTCACCGAACTCCCTTCAGTCTGGCACACAGTCCTCTCATCCAACATGACGTGCTGCAGAAGAGGAGGAATCAGTAAAGGTAGACAGCTCACACTGGAGGGAGAAAATTGTAAATCTGTATCACAATGGGACTGTCATGCTTCAGGGACCAGAGTCCAGAGTCAAGCCTTCAAAAACTTGAAAATGGAGGTTAAAAAAAAAGAAAGATCCTGAAGTGAAGAACAACACACCAGATGAGACGTGCACCAACAACACTGATCAAAGCTCATACTTCGCTCCAACATACAGAGACATCGGCACTCCAACCTAGCCTACAATAAAGATCCTGAGAGACAACCTGGACTACTGTCCGTTTAGAGGAAAGGTCTGATCGACCATCCCAACACACAACACATGCAACGACTCCACTCCACTGTCAGACAGCTGGAGGAGGACAATGAGGAGCTGCGACAGGAGCTGAGGAGAGTGAGACAGGAGCTGAGGAGAGTGAGACAGGAGCTGAGGAGAGTGAGACAGGAGCTGAGGAGAGTGAGACAGGAGCTGAGGAGAGTGAGACAGGAGCTGAGGAGAGTGAGACAGGAGCTGAGGAGAGTGAGACAGGAGCTGAGGAGATTGAGATAAGTGAAATATAACTTTTTTAAGATCAGAATTCTATGATAAGAAGATTTTAGATTTATTACCATTTCACGTGAAATAAGCCAATTTTTAAAAAACTCTCTTGCCAACTTTTTGGATTTTGTTCAAATAAAAAAAAAATAATAGTGGTGAAAGGAAGATTATGACATGTTATAGATTAATATTCTAAATATAGATTAATAAAAGTATGCTAATATATTTTAAGACCGCTTCAGTTACAGGGATGTAAACTTGACACGAAAAAAAGAAAAGAGCTTTTTCTACATTCGACAGATTCTACAGATAGTACAACCAATTCAAGTTAAAATAAAATAACAATTGTGATATTTTACATAGTGATTTTCTCACCCCCTGTAATTTGGGTCGGAAGTTTGGGATGAAATAGAGTTACCACCACGTTCAAAATGAATAAATATTCACGATCAGGCCGCTTCATATTTTTTGTCAGAATAAAAATCAACATATTTGAAACCCTTTAGTTATGTATTGTGTTGCATTGTGTTGTATATCAGTTACTCATCTGGGTACAGAATGCAGAGATAAATAATAAAAAAGTAAATTCCTCCGGAAAGCATAAGAGTGAGTAAAAAGATGCTTCGTGCTTTAGTCATCATTCACTTTTGATTTGATCTGAGCATTTGATCTCCTCAGAGAACCTTCCAAGCCTCATCCGGACGGCTTAGACTTTATGAAATAAATGTCTTCAAACAGCAAACACTCACTCATTGTTATTTTTCAATGTTTGTTTACTCCAAAGCTGTAGCGTATGATCCATCAACTCTGAAAACATATTTCACATCCAGCAGATCACGATCAACGCTGCTGTCCGAGAACGCCTCGATCGCTTACACTTGGCCTCTCATTGCACCGGACTTTGATGGTGAAATATTTTCTTTGTGACTTTTTTGGAGGAAAGAAGTCAGAGTGTTGGAGAGGACCGTATAGCTTATATACTCTTGGTCGAGTTGTTCTCTGATCCTATTGTGCTGGGAAGCTGGAGGACTTTTATAGGCAGAAGTAATCCGAACTTCACTCCAGGGATAGCCTGTAATTTTCTTCTCTCCTGCGGAGACATGAAGGCCACAGGGTGTGTGATCTAATCTAAGTGCTTATGGAGGCGAAAGTAGGTAGAGGGAAAGTTAGCAAGGTGCAAATGATGCTTTGACCTATTTTCACTCTCCTTTATAACCCCTCTCTGGCGTACTTTGTCCATCTTGTTCTTTTTTCATTTCTTCTCTCTGTAATTCGTTTTCCACAGCTGTAATCGGGAGAAATGACCAACAACAGAGAGTCAGAAATCCTTTAACTGCAGGTAAATTCACTGTTGTTTTCTGCAATATTTATGGAGCTCATTTGTGAATTATCTATGTGAAGACCATGTGCCTTCAAAAATGTTGTGGTTTGCCTTTTTCTTTGGTGTCATTATGAAGCTACCACAATTACAAAGCATATAGCAGAAAAATCCACATGTTGCATGAGGTATGAAAGGTCTTATGTGCTGTGATACCAAACCTTTTCATCCAACGCTTGTGTTTGAAGTCCAATGTTCCTCCCACCGCTGTTCTTTGGTGAAGACCTCCTGATAGTTCTGCGTGTGTCTTTTTGTTTCAGCTGGAACATTTTGAGTTCCAGATGATGTCATGTCATATCGTAACAATATAATCAGTGAAGTATTAAAAATACTTTTTATACACAATTTTTGCTGTAAAATTTTAATGCATCTGGCATTTAAAGTTGGCATCCATTGTTTAAAAATGTCAACCGTATTTTTTCCTTCTCTCTTACTTCAAGCAGTTATCAATGGATCTATTCTCTTTATTTGACACAGAGGTAATTTCATTATTTTGCCTATAATTTTGATGTATAAAAAGAATTCACAATATTAAACTCTTTAATTAAGTTGGAACAGGACGTGTTTTAGCATCTGGAAAATGCGGCACACTTCCCTTTTAAACATTTCTTGTGGCACATGATTTCATTCTTTTATTTATGTTCATTCATTCAAAGATGCATACGTGGTGCTAGTAACTGTAAAACAGGATTCTAAAGCATGAACCATCACTGTTAACCTATGAAGGTACTAGAAACTGATTTAGATATAAGCGTTGGCCCTACGACATTATCCCTACTGTTTATATGGAAGTGTAGTATGTGAAACTCACAAAAATGTATAAGAGGTGTATTGTTACAGACATCCCAACATCTGTCTGCTGTATCCAGCAGCTCATAATCTCATGTCTGGATGAGGAATTGTCGCGTCACAGTCGAGTAATGAAGCACACGGATGGAGGCATCATGTTTGGGAGTTTCTCTGCAGCAGGAACTGAAAATGGACGACATGATGAATGGATGGAGTGTGTCTGGAAAAACACAGGAGAAAGTCCAGCTATCAGAACTGACTTGGGACTTGAAGAGATGAATAAATATCAAACAGAACATACAGTAGAAATCATGTCAGAATGTCTTTAAACTTAAATATTTTGTATAGACCTGTCAGGGATCACATGCTGAAATCCATTGTTTAATACTGCTCATATTTATCATTGATTTGGTTTCGTTGGCTGCCGTCTGCAAAAAAGTAAACGGGTTGAACATTTGATCAGAATTCACATTCAGCTCCATTGCACAATCTTTCTCTCTTTCCAAACTTGTGCACGTAAGTAATCTATTGCACATTGACTATAAATACGCACTGTAAATGAACCTGTGCTAGGTTGTTTCAACCCCTTTTTTGGTTAATGTAAACTTTCTTGACCCAATGCACAGTCTAAAAAACTATTTCAACCAACCATTGGGTCAAAAATGGACAAACCCAACTGTTGGGTATTAAATAAACCTATGCTGGGTCAACCCAAAATTCTTGGTTGTTTTTACCCAATGTCGGGTCAAATATAAACCATTTACTGGGTTATTTTACCCAAAGGTTGGGTTTGTCCATTTTTGTCCCAACTGTTAAAAAAAAACAAGAAAAAATTACACAAGTTTGTTAAATAAACAAATAAATAAACTTGTATTTTTCTCTTCTACAGGTGAACCATTAACTATCGATTCTCCTGAGCTCTGATGTCCAAACATTACATTTTAGTATTAAATTGATCCAATTTTATGTTGACATGTAGTTTGATGCCCTCTCTATCTTTATTTTGCTGTGGAGTGATTCACTTTCCCACAGGAAAACAGGAACAGGCTGCCGCAGGTTATCCGGAGCAGGCCAGAGGAAGATAAATATACGGGTGAGATACTTGTACGCTGTTGATACCTGACACGAGAAGAGGAGGCTGAATCCCCCAACAATAAGAGATCTCCAGACTGGATTAGGGTTGGGCTAAGAGGCATATAAAGTCAAGCCATTCCCCCGGATCGCTGCTGGAATGGGGCTGGAGATAACATCACGGCACGGAGTGGGAAGAGAGGCTTCGCTTAGGCCTGTGTGCTTCTTTTCCACGTCTTTCAGTCGCTGATAAACCCTGTCTGATGAGATGGGGCTTCGGGCTTACACCGGTAAACACACAGCTAAACAAATTTATACACACTCGGATAAACTGTTTGTGGAGTACATTGGCTTGTGTGGGAACTTTCTTTTGGGCGGGAGGATGCCATCGATTGAGTCGTCTAATATGATCTAGAAAAGTGTTAAGTTGATGACAAGTTACATCCTAGAAATGTCTCATCTAGCAGGCTGTAAACAAGTTATAACATTAGCCCCTCCATCCATCCTGAAGTGTTCATGGATAAATTAGCGAGCACATGCCCTCATCAGGGAAGTTTCAATGTCTCACTGTCATTGATTTAAATAATTGGCTTTGAATAAGGATCGTATGGCACTAATGCTTTTTGTTCTGAACACACTAGTCGCAGACGTGCAGAAGTATATGAATCGAGATCGAGTCTAGAGTGTTAGAATGTGGCCAATGTTGGGCATGAAGTGAACACCAGGTGATGCTCTGGCGGATTGAATTGACCTTTGCCTTTAACTCTGATTGGACACAGCTGGTATTCATAGCGTCCAGAGAGAGAGACAGAGACTTCAGACAGCGGGCATGATACTGCACTTCTTTGGCAAATCCATTTATTGGCCACAATCACTATGACATCCGTACCATATGCCACCATATAAAGATGGATGACCATTTACATTCATACACACACACACCAAATGCCAGAAGGATAATTTGTGTTGTTTTGCCCGAAAGCTGGCTTCATTTCTTGGAACACATCATTCTCTCTCTCTCTCTCTCTCTCTCTCTCTCTCGTTCTCTCATAAACTATATTTTACTATGTGAAGACATCTCTAAACTCTAAAGATATGTCTAAAGTAGATGTACACCGATACTACATTTCTACATGACCGATTATTCAGAGTGATATCTGCAGATACAGATTCTGAAGATTAAATTATTTTTTTTACTTTCTGAATGTTATTAATTCATGTAATGACTATTAATATTGAACATCAGTGATTAATTTGTGACATTTTCTCAAAAGAGCACAAATTCATTGCATTTTCCTGTCCTCTTATGATTGACAGGATATATCGGCCCTGATCATCGGCTGTTTTAAAACCGTCTGTTGAGAGTGTGAAGAGTTGCTTTTATTGACCGATACCGATAATTGACCGATATATCGGATATATCTAGTCTAAAATTTTCTCCTAACTATTTCAGAACCTTGATGCCATTATTA
The DNA here is from genome assembly GCA_008369825.1 of Triplophysa tibetana. NCBI lineage: Eukaryota > Metazoa > Chordata > Actinopteri > Cypriniformes > Nemacheilidae > Triplophysa > Triplophysa tibetana. Next base: position 22,465,749 of record CM017903.1, on the reverse strand, counting down.
TATAATTTAAAATATAGTGGTAAGACATTATTATATGTATTATTATAGCAATGCTTTGTTTTTAAGAAACTGATTAAAAAGAAATTGAACATGATACATTGCATGCTGGGAACTTTTTGTTTGTTCAGATTGCATAATTTGTTAAGTTGGGCAAACTTTTTGCCCCATTTTGACCAAAATTTAAAGCTTAAAAACTTAAAACTGCTGTTAGGATGCGCACGATCAAAACAACAATGATGGCGTAGCTCGAGGATGCTTTGAATGAGCGTGGAATGATGGGATCTGTTGTCCTCAACTCCCCCACTGACGGCTATCAATCAGACGGGAACGAAAAATCATGTAAGCGGATAAGAAAAGTAGTATAGATTTCTAAATGTTTGGTATAATTGTAGTCATAAATAAGTGACTGCTCGAAACAAGCTAGTGACCTGCTACACACTACTTCCGCACTTCTCCAGGACACTGTTGTCATGTGGTTTCTACTTCAGCAAAGGTGATAACAAAGGGTAACGCCATGGACAGGTGACTGCACAGCCCCGTGTCACTGCATAGAAGGGTGAGTTTCTCTCAATTTACAAGTATTTTGAAACATTTGAGATATTGTAAGTACTCAGCTGAATAATATGTATAGTAGTTTGGGGATATTTTACAGCAAAATTGTTACTGTACCTTTAGATCTAGCTATCCAGTAAAAACAATTTTTTTTTGTTTTTCAGTTTGATTTTGTTCGGTATGCACAAATAAATTGACTCCTTCCACTAACAAAATCTTTGTTCATGATACTTAATTCATTTTGTTTGTGGTTATCATGGTTTACTTGAACTATAGTAACCATGTTTTTATGTAAATTTGTTGTAATGCCGTGGTTAATTTGCATAAGGGATGCTTGTTGTAACAGCAATCTACGAGAGTAAACAAGCCCCTGAGCTTAAAAAATAACAGCATCTCAATAATCATAATTGCTGTCAAGTAGATGAATCTGTACTTAGGAAATCCTCTTGATTTTATCCAGCGTCTTTGGCACAATAGAGTTGTTCAGATGTGTTGAGTTATGGTGGAGCCGGCTGTCTTCCTCACCTTGAGTTTCAATTTTGATTATGAAGCACCTGCTCGCTCTTAATTCAAATTAAACATCGGTCATGAATTCATTAGGGAAGCACATCTGCCCTTCATTCTATTTCCTTTAGTTCTTACTCTTTATTTATTGCTTTCTTTTGTTTGTTCACTCTTTCCGGTGACTTTGAGAGATAGTTTATGAAAAATGTTATGTAAGAAAAACGTTTAAATATGTTTCATCCTAATGCGGGCAACATGTATGACAGGATTCTTGTGCGGGGCGTCAGAAAGAATTATTTGCATCATTTTGTTCAATTTGATCCACTTCATTCATGGTTTTGTCAATCTAACCTAAAACTAACATGATTGTACACAGTGCAGGAAATGCTGACTTTGTGGTAAATGATCAGACATATTCCCAGAGAAATTGCTAATATTGGTTGTGAATCTTGTCTTAAGATGCTGAAAAATAAAAGTATTTAATAATAGTAATAATTGTTCTCGCTCATATTTAGCACTGTAAGCATTTGCAATGGAAAGTCCACTGCAAGCAATGGAAAGTCTGCCAAATGCCTAAATGGAAATATTGTTAGAAATGGAAATGCTAACGGTTTGGGTACAGGTCATCCAGGTATTTCATACCTGCGGAATATTTGCGTTCTGTATACTGCAGTCATGTGTGTATGATGCTATTTATATCACATCCTGAAAGAGGAGGGAGAGCAGATCCCACGCTTTAGAAGGTGTTTTCCTCAAGATGGCTGTCTCAGGCAGGACACATTTTTCTGGTGTCAGGTGAAGCGGAGCGCCGAGCACAGAAAGGGTTTTGAAACTCTCGCTCATTCCTCTGAGAGGGCAAGAGTGAGATGGAGAGAATGCGTCTTTCTGTGATGGATTAAAAGATTTTGTGATTTCACACTCATGGTTTAATATGAGCGTCATGTCAGGGAGAGATAAATATACAATCCAGCTGAGCGCTAACATCTTAAGGTTCACTCAAATAACTCAAACATTATTCAAAGAAAAGTGCCACATCTAAAATTTGGGGTATTATTTTCAGTGATCTACTACCGGCCAACATTCTTAAATATACGAAGGTGTAGATTGGTACATATTTGATTTAAAGACAGTCAAAATTATAGTGCTTGTGTAGCAAAATCGTATTGAACTTGACATTATTAAAGCATAAAGGTCCACCTACAATATCTCTAAAACCCGCTCTTGTACATCGATTGGTAAAGCATTATGTTAGCTACACAATGTCTTGGGTTTGCTTCCTTCATGAAAAAAATACCGTAGTACACTAATATTTACTGTAGAAAATTCTTAGACAAGAGGGTTTCACCCAAACAAAATAAACAAAGTTAACTGCGCATGCACACTTTTACGACCCCAACTGAATTTCCAGTAGGCCTACACATTTCACAAAATGGCGACAAAGACTGGAAGTAGGGGAAAACTATTTCTGGCCGCCATTCATTCAGCTTGTTTTCTCACAGGCATTCATTTTATTTACCAAAATCAAAAGTAGCTTGTGTTGTTCGATTTATTCATGGTTTACTGGGAGATGTAAAATTAGGGAAAATACTAAAGGGAGCACTACATGCCTAACTTCTTCTGGTCTCTGCAACTGTTCTGTGTTGTGAGAGCTAGAGCATTGACCAGACCAGAGCCATTGAAAGAGAGAGTTGTGCCATCGGAAGTTCCAAACCTCTGGAGTGTCACATGATTCATGGAGCCTGTTCCATTGGAGTCAACGGAGAAGACGCAACTCTCTCTCAATGGCTCCGGACCGGCTAAGCGTTTACCCAACTTCCGGTTTGTACACGTCACGCTGTGAAATAGGTCGATAGAGTACCTGTAGGACTCTAACTAAATCCTTGGTGTTTCGAGTCAGTTCCGTGGGTGTAGCTTGTTGGTTTTGACATTACCCTTACCCACACCCTAACCATCCAGACTGCCAAAAAACAAAGCTGCTTAATGACGTCAGATTCGAAACACCAAGGAATCAAAAGAGACCGATAAGAACCGTTACTTGGCTAAATTTAGGTTTCCGATATTTCAATTTAGACTGCGATACCAAGCTCAACCACCAGATGTCAATGTACCATAATGTTTCTTAGAATGCGACCGAACTACATGATCCATTCAACAAATAGTTTAATTAATAAAAAAATACAACAAAAATCAACTAATAGTTTATTTTATACAGTTATCATACGACAAAATATAAAAAATATTAACATAAACTAATAAAAATATGAATAGTTATATCAATAGACTCTAGACAAACACAAACCGCGTGTCCGATAAAACGGTCTACATCTGAACCATACTATAGTAAAAGTCAAAGAACACTGCAGCATTTACTATAGTTGATCAATTTACAGAATACTATATTCTTATACTAGATTATAAACAGTTTACTATATTTAATATATATATATAATATTTGCATATTAAAATGCGATAACCTAACATTGAGTGTCAAGAAGATGGTGGACAGCCTCAAAACTTCAGGAAGATTTGAATTTTTTACAAAAGTATAAAAGCTTTTAATCTCTAATATATCTAGATGTTTTCAGGTTAACCTGTCAGATCTATTGGCTCTGTAACAAACAAACCACGAACATTTTCACCTCTCGTATCAAAACGCATCAGTCACAACTCTTCCTGAGGTTCCGGAACAGTCTTACACCTCTCGCCACCCTGCATTTCCATCATATCGTTCAAATACAAACACACCTTACTTTCCCGAGTCTTTCCGAATGCTGACAGACGGTTTTGACCTTCTATCTGCTCGATGAGTCGCACAAAGGCTGACTGACGAATCTAAAGTGGCGTCGTGAGTCTGTGCGAGTGCGTTTGTGTGACAGAACAGGTCAAGCTCCAGAGAAAAGGTGTGCGAGGATAAACACGAGGAACACAGGGCAGGTGCGACTGTCAGCGGTGACACAAGCGTCTCTTCCACCGCTGGGATCTGCCTCAGACGCTTTCACCGGTGTTGACTTGTTATATTTATTTGCCCTCGGGCAGTGAGCGTGCACGCTCGCGAAACAAACCGGATGGGAGATGTTGAGGGAAAGGACAGATATTTAACCAAGTGGAAAAGTACCGATTCTTTTTTTCCCGGATAAAGCAGTTTAAACACTTGTTTAAACACTTGTAAGTTGTTGTGTTTGTCTCGCGTGTGCGCTCGTCGTTTTGGTGCGTTTTGTGTTTTTATAGCTTTATAATGCTTTCGGTCTGATGTTCTGTTAGTTATGAGGTAAAATGAGCTTGGAGTATGTGCATCTCTCTCTTACATCATGTATCTGTCTGAGGAATTGTGAAAGTGGAAAAGTTTGTTTGGGAAACAAAGAGAAAATGAGAGAACCAGAGGATAGAAAAACTGGAAAGCATGGGCTGGTGGCGGCCAATTTGTGTCATTTTGTAGGGAAATTAAACATTTTTAGACCCTCTAAACACAATCTCTCCTCTCTCTCTATTTGTTTTTGTCAGTATGTGTGTCCTGCTGTGTTGGAAGAGTGGGAGCGAAACGAACAGAATAAAGACAACATAATAGAGATACTTCGTCTAAACAACAGATCCTCCTTTATGAAATGCACAACCGCTGAAAGCCTAGACATGTCAAGCATTATGTTTCATATATTTTTCATAGTTTATGTAAATATTAAACTTCAAATCGTGTCGTATTAAGTGATTGTAGAACAACAGTGAACATTTGAGAAATGCAAGACTGTGAACCTGTAAACTACGTTAGACGGTTTAAGCGACAACAACATAAGCCAATGTTATGCGGCCCAAACTTTTCAATTCAGTTTCAATTATATAGCGCTTCTCACAACGTTTCATTGTTGAAAGCGGCTTATAAGGAAGAAAGACAAAAATAAACGATAGTTAGTATTAGTATTAAAATAACAAGGGTCCATGTTTGCTCTTGATTGTTGACGGAGATTGGCTGGGCTGGAGCTGCTGGTCAGTTAAATTCACAGGTTCTGGCACGAGAATGGTACGTGACGATCCACGTTTGCTTGTGTAATGTGTAGTTTCCTCTGGATGGTAATCCCGATGCTCGATCAGTCCACGGCTCTCACCGGAGGATGACACAAGGTGGTCCTGCTTGGGTCGGCATAATGGGGATGGGTATCCCGAAGTAGGCGAGGAGGGCAGAGAGAGAACAAGCCTAGCTGTTCATTTACTTATAAACAAGAGATAATACTGCATCATATGTATGCTTTGCTGAAAATATGCGTTTTTTATCTAGATTTAAATTGGGAGAGTGTGTCTGACCCTCTTAGTTTCAGGAATGCTATTCCAGAGGCTCTACCCCCTTTGGTGGATTCAGTTATTCTTGATAATATCAGAAGGAAGTTGTACTTTATAGTCTATCCGGTACTTAATGGATAGCCAGTGTAGGGCGGATAAAATTGGTGTTATGTGGTCAAATTTTCTAGACCTTGTAAGAACTTTAGCAGCTGCATTTTTAACTAACTGTAATTTGTTTAATGATGATGCAGGGCAACCACTCAGTAGTGCCTTACATCCAAGACTTGAAGTCATAACTGCATGAACTAGTTTATCTGCATCAGAAATAGCAGTTTGACGATGTTTCTAAGATGGAAGAAGGCTGTTTTTGTCACGTTTGAGATGTGGTTTTCAAGAGACAGGTTGTTGTCCAAAGTAAAGCCAAATTATTTAACTATATTTGCCGAGGTTGCAGTGCATCCTTCTATTTGCAAGTTGTAATCTGTTATATTATTTTAACAGGCATTTGGTCTGATTTATATGAATATAGCCGAAGAAAATTACTAGTCATCCAGTTTTCTTTTTGTGATCAACATTTTTTATTGGTTCAAATACAACGAATGCACTCACAAAAAATAATAACAGGTTTAGCCTTATTAAGACGTGCTGTTGTATATTCAAAGGACAATATATTCACAAGATTGTGAATGCAATATGTTTTTTTACAAAACCAATGTGAGTGTGAACCAATTCTGTATTATTGCTTTTTTAGCAGATGTGAATCCAGCAAATAGCATTTCATTTATATCAGACCTACGTCAAGATCAGACTCATCCTTAAGAAGACATACTTGGATTTGTATCATCTGATTCTTGCTTAAAAGAAATCACACACACACAATTTTTTTAAGGTATGTTGTTAGGTCTATTGTAAAAAATTGATATTTTTTTATGTTTTTCTTTGATTAAAAAATACATTAAAAAATGCGGGTCGCAAAAGGATAACAAAAATCTAATCACACTCTTTATAAAAAAGAATCAATTACTCTGCCAAATAATTTATTTTAAAAAATACCAAAGAAATCTGTATTCTAGAGTCTTAGACCTTTCAAATGATATATAGTTTATCCTGATTCGATTAGAAATGACGTGCACAATATTGACCCAAACTTAGGTGTCCCGTATACGGAACGGATGAAAGTTAACAGGCTACCAAATAATGTCATGGTTAAATTGTTGTTAATATAATAAAACAGATTTCATGTTTGCCTTTATTTTATTCATTCATTTTTAAAGTATAGTTACTAAAGTAAAACTGTTTAATTTCCATCAGGGCTCTTATTTAGATACAAGCAGATATGTGTTAAGATTTCTAAAAATGTGCACAGATGAATTGGTAAGAGGAATTCAAATTTTATCTTTTTATCAAGTTTTCGGTTTTCAACCTTTCGATTTCAGAATGGTAATTGATATTTGATTCCCAACCTACACATGTCTGAATATCAAATGTTATGCGCTGTCGTGTAGAGTCATGCTTTATTGCTGCCACACTAACACAATGCAGCAGAGCGAAGGCATTAGTTAAAGATGTGAAAGATTGTCCTATTTCATCAAGAATTTTAATCTCAGCATCCTTTTCAAAATTTGCTATACTCTGAATATTGTGTCTAACAATGTCTTGTTTTCATTACGATATGAACAATAAGAAAACAGCCTTTCATACATTGTAAATACTCTTCAAAGATAATGCTTACAAACTTTACAATATATCGATCCGGTTCTTCTGTGACCTCGAATGCTTTTCAAAAAGATTTTCAGGAAATGATAAAAACACTGTTTATGATCCAAATTATTAAATACTGTTGTCAAAGTTTACAAGCACATTATAAGTTGTTGTTTTTGTTTGATATTTGCAAAGGGTGGCTTGCCCACTCCAGGTAGGTGGAGAGTCCCTGCCTCAAGTGGAGGAGTTCAAGTATCTGGGGGTCTTGTTCACGAGTGAGGGAAGGATGGAACGGGAGATTGACAGACGGATCGGTGCAGCTTCTGCACTAATGCGGTCGCTGTACCGGTCTGTCGTGGTGAAGAAGGAGCTGAGCCGCAAGGCAAAGCTCTCGATTTACCGGTCAATCTACGTTCCTACTCTCACCTATGGTCATGAGCTGTGGGTCATGACCGAAAGGACAAGATCCCGGATACAGGCGGCCGAAATGAGCTTTCTCCGCAGGGTGGCTGGGCGATCCCTTAGAGATAGGGTGAGAAGCTCGGTCACTCGGGAGGAGCTCAGAGTAGATCCGCTGCTCCTCCTAATCGAGAGGGGTCAACTGAGGTGGCTTGGGCATCTTTTCCGGATGCCCCCTGGACGCCTTCCCGGGAAGGTGTTCCGGGCATGTCCCACCGGGAGAAGACCACGGGGAAGACCTAGGACACGCTGGAGGGACTATGTCTCCCGGCTGGCCTGGGAACGCCTCGGTGTCTCCCCGGAAGAGCTGGAGGAAGTGTCTAGGGAGAGGGAAGTCTGGGCATCCCTGCTTAGATTGCTGCCCCCACGACCCGGCCCCGGATAAGCGGAAGAAAATGGATGGATGGATGGATTTGCAAAGCCCAATGACAGACATAAAGGGTGACTCATAATAATGATTTATGGAAAAAACATCACAAAATATGGAGATACACGATTTTAGAGGGACTGCAGCGATATGTCAGTATGTTTATGATTATATTAAATATATATATATACTGTAAACTGTGTGTATAAAAATTCATTATGGGATATGCATTGTATAGACATCACTTTTAGGTGTTTTTTAGGCATTCATTTTTGTTTTGGGTATCATATGAACAAGGTAAGGGAGTTCTCTTTAGATTTGTAAATAGATAGACGTGTTAAAGTGGTGTGTATGTGTGTGTTTGTGATGTTAGATTATTTTGCAGCGATGATTAGAAGCCTTTTGAAGTTTATGACGTGTGTAAGCACTAGTCTGACATGATGGTTTTTGTTTTCACATTTGCTACACTCTCTGCCATAGAATATATTTTTATGGCTCATGTTTGTTATTGATTTATTTGAGGTAGATATTGAAAAGCAGATTGGCGGTGTCAAACAGCCATTGGTGAGCTTCAAGGTTATGGTGTGTGTTTTGACAGAGCTGGTAATTGATAGCGGGAAAGTAACTGAGCACCAATCATATCCTCATTCTCCAGATGTGAAAACAACAATGATGGACGCATGTTTTGAATCTGTCAATCATAATCCAAGGCACCATCTGTTCATCACATTACCTGCTTCTGTGTGCGTGTCTGTGTGTACGAAGAGAAAGACAAGCTGACAAGAAATAGTCTGACAAATACCCCGAAGGGCCCGCAGCCTCAAACAGAACATGCCAATTTAACTTACGGCAAACGATTGAAATTTATAAGACATGCTCTAAATTTTGTCCTTTTTCGCTCCATCAAAAAAGTTTGGACAGTGCAGACCAGCATGAGGTTGAGTAAATGTTGGCCGAATATACATATTTGTGAACACAATGCCCTTAAAGGTTAATTTGTGAGGTTTTGGTTTTGATTCATGGGTCTCAGTGATATTGTTCACTTATACATCATGTGTATGAACTTCAAGAAATTCAAGGGATTTTTCTAAGAAAAGACTAGAATTGAAAGTGGTGACAAAGCAGAAGCCATAAGCCATTATTCAAAGACTCTCAGACATTTCTAATGAGGTTGTGCATGAACGTGTGTTGAGACGGTCATCTCTAAGTGTAGAGTTGAAGAACAGAAGAGTCATTAGCAGAAAAATATGTTTTAGGGTCATTATTGTGGTAAGGCCCTGATTTTCTCCAGCTTTTATTTTCTCCAAATAAATGCCCAATAAATTGAAATTTGGAGAAACTATTGTTAAAATAATAATTTTACCTTAACACACAACTATTAAGAGTAAATTTGGAAATCCTAAAAATAGTTTTTAAATGATCTCTTCATTTGTCTGCGGCTGTATATGGTTGCGTCTAAAGTGCAGTGCATAGTCATTTTATGTTTTTATACATGTGTGTTTTAGCAAAGACACGCCTTAAATCCCTTAATAGTAAATTGAGGTAAATTTGTGTTTTTTATATTGGGTAGAATTGATACAGAAAAAAAGTATAAGTTGAACTAGGAGGTCACAAGTAATCCAGCTGCTGTTGACTTTTGGCTGTTGAGTGAAATTTTTGCTTCTGTTATGTTTTGTTTGGCCTGAAGAAACTTAACATTAGTGTTTTTGCATCTCTTGGTGTTTTCTCTGTGCGATTAATAGTTGGGCTCAGTGTGCAATGGATGTCAGTTGTAGCATATAATTTCATTTCATTTCAAATTATGAAATAATTTGTAATAACTTTTCTTCAAATATCCAATCCTTTATTGGGGATCTTTTATACAACTCTCAGTAATGTTTCTTTTGCATTAATCTTTTGGGTTTGAACCTCAAGATAAACATGATCTTAGTGGCATATACCATGCAGGCCAAGCGTTATAATGCAACTCGTAAATTATAAATAATTGTGACCCTCTTTTCATTGACCTTTTATAACACAGACTTAATGTTAATGTGTGCAGCACATGCATGATTTCCATAACGAGATATTTCATCATATTTTATACTCTGAAAAAAATGATACTTTGAAACCAACCTAATTAAGTTATGGACAGTGGTTCCATACAGCAGAAATATGCTATCTGTACTCAAATAATTGATGTATGATGAACTAAACTGCAGCTATGCAGACGACACTCAGATCTACCTAGCCCTCGCACCCAATGACTACAGGCCTATTGACTCTCTTTGCCAATGCATTGATGAAATTAACAGATGGATGTGTCAAAACTTCCTTCAGTTAAATAAAAACAAAACTGAAGTCATTGTTTTTGGTAACAAGGATGAAACTAACAAGGTAAACACATACCTTGACTTAAGAGGTCTAAAGACACAAAGCAAGGTAAAAAATCTTGGGGTCATTTTGGAGTCTGATCTTAGTTTCAGCAGTCATGTCAAAGCAATAAGCAAATCAGCGTACTACCATCTCAGAAACATAGCCAGAATCAGATGTTTTGTCTCAAGCCAAGATTTAGAGAAACTAGTTCATGCTTTCCTCACCAGCAGGGTGGATTACTGTAATGGACTCCTTACAGGTCTTCCCAAAAAGACCATCAGACAGCTGCAGCTCATACAGAACTCTGCTGCCAGGATTCTGACCAGAACCAAAAAATCTGAGCATATCACTCCAATCCTCAGGTCCTTACACAGGTTACCAGTTACTTTTAGAATCAACTTCAAAGTATTATTAATTGTCTATAAATCACTCAATGGTCTAGGACCTAAATACATCTCAGATATGCTCATTGAATATAAACCAAACAGACTTCTCAGATCATCAGGATCAAGTCAGTTAGAGATAACAAGGGTTCACTCAAAACAGGGCGAGTCAGCGTTTAGCCATTACGCCACTCGTAGCTGGAATCTGCTTCCAGATGACATCAGACATTCACCAACAGTAGATACTTTTAAGTCCGGATTAAAAACACACTTGTTTAGCTGTGCATTCACAACCTGAGCACTGTGCTGCTTTACATCAACTGCACTTCGATTTCTAATTTATTTTTATTTTGCTCTTATTCTTTTTATATACTGTATACACTCACATTTTTAATCAATTTTATTGCTGTTTTATTGTTTTAAATAATTTGCATTTTAAAGATACGTTTTATTCTTTCTGTCAATCATTTTATGTAAAGCACTTTGAATTGCACTTGTGTATGAAATGTGCTATATAAATAAACTTGCCTTGCCTTGCCTTGCCTTGCCTTGCCTAAACTGATCTGAGTAAACTCAAAAAATGTCCAAAAAACATTTTATTACAACTGTTACTCTTCCTAGTCAGCCCCGTGCAAAGCATGATGGGAAGTGGAATCCTGTTCCAAGTTTCTATAACGCTATTTTAACACAACTAAATTAATTTATTTTGTGTTAACTTGATTTATTTAAGTACATTGAAAATGTAAACATTTAGTTAAGCCAAAGCGTTACTGTTTTTAGTCCGTTTAACGCAATGCAATTGTGTTTGAACATAAAACCTAATAAAATGGTTTGAACACAAAATGAACAAGAAAGTAGAAAATAATTGATCACTACCCTTGATAATGTGAAGCTCAAAGTGGCGCATGATGACAGTTTGTCGGTTTTGAACGGAAACACAGTCTTGTTCACTTACGTACATGGGTTAAAAATGTTAAAACCTATGATTGTGAGCATATACTATAAACATTCTGTTCTCGATCTGAATTTTGTGCCGAATCTAATTATATCATCCATAACACATATGGAGATTGCTGACAAATATTTGCATATGGTGTGAAAGGGTCTTAAAACTCTGATACAAGATATATTATCATGTCGAGTGAACTTTATGCCTCATGAATTCGTATTACATTGAAATGATACGCGCAGGAATCCACGTACGAAATCTTCATTATAATTCTTCACTTTATGGCTCTAATTAGAAGCATGAGCGCATTATTATTCGCTTTCTAGCATTTGACACTCTACAAGTGCTGGTTGCTTTGCTGGTTTTAATATTCAGCGGTACACATTATCATTTTTTTCTTCACTGCTATTTTGTTCCAGTCTGGTGTCTTAATTGTAGAAATTGATGTCCCTGATGCAAAATAGTGAAGAATGTTTCTGCATCTTTCAGACCGGCATAAGATTTGCTTTCATAACTGTACCCAGTGCAAGACGTAACTCGGGTTTATTTTCTCTTAGGAATTGCGACGCACTTGCCGATGAGTTTGTCTCTTCGACGTCCTCAGTTTCTCAAGTGCGATGGGGTCAGAAGCGGGTGAGGAGTGTATTTTCATTTTTTGAGGCCCTGCAGTCTTTGTGATGATGTTATGAGCTTTGCTGCTTTCATGTGCTTATGAAGCCCCTTATTTTGCCATTCTTTGATGTGAACTGAAACAATGTTCTTCTTCATCAGAGGATGAGTCATGCCGCTCTGCACCTGTATAAAGAGCAGCGTTAAACTCAATTTTTATTCATTTTCTCACAGTCGCGTCTTTGTTTCGCTATCACGATGAAGTAATTGTATTTCTTCGGGCGTGTGTGTGCGGCAAAGGCATTGTGGATATGCGTTTTAAAGTTATTCTGCACGCTTACTGCACCATTAAAAAGTTACAATGATCTTTTTCTATCAAAATTGACCCCAGGAATTCTTTTGATTTTATGCCTTTATATGTATATTGAACACATCTTTTTAAAGTCCAGCAAGAAGTTTTACTGTGAATAAAATATAGGGATAATTTGATAATTTCCACACCATCCTGACATTTCCAAACTATGTGGAAGATAGTTACGCAGTTTTTTCTTCATTAATTTAAAAGAGTTGCTCACCACAGAAATGAAAATTTTCTCAATTTTTAATCTTGAATAATTTATGAGACATCATTGTAATATGCACTTTCAGAAAAAAGTACAAAACTGATATTTTGAAGGTACAATACAATAGCCGTCACTGGGGCAGTACCCTTAGCTGTTCCTTTTTGCATTTAACTTGACCTTTAAAGGTACACAAGGATACGATTGGGTACCCAAAAAAAAGAAAATGTTTTATGTTTTTGACCTGTACTACCCAAGTGATGATAGAACGGACAGCGAAATGTTATTTTTTGTGTTTTTCTAAAGAGAAAATCCAGGATGGCGTGAGGGTATCAGATTTTGGGTGAACTGTTCCTTTTAAGTCTGCTATTATACTCCAATATAGAGTTTATTAAGCGTAATATCCTCAATAGATCTCTTTAGATGACGTAAACAACACTGGTCCTGAAGAGCTTCCTGTCTCAGTTACAGTACACAAACGTTTAAACAAAATATAACCGACTGAACTTTGTAATCAATTTCACAAGTAAAATATGTTTAGAAAGTGATAATTATGTCTAGTTTGGTTCCAAAATAAGATAAAATCATGTTTTTTGATATGTTATCGTGTTTTTTTGTGTGTTTTATTTTGTAAATTAGCTGTATTTATATTATGCTTTGAATCAAACCAAACCAACTGCAGTTTGATTAATTGGAATGTGCAATAAAAAAAACATGATTTTTTTTATAATTTTAAAAACAGAGTTATCGTGTTTTGGAACCAAACTCTTCATATGTAAGAAAAAAATACTTATTATAAATAAATAAATCTGAAATCTACAACTAAAATCTACAAATGCGTTTGTTTGATAAAACATTGCAGCATTAACATTCTTAAAGTCTTCAGTTTTCCACAGTCATCAGGGTTGAAACAAAATGAGGCAGAGTGATTGACAGACTAGTTTTTGGTGAGCTACACCTTTAAAAGCCATTTCAAAAATGTTGAGCTCTAGAAAAGGGTCAGATTTGTTCAGGACAGAATAGAAGGGTTACATGTACAAACTGTTCTCTTGGCAACCTACGATTAACCTCATTAACCTTGCTCTCTAGCTTGAGTAGATCAACGCTTCTGTGATACCAACCCACATCTCTATTAAGTCTACCACCGCCACCCCTGAACCACTGGCACTGAGATCAATGCATTTTAAATGAACGCCTCAAAAATGCCATTGAGAGAAAGTGAGGTTTGTTCATTCAGTTTCATCCCTTAGGGCGGCGTCACTGGTTTCTCATGGCCCGAAGGCAACCGGCTCACCAGAGCCTCCTTTACTTATGTGGTGACAGAATGAAAGAACGAGTTCATTCCTGGAGACTTTGAGCAGTGAATAAAGATGTCAAGCGGAGCGGCGCGCTCTCCGGGTCAAAGTTTCGTACCGTGGAGATAGGATTTTGCCATCTGTTGTTTACTCGCCCAGGTAGCAAGTTTAAAGCCCGCGGCTTTCTGCCTGTTTGCCATGTCAAGAAAGCAAAGACACTTTCAAAGTTGGGTTTGGATTCTTTATGGTTTTTCCATGAGTTTGAAGGACTCTGGCTTGGGGTCCCACGTTTGAAAATCAAAACTTCAAGGTGATGTGGTCAGATCTCAATGTATTTACCCAAATTCAGATTATTGAATCTCTGCAATCTACGTTACACCTCCATACTCTTCATGTGTTTCAACAATTACACTCTCGTTTGTTTCTCTTTTTATTTCTCTTAAGCAATTGTTTAGAAACACGTGAGACTAAATTGAAGCCGAAATGAAATACAAGAGAGAAGTGGATTTGATGAGATTTAAAGTCTGGAGGCGTGAAGAACCTGCATTGTTTTGAGGTCTCATCCTTTAACGCATCGCGTCTTTGATTTGCATTAAAGCTCAACTGATTGAACTCCTCCCAGCTCTGTTCTACAGTACGCACACACACACATAGCTCTTGCCAAACCTCTGTAATCCTTCTTTCAGCAGCAGTGCAGATAGAATTCCAGCAGTCCATTCAGCCTCAATTCAGTTTTCAATTTCAAGGTGATATTATTGGCCAAGAAGCGGCACAAGCTGCCAAAACAATTTACTAAAAACAAGCTGCTTTGCAGACAACCTAAACAGTCTCTACAATGTATTTTTATACATTTATGTTGTTCATTTTATACCATTTAACATAATTGTTTCTTATGGTCTTAAAAACATGATGGGATATGCTTAAACGCATCAAACTATTTTGGTAGAGATCAAAATCTAGAAGATTTTGAAATGCATGACATTGAACAATGGAAAAAGGACAGCCAATAAGTGCTCTGGATAGATTTCAGCTCCTTTAAAAAGCATGTCAGGGTGAATCTTCAAAAAGCTGCTTGATAACATAGAAAATGTTTCTGTAAATTCTAGACAAGGAGTCACTACACTAAACATGCTAAAATATGAATAAATGTTATATTTTGAATGTTCTTCACTCACAACATAATTCCCACTATGAAATAACTGTTATTTCATAGTTTGATGATAAAAAAAAAATGAATAAAGTATATATTCAGACATAAGTACATAGGCCTACACAGTTGCATTATTGCACATATAGAGATTAACTGTGTGTGTATTTTTAGTCTCTTTCCTCATATCTAAAATCCTGAAACATATTTGTGTTTTTATGTGTTAAAGGATAAAATGATCTCTGACAGATCAGATGGAGTTAGAATCGTTTCTTCATCGATTTTAAACTGTGTTAAATCAACGCTGTTGCCCCTTAATGCCATGCGAGCTTACTGAAAGTCTCCAAGGGCTCTATTTTCACGATCTAAGCGCATGGTCTAAAGCGCAGGGTGCAAGTTTTCAGGGTATGTCCGAATCCACTTTAGCTAGTTTAACGACGGGAAAACGGTCGGCACGCCCGGATGCGTTGTCTAAACGGGTTATCCCGATCTCTTAATGCAGGGGTGTCCAATGTCGGTCCTGGAGGGCCGGCGTCCTGCAGAGTTTAGCTCCAACTTGGCTCAACAGACCTGTTTGGAAGTTTCTAGTCTGCTTTGTGAGACCTTGATTAGCTGTTCAGGTGTGTTTGATTAGGGTTGAAGCTAAACTTTGCAGGACACAGGCCCTCCAGGACTGACTTTGGACACCCCTGTCTTCATGAATAATGGGTGTTTTTTGGGCGTAGCGTGTAGTAAACCAATCAGAGTCTCATCTCTTTTTTATATGTGGCATGTTTGTGTGCTGCTGCGCTTCTCTCTGTGTAATAAATAAAGTGAAGGCACGTTGTGTACCCGCCCAGAGGCGCATTTTCTACTAACGCGCTCTTTAAATAACCAAATTATATTGCACCATTTTTGTTCCTCAAAATAGCAACGTGCTAACAATCTGCCTGAAAACACCTATTTTATTAGACAAACACGCCCATGGGCGCACAAATGAGCGCAAATGCATTTGTTATTTAAACAACGCAGCGCAGTAAGGGAAAATGAGAACAGTCAGGCTGAAACTAAACACTTGCCTTGATATAGGGCCCAAAGAGTTTAGGAAAATATCAGAAGACAAAAGCCACCATTCCCCATCGTGCATGATGGAAAGGAATAAGAGCCTCTTTAATACCGACTCTATACAGAAGGATAAAGTGATGCTAAAACGAGTAAAGCGAGATGCTAAGAAGGACTGATCATCACGTGACTTATTCGTGCAAAAACATGAGCTCCAAATGTAACCAAATTTGGTTTCATTGTTATGTAAGAGGAGTTATAGTCCACAATTAACTTTATTAGATTCTGCAATATTGCCATGAATAATATCATTATGGGCTGGACTTGGTCATCTCACAATCAAGTATATATTGACTTAGACGTTCTCTGGGAAGTAGGAAGTTTAAATGTTGAAAAGTTTTCCATTCAAAAAGTCCTCACAGGTCTCTGCTGGGCTCTTTTTTTCCACCTCAGTATAAACCTTAATGTAGAAAGTTCATAATGAACATTTATGTCAAAATGAAATTTTACATTTGTATTGTGGTTTTATTTTTTTTATTTGCAATTATTATTTATTTACTTTACTAAAGTTACTTTATGTTCTTTCAAGCCATTCTTTTCTGTGCTTTAGTCATTTGATTATTATTTTTAATATAAAAGTTACATTTATTTAATTTCATGTCTAGTTTGAGTTTTTAAATAAATAGAATTTAAAAAATATCCATTTATTTTAGTTTGAGATTAAAAGATTTCGTACTTTAAGGAAACTCACATAACCCTGTCTACCATATTTCCATACAGTATTGCATTTCTCATTAAATGTGATGGTCATGTGACTGCTTCTGGGCATTATAAACTGTGTGTGCACCAGACTTTATGCCAGTATTATAAAGTGTGTGCACACAAAAGACTGATATTGAACTGTCGCCTGGTTATTTTCAACATAACCTCATGGCAATTTTGTAAGTAATTTGTATGCATTTGTATTTTTAACTTCAATCTGCTTTCACACCAATGATGGATATTCGTTGCTGTTAATTGTACTTTTATAAAATTCACATAAAACAACCTTTAATTACATGTTATTTTTGGCATAATTTAAATTTCACGGGTTACTTTAAGAACATAAAAAAACGAATTACTTCTAATGACGAGCAAAATTATATTCAGTCAAGCTATAATGTTAATATTATTGTGGTTGTTTTGAAGATTTTGGTAATATATTACTGACACAATAATAAAATATTGCCCTGTTTTTACTTCTAAAGATAATTAACTGACAATTAACAGCATTTGTGAGATTAAAGTAAATTATCCCTTTTGGTTAAAAAATCTGAGAATTATCACTTTGATCTGTGAGTGTTAAAATCAGCCTGAAGCATCTAAAATGCAAGTATCAATAATGCAGAATATGTAAAAAGTCATTAAGCAGATTTAAAATGAATATTACCATGTGAAGGAATCTGTGCATTACTTATCATATTTTTTTACTTCTCCTGATGTTGTTTTAATTGAATTTGTTCTGGCTGCTCTTTTCTAAACTGAATGCACCTGTACCATTACCAATTCAATATCTAATGGTTATTATTTGTGTTTTCAGTGAATGATGAAGTTCATGGCTCAGTGGAGTTTGAAAATGTTAAGATATGATAAAGGAAACTGATTTATGCACTACTTCATCCATTATTTCAAATATTTGCTTTGTATTTCACTTTAGTACTGTCAATTGATCTAATCTTTGTTTAGAAGGCACTTGGACATTGTTAAATCTCTCAATACATCAATACATTCCCTATTTAATAAAATTAGAGTTGTATATAGAGTTGATATTTTATAGTACAATATTTTTATAAGTCCGTAAACTTGGCCTACAGACATCAGTTTTAGTCAGCCTCATCGGTGCGAGGTGAAAGCTGTTCCAAACAGCAGGTGCAAAATTATGTTTGCTTTTATGACGCCTTGGTTTTGGCAAACATAGCTAAATGGATTGAGATTGATTGTGTACGTTTCAGTTCTAGTTAGTGGACAACTTAATGTCTGAGGTGAAAAACGTTTCTACAACATTTGAGATGTTTTTGAGAACATTGAATCAGTGTCACTACGGTGCATGAAAACAACATCACTGTTCCGTACAGGGAGACTCGGTGATGACGTGTTTTTGTATAGAAAAGCCGGAAGAGAGTTAGCATTTTAGGACTTCCAGTCCCTTCACAGTCAATGGGTCACATACAGCGCACAAATAATGCAACATGGGCACAGATCTCTTTAAACGTAGATGCAGATTAATTCACAGAGTAATTACTTAAGAGGGAACATAATTTTTATACAGTTTGAAAAAGATGTCAAAGGCTTGGTGGTGGTGACGTTGCTATCGAGCGACTATAGTCTGTTTATAGCCTCGTGTTAGCTTTTTACTTCTCCCCATTGTATTTCGACTTCAAAAGTAACAAATGTTGTGTTGATTTGTACAAATTTTTGATAGTAACGTCTGAACATCATCGATCGTTGTTAATCACAGAGCATATTTTTTGAGATTTTCCAAAAGCCTACGGGAAAAATGCATAGGATTTCGGTCGAGGAAACCTACTGGATGTTCCCAATTCGGCCTCATCCAATGAGACGCCGCCTCTTTCTGAATACCATTTATTGATATTTGTTGAGGTTGAAGGGGTTTTTAGTGCACAAGAACATGTAGTGTTGAGCGCTTGTGTGTGTGTGTGATAATCAGAGGCTTGTGAAGTTTGACAAGTTTTCATCTTTTCTGTTTTGAAAAGCCTTGACTGAAACCAATCCAATGGCCATCGAAGTCATGCAAATTCACATGAGGACAGACAACCCAAAATTCATCAGCAGCCTGTCAACCAATCCCTCGTGTCATTTTCAAAGAGCGACGACAATTGTTCTGTTTGTTTGATAACCCCTTCACTTTTCATGCAAATCGAAGCCATTACTCTCAATCCAACAATAATTGCAAATGAAGCAATTAAATGCTCAATTTTTAGTATGTCATTTACATGGATAGCATGTGGCGTCTATAAACTACGATCAATCAGTGGTGCGGAGATTAATGTCAGAGACACAAGACAGCGAACTGGCAGAGTATCACACATTTACATACATTTTTACATTACAAATATTATTTTTAAGGACGCACTTGCAAGTCAGTCTTCGAGTGGTGGATATGCACGTTTTGGTCTCTTTTGTAATAGTTTGTATTCATTTCTTATTTACTTTTTAAAAATCATTACTTTGATATAAAACATTTGTTCATAAGAGTGTCCATCAATGTATCATGGCATAAATCAAATCTTCTAGCATTTTCTTTTATTTTATACAAGTTTAGTGCCATCATTAGTGCCATTAAATATTTTTATATTGAGGATTTTGATTTTGCTATTTTGAGAGAAATGTGATCAGAAAGCACACCAACCAGAGGTAGTTAAACATTAAAAGCCTGTAAAAAAATTTCTCACGAATGAAAAAGAAATTCACGTCATCCTGTCCATCAGTCCTACTCGATTGGAGAGACTAATCCTCGATTCACACAGATTATTTCAGAATTTGAAAGGGGGATGCTCATCCATTATTAAAAGAGTAATCATGTCACATACTTTATTTATTCTGGCCATCATGTCAGATTACTGAACGTTGACAACTGTGGATTCAGCGTTAAATCTCTTTTGCATTCGGCTGCAGAAAGCCTGTGTCCCCAACATTAAAACGCTTGCTGCGATGGAATGTTAAAATCTTAAGTATTGAGGAGAAACATGATTTGTCAACCCCTTCTATTTGTTTTTGGATGAAATCACTTGGGAAGGCGTTTGAAGAATTTCCTTTATTTGCCTTATTTAAATGTATAATTTTATAATAAAGAAGGGTTTGAATGTGTTTGTGAGCACATTACAGTGTTTGTGCATGTAGGACAGGTTTCAGTTTTTAAAAATGCTACTTTCTTGCTAACATTTTCCAGCTATATTGATTAAAAGATGTGTTGGTAGATGTTATCATAGTTGACATACATTGTAGTCTTTATATCTTTGTATTTGTTTATGGATTTTTAAAACACTAATACATACTGTAGTTGATTTTCTAAAGAAATAGAAAGTTAGTCTAAAGAAATTACAATGCACAAACGGTATCATATTTAATTTAGATTGCATTAGATTGTAAAAGCTTTCTTGGTTCATAATACAAATATTTGGTAAAGGATACAATTGAGTCAAAGAACAGTGAAAGTCTGAAGTGAAGGATAATTTTTTCTTTGGTGCTTTGTGGGCAGCAGGATAATGGATACGTTGATTAAAATGGCCCCCATGTTTAAGCAGAATTATGCCTCTGAGCTACAGGTCAATATCCTCCAACATCTGCTGGGTTTGTTTGTTCATTTGGCCCATGAAATAAAATGAGCGTCCTGTACCTGGAGACTTTTAAATGAACAAAATTGCAAAAGTTTGGAGGCTCCTTAACATTTATATCTGTCTGTAAGTGTCATCTTGTCACCCAGTTCTTCATCACATTATAAGGCTGTATTAGACATGAGCAATGACTTTTCCAGCTCTACTTATACGTGGCTAAAAATCACGTTAACACTTCACGGGGCAAAAAAATAATAGCAAGAATTGCCCCCTATACTGAAGTGTGACCAAAATCACATACATGTTTAGTTCGTTATCTAAATAAGAACGAGCCGTAGATTATATTCACGTACATCTAATTAAGCTTTTAAAGAAATGTATAAAGACACACATGGTTAAATCTGAGAGCAGGTGCCGCATCTTTGGGCTCTGGTTTCCAAGCATCTCTTGGAAGATGAAAGCAAAACACTTTTGCATCACAGATGAGCAATTACAGTTGTGAATGTGCATTGGTGTATACGGTCAGATTTAATGACTCTCACAGCCGGAGAGTTTTTTCAGTATTAATATTGTTTAGACAAGGTTTGATCCTGGTAGAAAGTGTATTCCTGCATTTTGTTCTCAATAAGCATTACAGATTTGTTTATGAAGAACTATGAGAAAGTTTTACACTTCGTTTAGCGTGGCTGGGATTTGGAGAGGGCAATGTCATTAAAACATATGTTCAGTGCCGTGCTTGCCACGAAATCTCACACCGCCACTAATGGCACGGCTGTTTCCAACTTTTCTTAACATCTGTTGCTAAGCGGAGGTGGGACAAAACCGTTTTTAAACTTTATGCATATACGGTTATCATCGTCGGTTCACTGAGGAAGGGGGAAAACGAAAAGCGACAAAAATGGTTTCACAAGCCTCCCTGTTGCGTTCCGTCACCCTGTCACGCTAGCCAACCAAGCAAAACGTTCCCGGATTATAACCTTCGCTGGTTAACAAACCGGTTTATTTCCGCCTTCACGTTGCTGTCATTCCATGCAACATGACTGCGGTTTCCACAGCAGCCATTACAGCTTGTCTGCAATTACCGCATGGAGCATTAGCCGCTAGCGTAATTGCCGTCACGTTCTTCACATCTAAACCAATAGCAGTCAGTCAGTCTAGCGTTTGAAGAGCAGATCTACAGATCTCATTGACAGGTGGATATCAAGTTGCTCGGCTGGAGATTAAGTTGCTCGGCTTTTGAGCTTCTGCTTGAGAATCTATGAGAATACACTACGATCATTAGAATCGGATGGAAGTGGTTGAAATGGCAGACACATCATGTTGAGAGAAAACAGTGCACGCTTGAATAAACTTTGCGCCCTGGAAATGTGAATGTTAGCGCTGCCAGGAAATGAATTTGGAATGAAAAATTAAAGACTTTTGCCAAAACCGATGGTGGAGAAATGTAACATGAAGTGCATAAGGAGTGATTTATTATTGAATTCTTATCTACTCAAACCTTCATGCTGAGGGAAACTCTGTCACTGGAGAGGAAATCTGGACAGTTTAGGATATTCCTCTTCGGAGTGGCAGCTTGATATTTTCACAGAGCGTTAATACGATGCCGTGAGCGTCCGGAGAACACGGGATGTAGGTAACGCTGCTCGAATTTATCTCACAGTATTTACGGTCTCGTTTAGTTGTCGTTGATGTGAGATTAAATGTAGATGAAATGGAAACTTGTGTATGAGATATTTCAGATGTTAGTTTAAGAAGAAACCTCAACGACTGAGCTCAGATTGGCCACGTCTCCAATCAAAAGTCAATATTGTTGAAGATCTCTATGAGATCTTCTCATCAAATTTAAACAAATCCAGATTCTTGACTTCTACAATCTAAATTCATTTCACACTTGCATACTCCTGGAGATGCTACTGTTTTAACAAACACAATTCAAAACACAATTCAAATGTATTCCTGAAAAAATCTAAGAAATTGGGTTCATATTGTCGCTTTGTACTTTCAGACCATTTTCTCCAAAGTACACATTGAATTGAAACAATCAATTAAATACTTAAACAAATTCAAAGCTTTTATCGTGAAAAACAAACGATTATAAGAAAAACTATTTTCTTCTAAAAAAAATGGTTTTGCCAGAGAAGGAGGAAAAATGTTTTGCTGACTACAACGCAGCTTACAATTCACATATACTGTAGATTTAAACCTGTTCTCCTTTTCAATGGAGCGTCAGTGGGAGCGGAATAAGCCAACAGCTTAATTACTACGTAAATACTTTAATTAATTCATAATTATAATGATCTACTTAAAGACACGAGAGCACTGTGATGGTCCCCTTGAAAGCTCATTGAGAAACTCAACCACTAGAGTTTGAATGCTGTCCATAGAATGATGAGCAGATGTGTATAATGGTTTATCTTTACTTTGCAAGGAGAACCTTTGTCGGTTTAGTAATGATCTGTGAAATGCTACAGAAACACGGCAGACAAAGGTGAAGGTGTCAGTTATGAAGAAGAGAAGTTAAAGAAACTCAATGTGGACCCTCGGCGAGCAGGAAGCTGGAGTGAAAGAGGTCGGACATTTGAAGTTGGTTGTATCATTTTTCGAATAAAAAGTTCAGGGTCATTTTGGGTCCATATTACTTAAAAACATGTTTCACATTGCTAATGGACCTCAATTTGATCAATGCTGAGAAATAAATGTCATGTCTATTAGACACGCGTATGTCTATCTTTGAATGTAAGCATGTTGTAATGATGGCATTGACTGTGATTTTTAATTAATGATTTCCCTGCTATCGGTGATTAATGTTGGAGATTTTTGTTGACAAATGGATTGAAAAATATGAAGGAATTCTGCGATACGTTGAACCTCTCGAGCACACTCTTGTCTCAACAACAGGCGTAATTAATTCAGACATGCCTTAATAACGTCTCAGGAACCGATGAAAGGGATTGGCTGGATTCAACTGTCCAATGACATTAATCATAGTTTATGAGAAAGATAGGAAGAAATCTATTGAAACATAAACAGCTTAAATTTCCTGGAAGGCAACGGCCTTTGAAACGGAAGAAGAAAGATGAGGAGACAGGCAGTGAGAGAACGGTGTAGGAGGTCCAAAGAGCTTCATCATTTCAATATTACATCTCCATGCCATTAATATCTTCACTGAGATAAATGATAGTGAAAATATAGATTTACTACTGAGCTCACCCCCTGGGAAAACTCCCGGCAGACTTGCGATGTGGCTCGGAGAAGCCATTTAGTGGATAATGACTTATAGCGTTTTCTGATGTCACATTAATATTTTTGTACATCATCAGTTTCTTTGGAAAGAAAACAAAGAACAATAAAATCATTTAAAATCATGAATATGTTTGGGGCTGAACACATTTATGATGTAAATAAGACCAGAGGCAGCGAGTGACAGCTCAGATTGATTCTTCAAAAGTTTTGTTTGATCAGGAAGGTTAGAGATTTGAACTAAACTCAACACTATATTAAACTTGTGTTGTCCTGAAGTGTTTTCGCAGCGAGCGAGTGATGATACTTAAATTGTGTTACTTAGTTTTAGGCTACATCTCATTTTTGAGACTTCCCTTACAAAATGTGTATCCTTTAGGTGTATTTTATTAAGTTTACTTTATCAAATTTGTAGAAGAAGTATGTGCTCGTACTGTACGTTATAATACTTGTGACTAAATTGGCCCACTTTTTAGTTTATAAAGAGGTTCTTTACTTACTTACAGTGTCACAGTGCCAAAGTTTTTATAATTTAGTTTTTAGTTTAGTTTTGTTTTAATTTTCATAATTAATTACATTTATTAAAAGGTTCTTTTTTTATTTATTTTTTTATTAAAAATTTTGTTAATTTGTTAGTGTTTTCTTATAATGTATATGCTTTCATCATTTGATTATTTATTTGTTTATGTTTTATGTTGCCATATAATTTTTAATACATTTTTAATTTAAGGTAACTAAAATGACCTAGAACAGTAGTAAACTTTGAAAGCACTAGTACGTTAAGACTACGTTTTTTCTGAAAGTGGATAAGAAATATACAAAAAACTTTTTAAAGGAAGAACTTGAATAAACTTTTTTTCTGGACTTTTTATGAATAATAATAATAACAAAATATTTATGAATATATATCGTAGGCATACATTTTTTATGATTTTTCTTAGAAATTATAATTATATTTTGATTGATTGATTGATTAACTCTCAGTCTGCATCCAGTCTCGTTTCAAAATGCAACAGCTGTTTTTATACATCCAATCAAATCGCAGAGAAAGACGAAAGCCACACCTACTATTTTTCTCATTAGAAATTCCTTTTCACTCGGTAAAGCGTCAAAATTCTGAAGTTAAAACGATCGCAACTTTCTGTTTAAGTGGACTTTAATTGTCAATAATAAGACACAGTTCACATTACACTCATTGATCAACTACAGCTTTCCTGTAGCTCTGTGGTAAGAGCATTGCGTTAACCGTTATGACCGTTATGATTGGTCAGCTGGTGTTTGTGGGCGTGTCCTGTGACACATGCTCACTCATATATTAATGCTGCACAATGCTCTCAATGAGGATGTCTAAAATGATATGCTGTCAAGTCAAGGTCACACGTGAGCCGGTCTGGACAAGTTCATATATTAATTCTGGTCACCTGGCATCTGCTGTTGCCAACAATCTCCTCTCACTAAATATATGCAGAAACCCTATGAGGCCGGGTCAGTCACATGCTCTGAACCTCTAGATGTGCAATAACAAGTCTGGGGCTAAATCCACATCTCACTATCTTACGTTTATATAAATGGAGAGCTACCCGCAAAAATGAAAATTCTGTCGTCGTACACTTACCTGTATGTTTTTATTGACATCATTGAAGCCAAAGAGATGCTCTGTACTGTTATTTCTGTATTACTTAGGTGTTTCTTGGAAGGAAAGAGAGTCATACGGGTTTTTAGCTCCATGGGGGTGAGTAAATTGCTTTAAAAGATCCAGCATATGGCAGAAGTTCATTCACCACACAGCTCTGCTTCAAACAGACTGCGTAGAGAGTTATTTTGGAGGCTTTATATTACTTTATTGAAGAGCACAACAGTGTAGGTTCTAATATTTACTATAAAAAGATATTGGAGAATCAGTGTAATGTGAACTGTGTCTAGTTATTGCCTTTTTCATGTAACGTTTGCTTTTATCTGACAGTTTTTGTTATGTTTGCTTTGAAAACACATCCAATAGTATTTTCTTTATTGCTATACATTTTTCTTTATTATAGTATATAGTGTGCCATTTATCACCGAAACACTTATAAAGGTGTCATGAATTAAGACATCAATTTTAACTTGAGCTTTTGCTTTATAAGAGGTAATTGTATTCAAGCGAACATCTTGTAAGTGTCAAAACTGACAAAAAACCTTGAACTAACTGAAATTACAACTTTTGATGACACCAGGCCCAGCGGACGCCGGGTTCTGAAATGCACCAATCTATAGGTAGAATGCTGCCTCCCCAAAAAATATCGACGACTTGTAAAACAAGTTGTGCTGAACCAGATAAAGCGAGCAAACAATTAACATGTCGTTAAATCGTAACATATTGTTCTTCCGGTTGTGGAAGTACAGAGACGCTGCATAACCTTCCTTCGGATTCCGACATCAGTAATTCATGGTTGAAGTTTACTTTTAAGGATGTACCAGCTCACTTGGAGAAATCATTGAGCATTTGTTCGCTTCATTTCACTTCGGTTTCCTTTGTGAACAAGGCACAGGAACACGCAGGATTTGCAGAGAGACTATGTCAGGAATTGCACAGTAGAACCCAAGTGCAGGCAAGCACGTGACGAGATGGTAGGTAGGGGTTAACAGATATATTTATTAAAGACAGAACACTACAAAACAGTCAAAACAGTGCGGGTTGTGGGTTCGATCCCAGGGGATAGCATATGCCTAAGTATAAATGTATAGGATAAAGCAATGTAAGTCCCTTTGGATAAAAGTGTCTGCCAAATGCGTAAATGTAAATCTAAATGTAACTGCTCTCGTTTACTTCCGAGTCTTCAATGCGGCACACCCAAGAAAACCAAGTGTTTGTCGAGTCGGCATCAAAACCTGGGTTGAAAATAGCCTATTACTTATTGATTTTGATGTTTTCAAATGTAAAAACCATGAGAACACCGTAGGTAGACCTCGAACAACAGTATTAAACAGTAAAAAATGGCAGTTCATGACACCTTTAATATAAAAACACGGTTATCAATTTTAAGGTTAATCCTCATATTTGTTTGCTTTATTTTAGATGGGAATAGAGAGAAGCCTAGAGAATAGAAAATCAGAGTATCATGTTATATAACTTTAGTATGCGTGAGTTATTCATGCGGTGATTAGACGTGACAGACGAATGGCAATAAAAGTTAAAGTGTTTCTACTATCCAGTGGTTATCATGTTATTAACATTCAGTGCAGATACAAAAAAAAGAAAATGTCAAATGTTCTAAGTTACTTTCTGAGCATGCCAGTCATGTCAATGATGACGATTCGGTGGGGCAGACAAGATCACGCAGGTCGAGGTACCAAACAGAGAAGCTTTACTGTTCAGACACCATGATGAATGTTGGAGTATATAAGAAATGCACAGAAAACTGCCTCACAACTGAAGCTGAGAAACATGAATCATTTCAAATCTGATGAAGATGTCAATCCTGTTACCGCATTGCAGCTTTTGTTTAATCCTCATTGGAGTTCTGGGGTTTGTTAGAATGAAAGTCATCGATAAGCTCATTCTCAGGCAGGAGTTTATGTACCTGCTCTCGTTTCAATAGGAATTGTATCCGAATAAAAAAGTAAAACCGTGCTCGTTGGGCATCTTCATGACATCTTTGAAATGTTCTGAGGAGATAACTGAAGTGAAGGATTATGGAGCCGGTGGGATGAGACAGCTCGCCCGGGTGGGTCCAGAATCTCTGCGAGGAATGCGAGTGAATCCAGAACCCTGCTGAGGTCTTCAGATCCCGGGGAACAGCAGGATCTTCTGCCATGCTGCCTGTGGGGATTGCAGTGGGAAATGTTGGCGTCTCTTAAGACAGACTGTTGAGAGACTTGACTCCGTATGAAAACAGTTTGTGTGAAGTTCATTCACTTCAGTCCAGTGGTCGCCAACCCGTCGATCGTATGGAACTACAGACTGTCAATCTTACATAAATGTACATTGTTACATTTTGCCTCCATAAAACTTCCCATCTTAAAAACTTTGTATTTATTTATTTTGTAATGGTTTGAAGTGCATACAATGGCAGAATTAGTTGTACTTCATTTAATTTATGTTTAAGTGGATTTAATAAAAGAAAAGACAAGACATTTGGAATTATTGTATTACATGATGAGCTTCTGATTTAACATTGCTGTAATGAGAATAAGGAAGAATGAGAAAGTGTGCTTAATTGTCTGGAAAATAACACAATGTGTTTTCTGAAAATCACAACGATCTAAAAAACGATTTATTTTTTAAATGGAAAATACCATTTAAGCTTAACTCGACTAGACATATTTCCTAAATTGCTGGCGCACCAGGGGTCCATGTTTGATATTAAGACCCCACACATAACACGAAGCGTAAAGCCTAAATGCACTTTGAAGTTTTTAGATTTGAAGTTAGACTATATTTGATATTTTTTGTGAGATTTCTGGAAATACTAGGTTTGTGGATGTGTACATGTTTATGCAGATTTAACAGGGAGACAGCAGAGGAAATGATTGTCTTTCTTCTCTTCTGTACGGTTTGGAGGCGGGTGCTGTGTGGGGGTGAGTATAGGTCACCCTCTTTAATTCCCTGGACTGCAAATTAGGCTCAGCGAGTGTCTAGCTCCAGCGCTGACACAACAATAAAATCTCATGCCTAATTTGACACGAGGATTTGTACCCCTAAATGCACACAAAGACTTGAGTTGTGTCGCCGCTGACCCTACGACACCTTCACTAATGAGTCTCTGTACATTTCAGCGTCGTCTTAACAACCATGCGGCTGTCACATTCATTCTGACCCTCTCGGCCAGCGGCTCCATGGTCCTGATGTGTGTTTGAAGGATGCAGGACCTTTTGGCTAGGTTAAGATGGATGCTGGATGCTGAGTGCTCTGTCAACTGTTTTGTTTATATGATTTGAAGGTTGTGGAACTTTTCAACCAAGTATGTGAGTGCCAGTCCTTGTTATTTTGAAAGACACCACTGAAAGTATTTTTGGACTTATATAGCCTACTCGTACTTTAATGCACACTATTGTTAACTTATTGTTGAATGCTTTTGTATTTTGTATGCATTGAGTCACTAAATGATTCACTACACACACAGTGTTTTTCAACTATTTGCAGTATATTACACTATAAAAACTGAAACTTGACCATTTTATTTTACAGGAGATTTGAAATATGGTTGGAAAATGTCAAGTTACAAAATACGACCCCAAATAGAACCCATATTTGTTATTGTGTAATATAAATTACAACTTAATGACTGTTTTAAGGTTAGATAGGCTCTTAGCCATACGGTTATAAGGTGTTTTTTGGCAGATTGCTGTCATTTTTTTATTTTAGTTTTACCACAAATACCATATTTAAACTACAGTGTTATGGTAAAACACAGTTTTTATAGTTATTTATTTTCACTTTTAATGTATAATTGTACTGTAAACACTTTGAACAAGCTTTATTTTTTGTATTTTTAGCTTTCATGTTAATGAATTTTGATAATTTTGATATTTACCACTCTGTATTTTATATGAATGTTTAATTTATTTTTATTTTAACTTTATTGCTAATGCAACATTTCTAATCTCTGGTTTGTTTAAGAAGGTTGACATTTTGTTTTTAGTAATAACCCTGGTAAGACTACAATCCATTTATCGTATTATGGTTTTTGTACATATAATGAAAAAACATCGTTAATGTTCGTAAATTGACCCCTTCCTGCCCCTCTATCTAATATAGTTAGGTTATTTGACAACAATGAAGCACATAAATGAATATGCAATATATGTATCACTTTGTAAAAGTATTAAATGCTCATCGGCCTGGTCAAGTGAACTGTTTTGACCTGTCAACACCGTCTGCTCAGTTATTTCACAAACAGTTGGACAACTGCTCATTTACAAACATTAGACCATTGTTAATAAACCACCCTCAGCATGTAAACAACCTTTAATCTGCTCAAGTTCAAATGAAACCCGTTCTCTGTATCTCACAAAGACACACACCTGGCCGATAACACAAACCTATTCATTTACATACTCTAATGTATTTGCAAGTACACATTAATTCTTCGGTTTCCTTTCCTGAATTGCTTGCTTAATTATACGTGTTTCTCAAAGCAGCGAGGATGTCAGGGAGGTTAATTCTTATTTCCCATGGTGCACTTGTTCAGACGTGCTTGTCTCTCACCGGTCAGTGTGCTAATGGAAAACTTACAGTGTCTGAAATGCTTGTTGACTGACTGCGACTTTGACCTTGCCATGAATGAAGCATGCTTTTTGCTTCTCCTCATAAAAATGTTTTTTTCAGTATTTTCTATATCCATTATTTTCGTTTAATGGACGATAATCTTACCATTCCAGGGGAAAGACATTTTGCTCAGAGGTTGCTCTGTTCTAATGCAGGAGATTTGTAGTTTACTTGTGGTTGCGTCTAAGTATCAATTTGTTTCAATATGTTTCTCCTAAATATGCGCAGGAGAAATAAAAACAGAATTGAGACAATTATTAAAATGAATGTAGATTGTAGAGGTAAACTAATCTGGATTTGGCTCAATTTGATGAGAAATGTTCGAATTTATATTGAGATCTTCCATAATATTGACCACTAATTGCAGAATTGACAATTCTGAAATCCGTTCAAGACATTGTTGACATCTCTTCTCAAAACATATTTGTTAGATTTCCAAAACCTTTTGCAGGAGAAAAATATATGAGACATTTTAAACGTTTCCATTTGCTCTCCATCTAATCCTGATGATGTCTGAGGACATTTAAAAAACGGCTCCAGGTGCATTGTGGGTATCACTGTGCAGCATCGATTGTGTCATTTTGTGTGTCTCATTATAATTCTTAATTAAGCTTCAAATGAGCTGCTTAGAAGAAACAAAGTAAAAATGCTTTTTGTTACACCTCTCTGTTCATTCAGATTCATCTATTTGTCATCCATCCCTTGAAACTGGGCCAGTAAGGGCCGGCAGATAATCCGAGGCAAACAAGGGGAAAGAAAAACGTCTCCACAAAATTGGCTAATTTTCAGTTACTGGAGTGGCAGCATGTGTTTGTCAATTACAACCGTCCCATAAATATCCCAAGATCCCAGAAACAGGGCGGGAGAACCGGGGAAACAATTATGATTAGCGATTTAATTACAGCCTAAACTCCATCAAAGCAAATTTAGATTGCTCGCAACCGACTTGAAGAGGCAACTACTGTATACCCGTTATGTTCTCTTGTGGGTGAAATCTTGCTCACAATCTCCTGATGGGAACCAATCATAAGGCTTAGCGTCCTGATAATTACAAACAACCCTCCTTGTTATCTCGCAGCCGGAAGCTTTTGGCCAGAGAAATGTGCTGTCAGCCACCCACCTTCAGATGATCGGACGTCCTCGAGAGCTGGCAGAAACCTTGTTAGTCAGGTAATGAATAAACACGCAACCTGAAGTTATTGTTTTACAATAAAATGTCTCTCTGTGTTCGTGATGTGATCTTCAAAACGATGGACTTCAAATCGAATTGGGATTTAGATAATGACCCGCCAGACACTCAGTCGCTCTGACGCCCCGTTCAGACCGCCGGCGACAAAGCGCGGTGATGTCATTCATTTCAATGAAGATCCGGCAACTTCAGGCGACAGTGACCATTGGCGAAAGAAGTGGGCGTGTCTAGCGACGCGATAAAGTTGAGTCAACTTTATGCAAATGATGTTTGACTTTCGGGAGCGACAAAAGGAGTAACGCAGCAGAGCTCACGTCATCCGTACTCTCGTCAGCTACCGCAGTGTTTATTTATAGATGTTACTAGAGTAAACAAAGCTAGGAACGCCTTCTAACAACCTCGTGGCAAGAGACCAGCAACACAGTCACTGGCGGTCTGAACGCACAGTGAGAGTCAGCCACAGATAAGGATGTCCAAGATGACCGATTTTTTGGCTAAATTTTCATAGATATTTAATCTTTAGTGTTAGTTAAATTAGGATTTATTTTATAGTGATGACTCAATTGACTCAATGACTGCCATTTCATTGATATTGCTTGAAATGCACAAATAAACTCTTCATTTCAACAGTACATACCAGATGTTTATTCAAAAGTCATCGCTTTTAAAAGTTTTGCATCAGTGTCAATTCTTGCATCTTTTGTATCTACTGAAGGTTTTTCAGAATAGTGTCCATTGGACATCTTTTTGCCATTGGACGCTCTTTCTTGAATCTTGTGTTTGCTTCATTGATTCTTTGTACAAATGTCGCACAAAAGTTCAATCGATCTCAACGGCCATGACATCAATTGAAAGACTCCATAGAACCAATGCAAACAAGATCAATAAATAATTATCAACACACATTTAGGGTCATAC
Organism: Triplophysa tibetana; assembly: GCA_008369825.1. Taxonomy (NCBI): domain Eukaryota; kingdom Metazoa; phylum Chordata; class Actinopteri; order Cypriniformes; family Nemacheilidae; genus Triplophysa; species Triplophysa tibetana. The sequence goes on along the minus strand of CM017903.1, from coordinate 22,433,630 downwards.
AGAATGTGTATTTTATCCACCGACGTACACTATACAGCACACTTGTTTTAACAGAAGAAGGATCATATAAGGTATTAAAATACAATATGCAATATTATAATAGTCTTCTGACTGTCTTCCGATGAGCTTTTAAAACGGATGTGTGAGTCCTTGACATGATAATCAAGCCTTTATGCACCTCTATAGGAAATATACATACACTCACATACAGATGCTTTATTGAGTTGAGATCTGGTGACTGTGGGGGCCATTTTAGGACAGTGAACACATTGTCGTGTTCAAGAAACCAATTTGAAATGATTGGAGCTTTGTGCCATGGTGCATTATCCTGCTGGAAGTAGCCATCAGAGGATGAGTACATGGTGGTCATAAAGGGATGGACATGGTCAGAAACAATGCTCAGGAAGGCCGTGGCATTTAAACGATGCCCAATTGACACTAAAGGGCCTAAAGTGTGCCAAGAAAACATCCCCCACACCATTACACCACCACCATAATTGCATTAATGATAAATTGAACAGGTGTTCCAAATAATCCTTTAGGTGAGTGTATATATTCACACACACGCATGCATAATTCTTCTCTAGCGATCTTCTTTTAAAACTGCATCTTTCATCTTTGTTTGTTTGTGTCTGAGTTCGGCTCATCCGATCTCCCGTTGTGCCGACGCAAGGCTCATGATAAAGCTTGTTTGTGTGGTCTCTGATGCTTCAGATGAGAATAAACATAGTCAAACAAAGACGGCAAAAGAGAATGAGCTTTTAAATGATGCGAAAGAAAACCTCAACCAATGACGAACTCATTGCGAAAGTTTAGTAAGCGGTGGTCAAGGAGGTTCAATGCAATGTTTTGACAACTGCGACGAATCGCAGCGGCAGCAAAACCCCCAGAAAAAAGAATAAAATATGAAAAGAGAATTCAAAGCATGTGTTTCAAGGCCACAAGCAATCTTTTTTGAAAATAGCTTTAACCCTGGGAGAGCGGATAGACAAATGGTATATGGATATATGGGTGATTTAACCTCGCCATACTGGAAGTGCTCGCTGTATCACAGTGTAGCGCAGTTCAATCTTTATTGCATCAATGTAAACTGTTTTAAAAACCTACTTCATCCTGTCAACTCAAAATGCTTTTTTCACAGAAGTGAGCACCACGGTGGGAGGCAGAAGACGACAAAGGAAATTACAGGCGTCGTGCTGCGGTAATGACTCTAATCACTCTACATGTGTGTGTGCCATGTGAACAGGGCCCAGTTGCATAAACTTAGCGTCATAGTTAACAACTAGTCTCACTGACAAGCAATTTTTTAGGGCTTGATAAATGACTAAATATAAATGGATGGCCGCCAATCAGTCTTATCTTTATATTTCAATTAGCCCAATCTACCATTTTACAGTTTTTACAGTTAGTCATATTTTTTTTCTTCACGACTAGCCTAAGCAGTGTATTCAACCGGGCCCAGGTGTGAACAGGTGAACGGCATAAAAGTAAATGTCAATAAATCTGCCTCAAATATGTCTCAGTTATTCATAAACTGTGCAAAACATGGACGTAGTGTGCGCGACATTCACTGTAAGTTTTTGAAGAACAATTTTGAAGCCTAAAGTGGGCGGAGCCGGTCGTCGCCATCTTGACATCTGCAATGTACGTCTGCATTGAAATGCAGGTATTTGAATGAGAATTGTATGTTTGCCATTGTTAGTGTGTGTGTGTTTCATGTCCTCGGGCAACCCTACAGCGATTACGGAGGCTCAGCCCGAGCTCTGGGACCACAGGGTCAGTTTTATCTCCAAGGCCAGAGATGGCAGACAAATCCCCGCTCATGGCTTAGGGGGTTGGGACGACCTGTCACCCTGTTGCCCTATCAGAGCTCAGTGACTCACACCCCATGAGGTAATTGCCCCTGTCTTCCTGTCAACAGAGTGAGTGGACAGGCTGTAAAGGACATGGTGAGCTTACATCATACCGCTGAATAGAGACGTTTAAACTCACCGTAAGAAACATATATCACTTACTAAAACTCTTCAGACTTTAAAGTAATCTTAAATGATCTTAAAAATAATTGAAGAACTAATAATGGATGTTCTCCTATCCGAACTTAAAATGCAGAGAATAATTTTGTTTTCCCAACATTGAGTAAACACTGGTGTTGGTGCAATTTTTAATAAATATTGCTCTAATTTATCTACTTTCTCGAGTCGATACTGTAACTTTGACTCCAGAAACATCATCAGTTCAACGCAATGCTGTCTGACTGAGTTGGAAAAAAACACCAACGTGAAAAATGTGTACATTCAATATACATTAGGGTTTACTATAGTAAACTGTTGTAAATTGTAATACTGAATACTTAGGTTTCTCATAGTACTTACACTTTGTTAATGTATGTGATACTTTAACTACAGTTTAGTATGCAACTTTTTTCTTTGGAGTTATAATTTTTCTGTTTTGTCATCCCAGTGCAACGGTAATTCACATTTCTCCTTCATGCAAAATAGATGTTTCTGTGGCAGAGGTTATCATGCACAGTTAATGTAAACTGACATCAAGCCATGTTAGTTAAATGGCCATTTATATTGTATAAATAATGCAGGCACGTCGCTTTGAAATATTGTCGTCCTCCTTTAAGTTACTCAACAGAGCACTTATCAGTAGAGAATTACAGTTGAATGGAATTAGTTCCATCTATAATATGCATATGTGGTGACGTGTCTTGTGGTGAAGTGATGTTGGCCCTTCATCAGCTGTCTTTTAGTGTTTCATACTGAAACTACTTACATATTTGTGAATAAAAAAATTATCAAACATTTGTATTTATAATATTTATAAGAGTTTACATATAGCTGCTGTCCTACTGAAATCTTGTAACTCTATATTTTGATATTTAATTTTTTCCATTAATTATTATTTAGTCACCCTTTGTGATAGTCAGTGCTCGAATTGAAGGGGGGCTGGGGGAGTCCGGGACTCCCCAAAACGTATTAGGGATCCCCCTTAAGAAGTAAAAAATGATATTTGCATTTGAGTAAAAATTATAATGACAAGAGTGATTAAATTCATGCAATGGATATGGTACATTTTGTGAATTAATTATTTACAATAATTTTTATTCAGTTTGTTTATGGGCTAGTTGTCATGTCTCTTTAAATTTAAAATGCCCCGCCCCACATCTAAAGACCGCTAAGTGCAGGACAGTGAAAGAAGCCTGTTCTTCTATGTAAGCCTGTTTTAACTATAATTGCATATAGTTATGCATAGTTTAATCAAATATATTGTGTATTTTGTATCAATTGTATATTGGGAGACTAACCCCCACCAAAAAATAGTCTTATGAGGGAGACTCCATAAGACATGGTTCAATTCGAGCACTGATGATAGTCACTGGGTTTTGCTGATATCAAACCAATAAAATAATTAAAAAGTGCTTGTCAAATTTGACAACACAATATTTAAATCATTCAAAAGTACAGTGTTTTTCCATTACTTGAAAAACATTAAATTTGGACATCCGAGGGTTCGGAAGGACAGTGACAATGAATAAATCTGTGTGTGTGAATACAGTTGTGGCCAAAAGTCAGTGTCAGGAGGGCACAATATTTCCTTTTAAATCAACAAAATATGATATTTTATACTAGAACTAAACTTGGTTAAGGTTTACATAATCAAATTATTTGACAAAGAAAACAAACTGCAGACTATCAGGCATGTTTTATTCTAACATACAGAAAATGCGTAGAGAAACAAAAAATGACAGAAAATAATTCAAACATTGAGTAGAGTTTTACTACATTGTCTTGGGTCTTGGCTCCTGATGTGTTGAAATGTGTTTTGTGCCATTTCTGCCAAACCACCTCAAATTCTTTCAAACACAACTACACGCATGCAAAATTTGTAATACATACTTAGTTATGTTTTTGAGCACAGGGGAAAGATGTTCATTTTCTGAGTTTGCACATCACTTTGACCACTAATAATGTTTTTGGATAAACTATGAACATTGCTCCACTAGAGGGCACCGTGCCGTCCACTCCCAAACAGAGAGAGAGAGAGAGGGGCGGGCATCTTTTTTATGTGAATTACTCCCGTGCCTATTAGCAAGCACAGGGGCCTCCGCTCATTGATGTCAGAGAGACAGGTCAATTATGAAGACGTGACAGCTGCCAGCAAACCCACAATGGGCCGAGGACGTCGGGTATTCAAGGACAAATCTCTCTTCTGCATCAGCACTCTCCACCTGTCTGTGTGATTACCCGGAGCCGACCAATACCTGTCAACTGTGATCAAGCACTATATGGCCTGTTTCCACTTTAATAGAGGTGCGTTCAGTGAAGTCAACATCCAGCGGTGTTGTTCTGAGAGGGGTAACTCTCGCTCCTTCATGTAGCATTGCTTGTTTAATTTGTGAGTGAGAGGAAGAGCTGTTTTGCACCTGGAGGACATGTTGTTCCTCTGATGTTTCACAGTCATTGAATTTTGTGCCCATGTTTCAAGTGTCTGACTCAAGTCCCTATAAACCTAACAGTGCAAGCATACGCACGTGGAAAGCTTTAAAAACATTAGCACGTTCAGATTTAAGTCAAGTATTCGTGGTTGAATATTGTATTTTTGGCAAACTTTTTCTTTATAACATGCCCTAAAAACTCATTCAGAAGACCAGAAAAGAAAGTCCATTGTGACTTCATATTGATTTTAAGAATCCTTTGAAAAAGTTTTTACTTTCAGAGTTGTTTTTGGGGGACAGCGTCTAAAATCTTCTTATTTTGTTTGTGCAATGATACCAGGAGCAACTTCACCACAGATGATGGAATGACGACATCATTCGCTCACCACACATGTCTTCGACCGCATCCCCCCCCACCCTCCATCATCACTACCTCTGACACAGCCTCTCTCTGACAGACAGATTAAAACTGATATTTTCAAATTTAGCTCAATTTCATTTCAGTGCCATCTCATATTCCATAACAGTGCTGAAAAAGTAAAGATATTACATCCACGCAGAGAAATGAAATTACTTACAGAGGCTCAGACATTTTTAATGCATCCTGTTTTATTTTCTTATTTATTACAGTGTTGCTTTCCAATTTTTGCCTCCGTCCTTCCACGCGGAGCAGGACGCTTCCGTCGGTGTTGCAAATCATTTGGAAATAATGAAGCCGCTCACACTCATAGCTGTTGATTGTTTTGTATCTTTGTGTGTGCGTGTGTGTGTTTGTATTCGATTAAACCTGAACTGATTTATTTGAGCTGTGTATCAGACTCGACTGAGGTCACCCACAGACATAATCTGTGCACAATTCAATCTTATTTTATAAAACAAATTCTAATCATATATAATATGATAAGAGCTGAGTTGTTATAGTTTAGTTCTAAGAGTTGTTTTATACTTTGTACTTGTTTCATAGTAGTTTAATCATTTTGCTTCTTAATATTTTGTTTTTAATTGCTATCTATGTCAGCTTTTCTATTTTTCTATTTAAAATGTTTATGTATTTTTTTAATGTAACTACACACAGTAAGATGAATTTATTTTTATTTTAGTTTCAGTTTAGTTTTTTTTATTAACTAAGTTTTTAGTTCCTTAAACTTATTTCAACGTTTCATTTTTTTTTGTTTTTCTTATAAAATTAAGGACAGCATTTTATTTGATTTTATAACAGGAATGTTTACACAGTTTAAGTAGACTAGTAAATAAATACATTTATTCTTAAAAGTAAACAGGTCGTTGATTTTTTATTTAATTTTGTTTACAAAAAATTTGGTTGCACATGGCTCATGCAAAACACGATAGCAACCCTATACTGACCTGGCAACAGAGTATTTGTTATAATCTGTTATGATGTTTGAATTAAGAGATGTTAAGACTCTATCTTTTTCATCTTTGTAACTTATTTTATTTTTCTTCGGGACGTTTCAGGGAACCACTGCAGTCCATAGAGGCTAGGAAATATAATTGTGGCGTTAATGGTCTAGTTCTCCTCCCTCTGATAGTCCATGTTATTGTCTGAGTCAGCTTGTTAATAGAAACACTGAGCACCTGAAACAGACAGCAAGTCTCAAGGAAATCACGGTGTGTCCTGAGATGAGCTTTAATAGTTCTTAGCAGGAGAAGCAGATGGAGGAGAGTGGGATGGATCTGCAGCGAGGAGAGGTGACGCCTGTGAATGAGGAACTTAACTCATTATGTTTACCGTGCTAAAAACTTTGAAGAAACATTCAGAAACATAGAGTTAGTTTGGTGAAATCCTCCACATCCCACAGGGAAAAAATGAGCACAAATGACAGCAATATAAAGCCTAAACCTTAGACTTTTGCTGATGTGTCTTGTTAAGATTCTTGTCCTGAGGATAAGAGCCAAGTCATCTCTTTAAAATCTCAATAGTGGAATCTTAGCACAGTTTGTGACAAAGTCTGCATTTAGTCAAAGATATCTCAAATTAACAAAAACCTATGCAAAAATTAATCATTAGCCATAACAAGAAAATAAAACATGACGTAAGGTATTTATGGTACACTCTTAAAAATAAAAGTTCTTCAAAGCCACAGAAGAACCTTTTGGTTCCATGAAGAGCATCTGAAGAACCTTTATGATGGTTCTTTAAAGCGGGCGTAACATACTGGGTTTCTGCCAATCTCATATTAATCTTAAGTACCAATAGAGTAGTATTGCATACTTCGTATTTTCGAAGAGTATTTAGTTTGATCACATTTATAAAAGATAGATACAGCTGTACAATTGTTTCCGCTAAATATACGGCGCGGGGGGGGGGGGGGGGGCGCGCTGGGACGGCTCCATATATCATTTTGAAACGATCTCGAAAACCAGCGTTTTATCCACATAACAATTATCACCCAAATGCAGTGACCAAACAAACACCTGAACTTCACAAACATAAGCTCTCTCTCTCGATCTCTATCTCCTGGTTACAAGTGAAAGTGACGTCTGCGCATGCAGAATTGTCCAATACAGGACTAAGAAAAGTTGTAACAAACAGTTTTATATGTTCCATAAAAACTTTACGAGACCTGTACGATTACTGGGGGAGTGAATCGAGCACAGAAATACTACGTAATACACCCAACTCGTTTTTTGATAAATTGAACATGTTAAGCATGATAAGACAGCATGTTTAACATTTTAAAGAAGTCAGAATGCATGAAACATCGTCGACACAAATTCCCAAAATGTATTGTCCTTTTACTATACTAACACCATGGTCAATTTTTGTAAGGAATTCTTCCTTAGACCAAATTTAATAAAATGCAATGTTCTTTATTATGTCAACAATTGTCTCATTTTCTTTATTATTTTGCTATTATTCAAAAAAATCTTTTGGAGTTATACATACGTAAGCCATGACTTAAAACTGTGTGAATGACATAAACATATTTGCACATTTCCAAACTCGTGCGACGATTCATTGCAATTCGTTGAAGAGGACAAGTGAATCTGGGGCCTTTCAAAAGTAACAAAAACAAGTTCTGTAATATGTCTTTCCCCTCCTGAGAAAGTTTTAATTTTAGCATTCGGTCTAGATTAGTCGTCAGACAACCTCATAATAGATCAGTGAGGTCAACTTGTTTCATTCTGTCAATGCACAACTGTTTTCAAGCACATCCTATGTGCACCTCATCCTAGTATAACATGAGTGGGAGATGTTTACCACATTTGTGATTGGTTACCGCCCTCCATCCCGTGATTAATAATAGTTTGATCTAACAGTCCGTCATGTCCTTTGGTTTGCTCTATAAATGTTTCACCATCTGCTTCAGTTTTCACTAATGAGAGCATGAGACACAATGGAGCTCTTGCTCATATACGCTTCGTTTTAATTATCTCCCCGTGAGCGAGAGCTCAGACGGCAAACAAATCGTAACCTTGCAAACACCAAACGTTTTTTCATCTGAGCGAGCTGAATTTTCTTGTTCTCCTTTTCCTCAATTCAGAAACTCATTAACCTTTCACGGGCTCAATTACAATGAGAAGTAGTGCAGACAACACGGCCCACCACTAGCCTCTCCAACAAATGCACGGGCAGCCAATAACGGCTCCCCCCGCTCCACGTATCCCGGTCGAGCGGCTGATGATGTTGTGTTTCTGATTACGCAATTAACCTCTCCCCGATGAACGCTATATCTGCACCCAAAGCCATACTTTATGACAATTACCAGCCAACCTCTATTTTGGGTAAATAGAAAGACCTCCAACAGAATGCAGCAAAGGCCGGACCACCCGAACATGCAGGAGTCTTTCTGTATTTTCGACGAGAGTCTGTTTTCATGCTCCTTTGGTGTTGGTCTGTATGTAACTTTTGACAAGTAAGGCTTCTGGTATCATTCTTTTTCTCACTATGGCAACAAACCAACATCTCTGTGGTACTGCAGGAGGCCGATCAGAGGGATGGGACGAGCCCCCGGGGAAGATCTTAGAGTCCAATGTGTTTTGAGACCTTAGAGATTTCCACCTCCTCTGTCTTTCACCCTTCAGTATTGTTAAGAAAAAACAACCAGATGCCTTTGAAAAAGAAACTTTAAATTGGTGAGGTTGTGTGAGACTGCCGAATGTGTCCAACATAGTCCGGATAGAAGCGTTTGCCCTGTAGGAATATGCTGGTTTTGATTTACACCTTGTTGCAGTAGTTTTGTACAGTCTGTGGTAACCAGGGGAGGAAAGACACACATTCTGAATGGCAGGTTGATGCGAGATCTGAACGTTACCAATGAAATTGTCAAATAATTCTGAATTATACATTCACATTTTGTTACATGCACTTGTGATTTGAAGTCGAAGCGATGGTCAGGGAAACCCAGAGGTGTGAATTATTTATTCACACGTATTATTGAATCATTTCATCTTATGAAACCTCAACGGTTATTGAAACGCTTTTAAAGAAAAGTGTTAAGGAAAGTTTCTAATTACTAGAGGATGAATACATAATTATTATTATATTAATACATTTTCAATAAGGATCTTTAAACCAGAGAGTCATCAGGGATTTTTGAGAAACGGTTTCTTGTGAAAGAACAAAAATGTATATATTTTAAAGGAGATAATGGTTTAAAGTAAAGTAAGTAAAGCTTAAAATAAAAAAGTTTAAATAATACACTTTGCCCAAAATGTCAAAATAAAAGTCAATTATTAACCATGAATAATATGATGCGAATATGAATATTACACATTAACTTTTGTGAAAAAGTAGACATTTCATGCAGTGCATTTAAACACATACAGTATTTTAGTAAGGGTTCCCTCACAGGTGGATCTTCATGCCCGTATTAAAAAACTGTGAAGTGGAGTAACGTTGTAAACTTTATATTGAAACAACTTAAAATCGTACAATCTTTTCCCACTTCATTCAGACTCGAGTAAGAACAAGAAACAAAATGAACATTGTTTCAGTGTAAATAAAGTGTCAGTAGATATTCAGTGCAAAGATTTCTGTGTTTAATCTTTGTTAAGTGCATAACAGATGCCTTATGCAAATGCGTTTTTGTCTTTTAATGCTCTAGAAACATCCACAATTTAGGCAAACGTTTTGTTCAGGTGAGTGAAATGAACATTTCAACCAGAAACATAACGGCACAATGATGAGTCACAGAGCGAATCAAAACTTTGAAAAGTCATTTTATATACGTCACTGTATTTGCCATAGTGTTTCCTGACATATCCAGAGAGAAATAATAGACTGCAATAACAGCAGGTTCTGCACACAATAAAACTGTCCTAAAAATGCCAGAACATCCAATTCAAGCGGAGGGGTTCCGAAGAGAAACATTAAGGAGGGAAATGCTGTGGTTATAATAGCTTCTTTGAGTAAATTAGTTTTCGAAAGTTGGAGAGTAGTTTTGCGTTCCAACTTTTTGCTTCGTTCCATTTTTGTTTCCTTTTAATAATCAAAGTCAGCAATTTTACCCTTATAATGTCAACTTGACTGTTCACCAAACCGGTTAAAGTTGGCACTGCAGTGTCATGGTGGCAAGTTTTGCTCTCACATCATCTTCAGAAAGTTTAAAGTTCTAGATTCTTAGCTTCTTCATATTAGAAATTTGATTTGTTATAAGTAGCTATTTTTAACTTTTAATAACTTGCCTGTATTGACAAACATGGCAGCACAACTGCTTATTGCTCCAATATTAGTTTCTGAACGGTTATATTGCAAGATAAGTTCAAGTGTCATTTGAAATCAATTTGCAGTTTTATGCAAGTCATTTGTTTCATTTCAAATTAAACCCACCGGGAGAGGAATAATGAAATTTCCTATCAATACATTTCTCAGTAATATTTTTCTATTTACAGCAAGACTGATGAGTTTGAAGACAGCTGACCTCGCACACAACCTGCATTTGCTTCATCTGCGGTTTGGGAGGGTTTGCATGTTTGCGCCTATGATGAAAGTTCTAGCAAGACTGATGTGATGTCTGTTGAATGTAAGTTTATTATTCCATAAAACAAAATATATATTTTTTTAATATTTTCACAAAAGCACAGGTGTTATTTGGGTTCGCCAGAAATAAATAGTGACTTTCAGTAGAATTTTAGCCTCAATTATGTCTGGATGTCACTGCATTAAAATATCAAACTGCCAAACGTTTATACAATTAATTTCTCTCATCTGAAGCATCATTTAATCAACATATGTCAAGGTGGATTTTAATGGATGTAAGAAGTTCAGACGATTGTCCTAGCAGATTAAACAGAGGTGTAGTTTAACACATCAACTATGTTTAATGTAGGAAAACCAACTCAAAACTTTTTGTATAATTTAAAGTACTTAACCGTCCTTTCATAATTCCAATCTGATTTTGTAAAATATTAATATTTTAAATATATATTTTTTATGTTGAAATACTTTATGACAAATCAAACCTGAAAATGTGCCCTTTGTTCTCGTGACGTCAGAGATTAGATGACATAATCTTGTTGGTGAAATCATTTAGCTCATATTGTGACAGTGCAGGTGTAAACAAGCTGAGTGTGGGCTTTCAGAGGAACGCAGGTGGAAAAGATGAAACTGGGCTCTAAAAATATAATATGAAAATAAGTCTGATAAAAGAGCGTTGGAGATGAGTCAGCAGATACAACAGAGCAGGACCGGTGTCATGACATCCTATACCAATGAAAACAGAACTGAAGGCAAAGGAAACTTATATTTTATTTTAGAACAGCTGTAAGAAAGCCATTCACTCGATGACCTTCTCAAAAATATAAACAGTGCCACACTTTCAAACCATTGATCTCCACTCATCTTAACTTTTATTTATATAGCGCTTTTTACAATTTTCATTGTTACAAAGCAGTTGTACATGAAAACATGTTAACTATAAGCGATACATTAAATAACATACATGCACTGACACGCATACACACGCATTCAGACACACACACAGAGAGACAGAGATAGCCAGAAGCATCTCTACAAGCTCGACAGTGCTTGCACAACTAGGCTAAATAGAAAAACAAACAAAAAAATGAAATAGAAATAAAAGAGATAGAAGATAGATTGTACATTATCTCACATAATATTCTAACAGCTAATTGCCGTTGCAATTTTGTTGTTTGATCTGTTTGTTTCAGACACAGTTTATGGTCTATAATATCCGGAGAGAGCTTTCCATCGGTTCCGGTGGTCTTCTAATGTTTCAACATCTATCCAAAAAAATCCTGTTAATGTATGAATATCTTAACTCTGTCTCCTTTCCTCCTACATTTCCCGAGAAGAAATACAACTATAGCAAGTATGTGATCAACAGCACAAACAGATCATATCAATGAAATGACCTTAAAAACACCTTATATGTTGATAATATCTTAGGTATTAACACACAAGCTGTTGAATATCTGTTGAATATTGAAATTGAGGTTAGATTTTGTTTTATTGCAAGGACCTCTTTACAGTCTACAACACTTCAAGAAGCATTCACAAATGTATACAATTCAGTCAAATGATAGCTACTTTAAAGACATTTACAAACAATCATTCGCACGCATTCAAACCCTCTCACATAGGTTTTCTCCAGCTCTCACATGGGGCACAGAGAGCGTGTTAGTACCCATTAGATGCTTGGTCTTCATTCACACCAGCACTGAACACATCTATAGCAGAGCTTTCTTCACTTACAGATCATCATGCAGGTATACTGCTCGCCGCTGAACAGAGACATGAGTATAACACACAGCGTTCTGTTGTTCAACACATTGTCTCTTAACTCTAACATAAAAATACTGATTTTCAAACCTACTGGCGATGTAATGACCTCTTTGATCGAAGTTTAGACCATTATATTAAACTCTTAGACTTCTTTTTCAGTTGAACGCTTAAAATCACAAATACCGACTAAATCATGCACTCTCAATTTTCTGTCGTTTAATCCATATTTTATATTTTTGACTGCATTAAATTGCATTTTAGCATTAACGGAAACGGCCGTAAAATAAAACAAAATGTTATTTTCTGCCAGTTCTATCCGTTTTTTTTTTACGGGATTTTTTTACAGTGTAGTGTGAATGCAGATTGTAGAAGTCAAATAATCTTGATTTGGATAAATTTGATAAGAAATGTTGATATTGATATTGAGGTCAATAAAATTGACTTGATCGCAGTCTTGACAAATCTGAACTCAGTTTGAGGCGTAATTGAGATCTCTTCTGAAACTCAAATGGAGGCATTTGTGAGATTTCTAGGTGGCAAACTTTCAAATTGCTCTCGCTATTTAATCTCGTTGTTGTCAGATATTAAAGATATTAAAGAAATCTCGTCTGTGATTTTTCTTCCTTAATTCGCATTTCTATGTACTTGTAATTGCCTTTCACTTCTCAGATGCAGGAATGACCATACGTGTGAATGGTGAATTACTTTATAAATACTTGTAGTTGCCCTTGTGAGTTCAAAGAATACATCTTTAAAATAGGTTATCAGAAGAAGTGATGCATCAAAAAAGATATGTAAAATAAGTTTGGAAGATGAATCAGCCTCTTTAAACATCCGCAAGATGCATTACTCTATAACGTGCTTTTGGTTCCTTTAACCTTTAACACAACACCATCATTACATCTAATCATTGCGGCTGAACTCTCGCCAGATAACCATCATTACTATCAGTAATGACCACGACAGCACAATTTCCTCATTGAATCAAGACCTGACCCTGTTTATTCAAGCATTCTTCACCGATCCTCGTCTTTAGCTCCTTCTCCACGTCTGTTTCCATGAGTCACAACAACAAGAAAGGTTCTCTCTCCCTTTCTCTCTCTCTCTCCCTCTCTCTCTCTCTCTCTCTCTCTGTCTTTTGTCTCTCGTCCTCTCATCTCATTTAGAGGCAGCTACGCTTCACTCCTCTCACAGAGTCCCACAGGCAATTTAGGAAAAGTAGGCCAAAATGAAATATGGCCTCAATAAAAATCCCACAACACTTCAACTGCACATTGGCAATAAAACTTGCACGAGTGTACACATGGCAAGGCTCTAAACAGCATGTTAGTTTGTTAAGTGTGTTATTAGGAAATAGCCAGAAGTGTTTTTTCTCTCCCACAGGTCCTGGGTCAGCACTATGAAGGTGGCGCAGCCGTAAACACTGACGTGGGGTGGAGAAAGCTGACCTGGAGTCAGTGGCTCTGCACGGCATGTTTCCCCAATCACAGCGATTTGGGACGGTGTGTTAACACAGGGTGGTGTGTTGCAAATACATAGGGTGTTGTCAAAAGGTTGCTTTTTTACCCTTGTTCTTATCATTGAACCACAGGAATGACAGTACGGCACAGGAGGATTAGCAGATGCTGGTAAGAACAGCAACAACTGTACAGTAACTAAATATGTTCAGCGAATGCTTGTAAAGTCGACAGTATAACGAAAATACCTGCAAATCTGGCAAAAAATACAGATGAGACGAAATTTTGGAACCAGGCAATTTAGGTACAAAAATTCTGCTTTTAAATAGACCCCTTACAAAAAATTAGTATACGTTAATTCAAGTTAATTTTATTAAGTTTACTTAAACAGAGCCCAAGTATTTTTTTAAATACACCTAATGAGTAGTATATGTATAAATGTACAACTAACATATTTCTTAATTGGAAATAAATTGGCCCGTTTTAGGTAACAATTTGGGGGTTTAAATTAAAGTGTTGAACTTTGAGTACACTACATTTACATTTACATTTTGTCATTTGCCAGACGCTTTTATCCAAAGTGACTTACAGGTGGGGTAAGCAATGGAAGCAATTGGGACAGCATAAGTACAAAAAAAGCATAAGTGCAATCAAAAAATTAAGACTATTCTCATACAACCTATATAACAGTAGAATCACTACAACATTACCTTTTGAAGAAGTCAATGATATTTCCAAAAAGTAACCTAAAAAGTAGTTTGGAAGAAGTAACCTATATAACAAACTTGCAATATGCTTTTGTGTAAGGGAAGCCCATCAGACCTTACATTTACATTTAGTCATTTGGCAGACGCTTTTATCTAAAGGGACTTACAGTGCACTTATTGCAGGGACAATCCCCCTGGAGCAACATGGAGTAAAGTGTCTTGCTCAAGAACACACTGGTGGTGGCTGCTGGGATCGAACCAGCAACCTTTTGATTTACCAGTTCAGTGGTTTAACCCACTAGACCACCATCTCCGTTACCTTGGTGATATAATCAAAGTCAATGAGTGCAGCTGTGACAAGTCTGAGGAGATCTGCCCCTCCCCACTGAGTCTCGTTTCTCCCGAGGTTTCTTTCTCCATTTAGTTATCATTGGAGTTTCTGTTCCTCGCCAGTTTGTGTTTCTTTTCCTTTACAATAAAATAAGCGTATTGCAAGTTTCCTATTTTGGGTTACAAAAAGATAAAAATTCATAATCCATTCATAATCTACAGAATACAAAACAGGCCAGGCAGGTGCTGGTCTTCTCAACAGGTTTTGTCGCAGATTTGAACAATATGACACATACATAGTAGTTTTGACAAACATCTTTAGGGATTTGAGTATTTCGATAAAAGCAGACTATGCGCATTGCTAGACAGAAATAAATGAGTTGTTGAATAATCAGCCCCCTTAAAGTTACTTTGCCATGAAGAGAACCATATTGCATCAGATATGAAGGATGAGAGAGATTTGTGTGTGTGTGTGGGTCTGAAGTTTTATTGCGACATGTATTACACACGAATCAGAAACCTCTGGTGAAATTGAAGTGGATTGTGCAGCCAAAGCACTCTTGTTTCCAAAGCTCATTGCACAGGTTGTCCAATCAATACTGCTCAGCCTGCAGAACTAGACCTTGAGCATTGATACAGTCCAATGAGCGCATGAACATGCCTGTGTAACAGAAAAACACTCTACGATCTCACGATTATATTTCTATTGACTTTTAAATGGGATTTTGCAGGCTCTCGTTCACTTTAGACTGCTTTTCTCTTCGGTCTTTCTGAAAACTGAAAGTGCAAAAAGTTCAGAAGTCGAGCATGACAGTGGTTAACATACTGTATATAACGCTTATTCTTCTTAGAAAAGACAATTCAACGGAGTTTCCAATTTATAAGAAGCTCAACAGCTCATAATGTAAGAAGAGCTTAAGTGGGAGTCTTTCAGGGTTGAGAAGGTATTAGTCGAGCCACAACAAAGACGGCAATGCAGGAATTAATTTTTATTATTCAGGACTGTAAAGATTGTGGCAGTGAAAAAGAGACCATGACCCACTTCAGGAGTAATGCAAGCTTGTTCTCAACTCACCGCTGTGATGTACCATTTATGCCAGAACATTCTTGTGAAAACCAATGCTGGGTTATTTCAGCCCATCTTTGGTTCAAGTATGGACAAAACCCATGGTTGGGTCATTTTTCAGACCAAACAATGGGTGTGTGTTTGGCCCTGTTGGACCCGTTTCCATTTTTTATTAAAAGAAAAGTTATACAATGAATTCTTTTTTCAAATTCAAACTCATTGGCCTTGGCTTATTTTCTGCGCAGAACATATATCAGGACCATTTTTCGATCACAGCTCACTGTACAACCCCCTACAGGTTGTCTGTTTCTCCCCGTGCCGTCTAACAAAGGTACAGGGGAAATATTAACCATGTATGCTGTTTAGACTGCATTTAATTGGGATGAAGTAGACATCATTATTATTCAACATAAAGTGATAATAGTTGTGTTAAATTAAAATGGCTGGGTTTGTCAATTCTTGACCCAACGTTAGGTTGAAATAACCCATCATTTTTAGGACTGTATGTTTTCTTTATTTGCATTATTTTCCTTAATACAAAATGCCTTTCTTTTAGGAAGAATAATTACTCTGGGCATAGCAGTCCTGTCAATTTTCTCAGATGGCAATAAACTGAAATCTAGCTTATTTCTGTTGAATCTCCAGTTTTCCCTGTTGTCTTGTTTGTTAAAGTGTTGGTTCACTGCTCTTCTGGAGGTACTCCACAAAGAAACAACCCCCTGGTGACCTTCATGGGTCCAACGTTCCAAAGAATTATTTTCTCTCAATGCTGAATTGACGTTTTATTTGCGTTACAGGGGAACAGAAACTCCTGAGAGACTGCATAGTGTTGGGCTCTTGGTCTTGACCTAGTTCTTTGAAAATGTGGACGAATGAATTGATAGTTCTCTTTTTTATAGCATTCGTATTGGCTTTTGAGTTTTTTTCTCACATAATACCCGAATGCAACCATTTAAAATAGTTATAATCAAACAACTGAAGCATTTTAAACTCAAAATAAAATAGATCACTTAAGATAACTAGGCACAAATTCTCTATAATAAGACTGAATCGCTCCCTTGAGTCCCAGCCGTGGTTTGAAACTATTAGAAGATGAGAAGTGATGAACTGAAATGGAAGATTTAATCAAACAATCATAATTTTACTTTTACACAGCATGACGGCCATAGCAGTCAGCGAGACTAAGAACAGTGGTCTTTAAAACCCATCTGAGAACACAAATATACACACATGCCGGCGATGGAGGATGTGAATTTGTGCAATCACATGAGTATGTTTTGTAATATTCAGATGCAGAAAACTGCAAGAACTCTGATATTTTTAAATTTGAAATAACACGCAATACTACATGAGAAATAGACAGTGAAAAATGACAAACTGACACAATTTATTATGACAGATCAGTAGAGGAAAAAAATAAACAGCCTAACACAACAGAAGCTACAGGAAGTCTTTAAACGGGTTTATTTTATTAGATTCTTTAAAACATTATGAGTGATGAGCTTGCATGCATGATGACAAGTTCATTGTTATTTCTGCTTTGGGACAAATTAAAAGAGAAAAATAAGTCAATCATTCTCATCAGGCAAATTACAAAATACATCAGCATGAAATTGGCACGTATAGTTTAATTTCACAAACGGTGCCTGAACAAACTTCCAAATTCTCATTCTGGGAATGAACAGATCAAATAAAAGGGAAATCAGAACAGAACATGTTGGAAAGAAAGGGCTATTAAAAATACAAAATTACATCGGATTTGTTCTTGTACACAAATGTGTGTGTGTGCAAATGAACTGGCAGGTACAGATAAACTCAAAACAACATGAAAGTGTGAGAAGCTCTGATGATCTGGATCGGCTGTGAACTGGGAAATAAGACGTTTTTATTTCCTTATAGTAATATGCAGGGCATCGAAAACACAATAAAGCTACTTTATAACAGCATTAAACTGCTTTAGATGGAAGGTACATTAAGAGAAACAACAAAAAATAGAAACTGAAGACCAAAATAACAGCTAAAAGGCATTTGAAGAAAAACAAAAACAATAGTGATGATTATATGAAAATGACCCTTAGGTTCCTATGTGCTCGACCTGATCAACCTTGATTTTTGTTTTCGTTTTGAGCATACTGCTTTATTATTTAAAACGTTTTTATTCTGTGATGTTTTGTTTTAAAAGTTGGTTCATATTTTATGAAATCAAAAAGAAATATAGTGTATATAAAAACTATGAAAAGAGAAATGGTAAATCTTTTTTTGTAAAGATGCAAAATTGTGAAAGGTTTCATAGAAATGAATTTGGGCTCAGTATACATGCCGAACATCTATGCTTTGACACTCGGGACCGAACAATTTTAATGCGTTAACATAATATGTTACATATTGTGACGAGCGGGTCAATACGTGGTCAGCATCGCCATGGCAACGGAGCAATCAAGCTCACACACCTGCAGATCGTCAGCACCTGGTCCCAATCAAGCTCACCCTTTATAAACCCAGGAAGAAGAGGAAAGGGTGAGCTTGCTCTCAGTAGATTCTCTGTTGAACTAACGTGTTGTTGTACTTTCTTCTAGAGACCAGTAACTGACGACCTGAGGATCTGTTCACGGGATACTAAGGAGTTTGGACACTTTACACCACGAGGCACGAGCACCCTGGAGTTATATTCCCCATTGTATACCTCACCGTGTGGCACTGTGTTGCGTGCACATTAAATCACCCTCCGGGGCTTAATTTTTGTTCACAATATATTATACATTATATTACATTACGTTAATGAACGAATGTTTAGGTTCAGTCACCTGTTTTTGCGAAAGAGGCGGGGTGCAGAGTTCAAACATATATAATCAATTACGCTTTCTGTAGACTGTGTAACGGTTCAGACTCGTTATGAGGTCTTTCACAAAGGTTGATGTTGAATGAATAAAATACATTATTTGTTAACAAGACATCACGTTTGATTTGCTATGGGAGAAAGTGCACTTCCTAGTACGCTGTCGAAGCCCCGCCTTCCAGTTAAAATAGTACATCGTCATCTGAGGTAACGTAACTTGCTAAGCTGTGCACATGTGCGATAGCTGGAGCATCATTCAACATGCATAAGGCACAGGCTTTATGGTACAGTTGTTGTCAGATTTAAGTGTTGCTCTGTTGTGTGTTATTTTATTGTGTTGCTTGTTGTATGTTTATTGAGTTTTCGATTATTGAGTTTTTTTTTTCAAATCATGATTTAATACTGGTAAATGTACATGCTTGTTACCGCTTCAATGGTTAAATTGGTGGTTGGCCTGCTATGGTTTTGTAGATGATAGTTAATCTACTAAAGGGTTTCTCAATATGTTTAGGTTTGTGTGATGATGTGATGTCATCGGTGCTTTTATGTAATCCGCATTCTTACAGTTAAGTAATACAGGATTGTTTCCTACAAAATAAGCACTTTTATCTCATGGCTGCTTATGTTCCTGTTGATTTGTTAATTAAATAAGACCAGAAAAGGGAAATTGCAGAGCATTGTAGCTGGCTACACTACAGAACTTTGTGTCGGCTGCTTGGCATCTGCCGTGTCGTCCTCATGGATTTGCGAATCACATTTGGATTTTTCTCATGTCTCTCAAGAGCTGTGATTACATGGTCCAGCTCCTCATTACTGGCCCTTCAGTGTAAAATCATTGAGTTTGAAGAACGCCTGCAACTGAAACCAGAGATTAGGTCAGATCACACGCTGTGGCTGAAGTTCTCTTGTATCTGGGGTTTAATTGGCGTCCCGCCCACTCTCCCCGCACTGAATAGATAATAGGATGCTAATACAGTGTGTCTTGCCCAGGTTTGGCCCAGTCAGACCCATGAGGCATTTCAGTCACACTTCTGCTGCTTTGCGTCAGCGGTCAGAGGGGTCAGGGACCACGACTCATGATTTCCCAGGTATTGGGGGAAAGTTGAGGAAACCAGCAGTTGGTTGAACCTTTAGAATGGCTCGGCACGTTCCACGTATAGGGTACAAATTGACAACCTTGAAAATCTTTTTATCCCTAAAATAAATATTTGAGCCTGTCACGAATTTTGGTTGAATGATATACAGTTTATTGCCTTGTTTTGTTGTGTTTTTTTGACCATTAACATTTAAAAAAATAAATGTGCCTGTCTTCCGTAAATGAAGCTATCACTCAGTAGGGTTTAGCTAGTTTGTGATCATATCGTTGATAAACACGCCTGGCAAAGAAATGTAATTTTAAACAGAGATTGACCTTTATAAACCGTCAACACAACAATGATTGTAAATATTCAATAAGTGTGAGACGACTTACTCCAAATGATGTTTCCTCTTGTGTGTCAAAACTTTGAAGAATATTACATTTTTTGTAAACGGGAGGAAATCACGCAGTAACAAGGTTCAATGCAAACCGTGGGGTACAGCTAAACAATAAAATTGCAATGATGTAATAAATTATTTTACAAAGAAATCTTCCTCAATACAGACTTAGCCTTCCAGCATGCAAACAGATAATACAACTCTCTAAATACGTAGTACTTTATTAAAGTCCTGGTCCTGAACGGGATTCAATAGTTTTTCCAAGAAAACAACGAGCAATCATCTTTAAATCGCTTATTTAGAAGCCATGATAAGCAATTATACCGAGATCGCTTTTATTTGAGTACTGTATGGCAGTATTTGGGTTATAAACATTGCATCATTGTTTTTACAGCAGTGTTTGCTGGCTGACTGGCAGAAGCACTGGTTTCCAACACTTTCTACCCTATGCGTATCTGGCCAAAAAGTCCAGCGACCAACCCCAGTTATTTTGTTCAGTTTACATTATTTGATTGGTTGAAATGACCTGCAATGGTTTTCCTTACTCTTTAATAGAATCTTGGAATGCCTTTTATTATTTTGGGACTATGTGTAGTGAAGTAGGCGGGGCGAGACCGTGGTTCGAGACCGGTGAGTAATTGTTAATGAGCGGCGTATCACGTAGGAGATTGGGAGCATATAAGAGAACGAGAAACCGGACTGTCGATGAGAGAGGTCCGGGCCCGAACGTGTTTGTATTTGTATTCATGTTCTTGTGTTTTACTTCCGTGTTTTGTTTTGTGATTTGTTTTGTTCGCCGGCCATCGGCCGTGAGGGTCCGCTGGCTGTTATTATTTGATTAAATGTTTAAATGTTTGCCGGTTCCCGTCTCCTTGCTTCCTTTCATTGAGCTTTTCTACACTATGGATCGACATATTTGAACAGACACGTGATGAAAGGCATGTTGTTATGTTTGTCAAAGTGTTGGAATGTGAAAACTCGGAGCTCAACCTTCATCCAGCGTGAGATCTTTGTGTGCTCACTGCACATGGTACCATGAGTGGAGTCGTCTTGATAGGCAGCTTCCTCTCACCAGATCCTTTTCATTCTCTCACACAATTAAATCTGAGCTTTTGGGCCTAGGGATCATCCGTGTGAACTTCTGAACTTGCTTTTAAAGCCACCTGAATCTTTTTAATACTTTTTCCACTTAATACAAACACCATCATTTGATGTGTGTGAATGAATGTTTAACTTTGATTTCTAGGTCTTTGTACAGTCACCTCCACTTAAATCACAACCCTTTTCCAAAGGGAGTGAACTTTCATCAAAACCAGATGAAATCACAAATCACTAGATGTTTTATTTTCAATGGTTGTTGAAAAAAAGATTTTTCACAAAGGATATGAAAGGATATATTGTGATGAGTGCTATAGACTCTCCTGTATGTAGACTTTCCATAGCTCAGTGTTTGGAGCATGCATGGCGCTAGCAACGTTGCCATTGCGACGATCCCAGGGATTGCACATACTTAGAAAAAATGTGTAGTATAATGCAATGTAAATCGCTTTGGATAAAAGCATCTGCAAATGCATAAATGCAAAACGTAAATGTACCTGTAAAACATCTAGATTGTTTAAAAATGTGGTCAGTATGAAAATTCATCTTCATAAGCACCACACACTGTATGTTCACTATTCTGTGTTATTATCATTTGACGAGTTAACAAAAGTAATTTTACCTTTTAGGTAAAAAACAAGCAAGCAAGCTTCGTGTAAAGAACATTTACATGTGTACATTTACTCTTTTCTCCAAAACGACTTGCGTTGCATTATCCTATACATTTGACGTGCAATCCCCTGGGTTCATACACACAACCTTGCTGCTCTTACCGCTGAGCTACAGGAAAGCTCACATGCTAAAGAAAAATGCTAAAATGGGAATTTTCTTCCTCTTAAAAGGCTTCAATTCTCAATGTCTTGCTTTTCTGATTCAGTCGAAAGTTTGTGCCCATTTGTATCGTGCTGGATGTAGACGGTGAGAAACAAGTGAGTCAGAAGGTAGATGTGTACTGGATCTTAATCCAGACGTCCGTCCTGTCCAGCGCAGATCCGAGGGCTTGTTTGGCTTGCGTTTGAGTGTCGGTGGGATGTTTGTGGTGAGGGATTATGGAAGAGTCACAGACAGACGCAGGTATGACGTAATGAACTATTATTACTGAAGGCAGACGTCAGCGCTCGGCTCGGGGCAGTGGTATAAGAGTTTTCTTTATTAAAACTGTTGAAGATGCATTCTCTGTGGATGATGCGTTCTCGTGTGGGTGGATCTTTTGAGTTTTCCGTGGCACATGAACTGATATTGACTTGGGACAAAACAGTTTGACATGTACATTATTGCCAATATGAACCTGGTTTACTTGGTGCGTATACTACAAATAGTACCTTTATTACTTAGTCGTTTTTTCTTGTTTTCCAGTAAAAATGTCTACAAATTCTTGAATCAAGATGCATTTTCTTGATGAGCAAAATGACCTAAGTAATTTAGTAAATAGGTCTTGTGATTTCTTTGATAATTTCTCAACGATTCTCAATAATTATGTATAAAAAACACTTCCTAATCATAAATAAATAAACTATTGTTTTTATATCAGACTAACCATTTAGGGTAATAAGTGGTTTTGGAGCATCCTATTGGCCCCTTTTGGAAATGCCATGATAGTAAAAACTTAAGAGACGCAGCTTTTGTTCTATCGTCATCAATAAAGACTTGTAGACTTTCAGTATATCAGTATCGGCTAAAATGATTTTTGAAAAATATCATCTTCTGGTATATTGCCTGAAATAAGGTCTGTAAAGGTTCAAAAACACTATTGTATCCCGATAAACAACACATGATTTTTTTTATCTTATATACAAGTTTTATACTTTTGCGTCAAATGTTTGGCCTGTGCTACAAAACTTAAAACCTGCGTAGCACCAGCGCCATGTGCAAAAAAAGATAATGTCCAGCCCTGCCTCCCCATCCTCTAAAACATCTATTCTACATCTGCTGGTTTATGTTGCTAAATAAAAAAATAGAGTTTGTTTTAGGCTAGTGTTTTGGGTAAAGCAGCTATGTCCAAATCTCATATTCAAGGAAGTAATTTCAAGCTGGCCAAGGTTGCAGTAATACTTGATTTAAAAAGGTGTGTTGGGTTTGGGAGAAGTCAAGATTTTCTCAAGGGTGAACTTAAAAATTCTGTTTAATTTAAAAACGCACTGTTACAAGAGTATAAAAGCTTTTGAATGACATTTCATGATGATTTAAAGCTACATTTTTTTGAACAGTCTTTGCAAAGAAACTATACCTAAGGACTCCATCGGAAATCCCAAAACTCTCTCAGTCCTCAGCAAGATCTGCTTCAGAAGGTTTTGTGTCAGGCTCAATTTTACCTAAATGTTTGATTTCTCTAACACACCGTTTTTTAAAAACCTTTGTCTAAGATGAGACAAAGATATGAGTGAAAAGGAAAACTAACATGTCTGGAGGCTTTTTCCATAGGGACAAAATGAAAAAGGCGAGAATGAGTCCTATCGCCATTTCAACCTGCACACGAGATTTTTTCTTTATTGTCGGTCGGATAAAGTACCCAGGGTCTTCGGGGATCTCCTGACATTAAACGTGCCATTTAAATGAACCGTACGCTGATGTTATGATGCTGCTGTGTGAATGAAGACTGCGTCAGTTCCTTCACTGACATATCTCCCAGAAGTCATCTATTCTTGTTTGAGTTGACCTCTGTTTGCTCTTTATCGCGCTTTCTTGCTCTTTTTTTGACACCTTTTATAATATATATATATATATATATATATCAGCGATCTGACGATCTTAAATCGTGATCGATCTCGAATGTCTTGGAATTGCGAGGATCATGATGTTGTCTGTCGTCTAAACAACAGGTGTGTATGTATGACATCATTCATCGCTGGACATATCCATTGGCTTATGACATTGAAGCTATGGCTGTCACTATTATGAAAATTGGCTGACGATTAACTGTCTGTTTTATGGCTTTGACATTTAATTCTCATACATTTTTATGTGGCTTCCAAATTACCATATTGTTCTGTTTTTGTTCATGGAAATTCATTGGAAAATGGGGTCATCATATATTCAAGGTTTACCTATATAGACTTTTGCGTGTCAATACTTGTGTTAACAGTGTTAAATTGAAGCCACCATTAAAATGCCATCAGTCATAGAAAAGCTTGTCTGATTTTTTTTCTCACTTGCAAGATTACAGTAAAAAAATCTTCTGTCAGTGATATTTTGGTAAGCTGATTTTCACACTTAGATAAACTTAAATAATATTAAATTGTACAGAAGGTTATTTTTATGGTATATGCTTTAAAGTTTTTTTAAAGTGATGGTGTTGTGATGGTACATTTTACCAGTAATACCACACTTTAGTTACAATATATACACTAAAATATGCAATATGCAGGCACTGCATGCGAAAGCAGAGAGCCCTCTCGCAGTGCTGTGAGGTCTGCGAAGTGCTGCGTGACATGTAAAGTTGTCTGTGCAAATCAAAAATTACCAGTGTAGCACGCGTGTGATACAGTTTTGCAAGTGCATTAGACAGAGCAGCCTGTTTGTGTGAAGTTTGTCATTGTGGTTGTTTGTGTGTGACGTTAATCGATGGGGCACCGCTAATTTACTTCCCACCGACACTAACTACATTTGTGATTGAAACTCGTTTTCAGCTGCACTGAGTTACTATATATCTTGAGCTCAATGATTTCTGTGATGCAGATGCAGAATCCTGCTATTTAAATTGCTGGCGGTTCTGTGAGTATAAATGTGTTGCACAGTTTCGCGCATGGATTTGTATGTATCTCACTGTATGAAGACATAAACGCATGAACATCATCATGTCCAGAGTTGCCCTGAGAGTTTATTTCAGTTGCATTCATCTGTTTTCAATGTTTGAGAAAAACTATCGTTACTGAGCTAAATGCACTGAAACTCAAGAGTCTATTGTGGGAGCGTTTTTAGACGACATCTTCAAAATGAAACACTGGTTGACCTAAATGCTCAAATAAAAAACACAACGTAATCTTCTATAGTATTTGATATGGCAAATTGTGGAATTGTGGTGTGATGACTTTTATCCGTGACTGTTGGGTTCGAATACATGTACAGTTAGACTGTATGTACATGCTACAATTACTTTTTTTTTTGTGTGCAAATATTACTTACTAAGTCTTTCTCTCTTTTATTTGATTTTCTATCAGTCGTGCATTAATTTGCTGAACCAACATTTTACATGAAGGTATAACGTTTGAGTCCTTTTGCCCTTTTCATTTAGTTCAACTCTTTAGAAGTGATAGACCTCCCACTGCATAACCCTACGGCTCGCATAATTTAGAAATTAAAGTCATCTTCTACATGCCATTTAATATAAGTACACAAATCAAATTATATTCAAATGATTATAGGGCGAAGAGCTCTTTTGACTTGGCCCACCCTGATCACACATTCCTTCAAGAAATATATTTAGAGTGCTCTGTGTAGTTTCCCAATATGGTATAATTACAGGAGGTGTCTGAAATTATATAGTCTAGTTATTGTTTGAGATTGAAAGTTCTTATATTTAAGCTTACGATTGTTTTGTTCTATTATGGCATCAGATAAGAAAATTCCCATAACTCTATAGAATTTTAGGTTTTGAGGGAGCAAACACCTATAAACAGGGCTCGACATTATAATTGTCCTGGACAAGTAAATGTTTTGTATAGGAAAGTGGGAGAGAATTTTACTTGCCCGGCCTGACAAGTAACTTGAAAAAAACACTCAGGGTTGTACGGTGCGATGAAAAAAAATCGATCTGTGCTAAGAATATATGCACTTCACACAAACACGCAGCTCTGTCTAATGTACCTATTCTTATTATTCTAAATATCACACTGTTGTTATGTATTTTTTTTCAAGTTTCAAGAAGTAACATTCTCACGTGCCCATGCAAAACATTCAGTTGTCCCGGACGAACGATAATGTTGAGGCCTGCATTATAGATAATAAATGTCATTATTTATCTTCGGACAAGTCATTTTTGTACTTGGACTGTGATTGAGACAAGCCCTGCCTATAAACTTGTTTGCATTTACAAACTATGCATTCCTGGGAATTATTTGATCAGTTAGTGTGTACCTTGGGGTTTAAACCCATGACCTTTCTGCTGCTAATGCAATGCTTTACCAATTGAGCTACAGAAACACACTTGCAATGAAGTCATTATCACTTACAAAATGTTCTGCGTGCTTCATTTTCTGCTAAAGGTATCTTTGTTTGAAACAATAGTGTTCTGGGTCAGTCTGCCTGGTGCAGGCTGCCGTATTAATCAGACGGGATTTACCCACTGTCTCCACATCCAATCAAGGTGTGTAATTTTACAGATCGAGTCACAGAGCGTTTTGATTGTGCTTTTCTCTCCATCTGGAATAAACGTATCTTTCATTAATAGCCATCTGGTAGTCTCTGTTTACTCATGCATCCTTTGTATAGTAGTGTAATGTTAACATATGTTGATTCGAGTGGTTGTGACATGTCTAAATCGATTCTGTTTATGAATCGAGCCTTCTAGACCTCGTTTTGGTTTTGTTTTCCAGTTTGGCAGGCATGACTGTGGGCATTGACGTCACATGTACGTTGCCAAGTCTCTATTGGTCCTGCCGCTACTAAACGACCAGAGCCTGCTGAGGTGTTGAGCGGATATGAGATGCCGTTCAATACTCCAATTCTTGCTACCGGCTTGTCGATAAGCTGTAACCAGGGGTCCCTGAGATCCCAATACCAGATTAAGGCAGGACTTCCTGTTACACAATGTTTGGACTCAACCTACAGACCTAATCCAACTTGGCCTTTGACCCCACTTACAGTGTGAAGGTACTGCCTCTCTGGATGTGTAAGAATGGGCATTTTCATTTACACCAAGTTATGGTTGTGCCTATAAACTATAGGGTTTGGGCTTTTTTGTCTACCTGAATTAGACGAACACACTGTTCTGTTCGGAAGCTTCTCAGCCGGGTGCAAAAAACATGGTTGTATTTGGAGGTTATCCATGCTACTTAACCTTGTTAGAGGGGAGCGTTGGCACTGCCGGTGCGGCACCATTTGTTTTCACAGGGTGGTCGTGGTCCGTGCGATTCTCCAGAGTGGCAGTTCTGATGCTCTGTGGGCGGCTGTGAAGCCAGCTCAGGCCTGGAACCGATACTTGACACTCACTCCACTTATGAACTGCCCACTTGGTCCATCTGATGAAGTGACACCTGCTGAAGAGGAGTTGAACATCAATACAGTGTCATTTTTGACCCTGTGCACCATAAACATTACTTTTTGTGATGAAAATGAAAGTGAGTTTGCAGCGTGTTACAAGCGTCAAAGAATCACGAAAGCACACTTACTCTAAACACACAGTAAATGAGTATATGACCAGACCAGCTGGTTATGGTTGTCAACTATGAAAAACTTTATCGCTTAAAGGATAAGAAATAATTTTTTCCTGGATTTCAAACAGCGCAAATTTTTTTCGGCCAAACCGGGAGCACAGAACTTCATTGCACTTTTAATGAAAGACACCATAAAACATCATAAGCAATCTGACATTGAAAGTAGTTTTTCTAAGAAATGCCTCCTCTGTTGTGTCTTCGTACTTACGTAATCGGTCCACATATTCCATTTACAGCCTATTGTCATATAGTGGTTATGTGTAAATATATCTCCCAATTTCCAAATAAAAATGTGTTTTACTTGCAGGAAAATTGAAATTGGACACTGGTCAGCGTAACAATGCAATGTTTTCCTCGCAGTATCCAAGTTCACAGTCATGTTTAAACAACACAATAATGTTTTTAAATGTATTTAGGGTCAGTTCAAAAATGAATCTATGAAGAAATATGGCAGATTTTTTTTTCATATTTTATCAATCGGTCAATCTATACTGGACGTGTCAATACAACTATTTAAAATCGGGTCTAAATAGTTTACATGCCCTTTTGTTGATAAGAGCTTGATTATATAATGTAACGCTAGACCATGATGGCAGAAACAAGAGATGTTGCGTTAATGACGTTAAATAGTTTTTACGTGTGAATCTGAAAAATGAATCGCATGCTTTTACGTTGACAGCCCTAATAAATATATATATGAATGTAATTGTTTGTTTTTATATTGAAGTAAAGTATGAATCATTTTGGGTTCTTCAAATCCATAATTGAACCATAAATTCAATCCATAATATCTTGATGAGACTGTCTATCATCAGCTAACACTATTTCAGTCGAAGTGATAAAACAAACCATGGTGTTGC
Organism: Triplophysa tibetana; assembly: GCA_008369825.1. Taxonomy (NCBI): domain Eukaryota; kingdom Metazoa; phylum Chordata; class Actinopteri; order Cypriniformes; family Nemacheilidae; genus Triplophysa; species Triplophysa tibetana. The sequence goes on along the minus strand of CM017903.1, from coordinate 22,405,280 downwards.
TGGCAGGCCAGCGTTGATTATCATCCTCATTTGTTTGGCATAAATTACAGGAAAGCATAGTCAGTCTTCATTGTGTCTGTGAGCGAGCTTGGCTTCTTTCAATTAACACTTCATAGACTCTTTACACTTCAGGGGAATGCAGACGCGCTATGTTCATACATCACTCTGCTCCATTGTGATCTTGTTTACAGAAGTTAATCTTTTGCTGAATTAGCTTATGAAAGTATTGAGCGAAATTCCTTAAAAGGTGTGGACTTTATTTACTAGCGCTGTGCGTTGACATTCACAGATTCTTGTTTTAGAAGACGGCAATGCGTCCTTTATAAGGACCCATAGCTATTGAGTCATTTCATCGATTTTTTTCTGGGCGGTGTAATGTATTGATGTGCTTTGGCTCCATACACAAACTGACCTTTTTGGTTGACTTTATGGTTTGATGTTTTTAGGGAGTAGAGCGTGGAGGGCGAGTCTGACCACAGATGACAGAAACGTCGGCGCCACGTCCCGCTAAAAGCTGGCACGTCACGAACACTCTGAATGCTTCTGGGACCGTATTCTGCCAAAACTGTGGTATGTCACAGGTGGAAGAACAGAATGAGAACAAGCATCCACCCACGACACGCAAACAAAAACAATCGTGACACGTTTACTTGAGCTCTATCTGGCAAACGCAGGTTTTTGCTTCTGCTCTCTGGAGGACGCATGAGGGGCAGACCTGACGGGCTAATGGACCCGACGGCAGATCTGGAGGTGGTTGACCAGTCCCTTGTGTGACATTTATTAAACTATGAACTAGACTCACACTTTCTTTAGAAAATGTGTTTGGTGCTTGTCTGTGAAATCGGGTAGGTTGTTGCCAGAATGTAGTTTTGTGGTTGCTATGATACATGGGTAAAAAAAGCTTAATATTTATGCATGGGGGTGTAGTGATGCCTGACTTGGTGCCATTTATAGTATGCAAACAGTTGTTTAGTTAGACTCCGTGTGAACTGTGAAATATATAACTTTGGATTTTTACATACACTGGAATTTTAATACTCTCGAATTGACTATTTCTGTGATACTTTTATTATTATTACATTTAGTCATTTAGCTGACGCTTTTATACAAAGCGACTAACAGAGAGTGCAGGTAGCAATACTGCGATTACTATTATGATATATTGTTAACAGGACTAATAATATTTCAGTTTGAGATCACTTTTATTAATAAAACTGAAACTGTAATTTATTCTCGACCAGCGTTGTTTACGTCATACGAAGTGGTCTGTAAGGTGATGTAATTATCAAATATGGAAATGCAGAAATAATGTAAATGTTTTGTGGCATATTCAATGCCTGTTAGGGGTGTAAAACATAATATACTGATAGTGATAGGAAAAGTGTCTGTGTTTGGAGTGTTAGACTAGAAATGTTTGATGTGACTTTTCATTAATAAAATAATGTCTGGAAAGTCCACTTTGATTTTATAGTTGGTTTGATAATGTAAACAAAGTTGGTAGTGTCTTAAATTAATGTAAATTGACAGGACAAACAGTGGATCATTATGCCTGATAGACCCACAGCTGTCAATGTCAATGTTATGTCAATAATTTTTATCAAAGAAAATTATTGACAAGAAAAACACAGAAGCACTCTCGGCTGTTTGCTGGTTAGCTGTAGTGGCTGTAATTACATTTCATTACAATTGTTTATATCAATCATTAAAGGAGCATTATGGAGATTTTAGGGGCATCTAGTGGTGAGGTTGCAAATTGAAACTAACGGCTCTCTCCCTTTCGAAGCACTACAATGGCTGCACATAACAAGGATTTCCTCACATTTACGTTTCTTTATGTTTGGTCCGTGAAGACAAATTATGTATATTATATTGCCTTCCTCTCAATAGATCCTCCAAAAAAATTACACACTGGAACTTTGAATAGTATATTGGTTGCAATCAATTTTGTTTTTTTTCAAATTTAAATCAAAACTCAAACCTGTTGTTGATATTGTGACCCTAAATGTTCCTGGTGTCCTATCCAGTTAATGTAAGTTACAACTACCAACAACTCAAAGAAGTATGGTTCACTTATTCAACAGATTTAGTTTCTTTATAGATGGTTTGTGAAATAAAATGAATACATTTATAGGGAATCCAGAAACATCAGATGGAGATTCGGGCTTTTCTCAAAGGCTGTTGTGCACCTTTCATGAAAAGCAAGTACTTACGCATTCAAAAGGTGTTTATACGAATATTTTTGAAAGGCAGGAGCTGTCATGCTGCCAAGTAAAATCAATGTAAATTCAAACTCTGTATAAAAGAGTTTAATGCTTTAGCCTTGATATATAGCAAATTGCATATTCAGTTTTTTTGGGGGAAATTACGCAAAGTTCTGCAGAATGGGTTTAAATTTGGTTAAAATAGGTCAAATGGAGCCGAAAACATTACACCCCAAACAGGTGAGAATAACGCAGGGTAGAAATCGGCTGTGTTTCCATCTGGGCTCGATACTCTTGACTATTTAGTCAAGAGATTAGCATTAGAAACTATTATCAGCTTTTATAGTACAGTTCTCTGGGTTGTCATAGACATTAATTCAAAAACGATAATGAGGAGGAGAGTTTTATGCTGAACACTTTAAAAGTCACAAGTAGAATAAACTGTCATACATCTGACAGCCAATAGGAGGAGCTGTTTCTAGAACCGTTGATGCACCCTCGGGTCACTCATTTTATGTTTTTTTTGCTCCTCTGAAGAGCATTTTGCTGTAGTTGCTCGCTCGTTTAAATCCATTGAGCGAGACATGTCGCTTGTGGTCTTATTCAAGCCCCGTGGTGGAGTGCTGTGTGCTTTTAAGTGCGTTACTAAACATAAACAGAATGTGGGAGAGCGAGTGGCAGCGTTCTGTACTGGAAGCGTTTGCTTGTACATTTGTATATTTTAAAGGCCTTGGCACACATTAAAATCATCTTGTAAACCTTGGGCTGTCTTCACAGTCGTCATTACAGGTTAAAACGTTAAATATAGATGGGTGCTTTAATCATCTCTGGAGGTCTTTGCAAGGTGATGCTTGAGATTTTTCAAACCCCTAAAATTCTGGCTCTCTGTATAATGGTAGAAGACGGAAGAGAATATGAGATCCAGGTCGTGACGCCGTGGGGAAAAGAATTGAATTTGACACTGAAATAGAATGAATCGATTCTGATTTACGCCTAGGTGAAGAAATACAAAGAGCAGCGCGGCAGAAAGACTCGTTTTGTTTATGTACTGGAGGTCGGCCGGCGATGACTGCGCATACAAATGCACACATGCGCAAATTGAATTATTTTCGCCGTGGCCGGTGCGCAGTCCCTCTGGGTTTCGTGACTGCAAAGCAATTCCTTGTGGGATCGCAAACACGTGCTCTCTTGAGGCTACTGCGCTTACCGCCAACGCAGGACTGTTTGAGCGAAATGAAAAGTTATTATAAACGCTGTCGGCTTGGCTCATGATTTTTAATTAGAAGATGCTTATTAGTTCTTGCAGATTTGATAAAAGGCATTTAAATGAGGTTGTGTTTAAGCCCTGATTGTAAACAGAGACTTCTGCTTGGTTTTAATGATCACGAACTTGATGTCTTTTTGAGAACAGAACTAAGTTGGTACCTCTTTTTGAAATGTAAATCTGCACTTTACTTTTTATACTTTTTTTTATTAAAAGGCCGTTTTCAGATAAATCTGACCCAAGTTTAAATTGTAAATCATTTTTCAAAGATTGCAAATCGGGGGATGGAGGCAAATTCGAACTCGAAACAAACTGCGTACGATCTACTTGCTCAATGACTTTTTTTGTTTCATTTTAGCCAATGCACTGAAGCATTCAATCCCTAGAAAGTAGACTTCTGCAAACTTTTAAGCAGTCTTGAGAAGTTTACAATGCACCCCCGACCCCACTTTTTAAATGTACTGATGTACAATAGCATTTAGGTTTTATTATCTACTGAATTTCATTATGTTTATCCATTTTCTGTTTAGCGTAATAAAAAAATCAGGACAAGCTCATATTTCTTAATAGCAGTGTAATTCTTAACAGCTACATTGAAAATGCACTGCGCTTTGTCATACAGCAACGTTGTTGATAAATACCAGCTACCTTTATAAGCACAACCTTGTTGTCATGCCGCAGGTAATTGAGTTATTGGTGTTTAGTGGATTAAGGCTCTCAATAGCACCTAAATTTGTGTTAGCAATATGCTGGTTGTAAATCACCGGGAAGTAAAATGACCCCGCACAAAACTCTTAAGCTATTGAGTTGAATCTAGAGTATTTTTATTGCCACGACATTAAAGCTGGTGTGATTTATTTCGGCAACTTTCACCCTTTGTTGCCATTAAACAGCACTAGCGACATGTTACACATTCAATCCACCAGTGCATCATGGGATTAAATGCCTTTGCAGAAGAGTTTATGGTTTTGTGGTACCTTCACGGATCTCTATGATTGCTAGACTGAATGATAACCATTACACTACACAACCCATAAGATATAATCATTTATTACGCGGCTCATTTGAATGCTTGATTCTGATTGGCTAGTCGAAACATTCCAAGGGTTGTTATTTTCAAATAACAACTGCGCAAAACAAATGACACTCTGCAACCCGGATGCTGCAAATCATTTTGAGAGGGGCAGTTTGACATAACACAAAAATGTATATTAAAGAACTATTTTAATCATTTGTAAATATAATGTCATGATATTAAACCAATTTTTCCTCTTTGTGATGTTTGAATGTCATTTCTTACTTTAAAACCGAAACTTGACGGCTTTTCCAAAAATGAGCTTATAAAATATATCACATTTTATGTCCAGTTTTTTTATGTTGCAAGTAGCAGTGTAATAAGCGTGATAATGTACAAGCAGCCGGCTGTTATCGAGAAATAAGCCCCTTCAGTGTGATACAAGACCCTCGGCTATCCATCAGGTCCTGATCACACTGTCGGGCTTATTTCTGCGATAACAACTGGTTATTTCTGTGATGCAGGACGTTTTCATGTCTCCACCATACATATTTCATATCATTTATTTGGAAACATATATCGCATTATAAAAGTGGAAATTGATGTTTACAAATTTTTCTTTCTTCAGAGTCACAATTAACTCCACATACAAACTTACATGTGAACATTCCACTCTAGTGTGATTTCATTCGTTTTTAAAAACCTCTTCATCCACACAAATGTTTTCTATCGTTTTCCAAACGCTGCCCATCCACACTGAAACATCCAAAAACGCTTACATCCAGCTACTGCGTATCTTTAACACGTAAGGCATCTCAGCCAGTGTCATTTCCTATAAAGCTGCGAAAGTGAAACTTAACTCTCGCTCAGCTGCCAAACAATGACTGCGAGTAATTAAATATTCCATCTAAAGGATGCAGTATGCACAAACTTACATTAATGCTGTCAAAATGGAAAACGGCCAAATGATGAACAACGCGTATTTGTTTGTAACCCCTGCATTTTCCTCATCCACACTACAAAACGAAAACAGCGTTTTCAAATGTATCCACTTTCGAGTGCGTTTAAAAATAGCTTGGTTTTCGTTGACAAATACGCCATCTCAGTGTGGACGAAAGGCCAAAACGGAGAGAAAAAAACGAAACAATAAAAAAAATATAAGTGTGGACACGACAACATTTCACCATTAAGTTGTATTAATCTTTTGTGGTAACAGGGCTTACAAATGTATTGCATGACACCTACGACCCATATAATGGCCTTTTTTTGAAAATTTCTATTTCCAGTCAAAGAAATGTAATCATTGTGGGAAGTCTGAAAGATGGCTAACTTGATTTATTTCTAAATAAAGAACACGATTTTTCGACTCTGTTATGCTCTGTGACACAAGTGTGTCACTCTCTGTTGCCATGCTGTGAGTCTCTATCTAACAACAATTTCGCTTCACTTCTTTCAGAAAAAAGGCAAACATAGTAACGTTTTAATTGCATATTCAGCTGTATGGCCTGTGAAAACAAGATTAGAAAATTATGCGAGAAGAATTTCATCGTAGAATTTTTTTCTGAATAGCCGGACAGCAATTAACTGGCTATTTACTTACGTTCCTGGCATTTTTTAAATAATTATAAGGACTGTGCAATTTAAAGTGTCATTCTGGGTTTGACTCATGAGTATGGAAGAGGGTGTATTCTGCTATGCTGCTCAGATAGCGGTTTATAGATTTTGTTTTAAAATTCATACATAAAATAAAATAAAACGCTTTGGAATGTTATACCGGTTTGGAATGTCGTGCAGCTGGCTAAATATTGACTTGTCATTTTTGCTATTGCTTTTTTGAGGACTGTAACTCCCCCCCAAAATGTTATAATTATGCAAAAAGTAATTATTATTAACTATATATTATTTTCTATATATTAATAAAGTATATAATCAAAATAAATACAATCAGGGAATATTTACAACATGGTTCTAGTAATGCAAAATCGACATTAGTTGTATAAAGTATTGTATCTTGTATACAGGTTTGAATATCTGATGGACCTCAGGGTTCTAGTCCATGGACATTGAATATAGGGTTTCATGGTTAGAAAGTGTGAAGCTATTTATCACTTTTTCCATTAGGTCTGTTTCCATGGTAATGCATGCATGCACCACTGCACTAATCTAAATGGTCATGTGGGCTCTGTTGACTTTGTATTCTGAAAGTTTTTCTATTCTAAATGTTTTCCTGGGCCTGTTTCACACCACGCGTAAAATCAGCGTGTTGTTTTTTTTTTCAACGCCCGTGTTAACAGGTTCCAGGCAGTCGCACTTTCTATTCACTGCGTCTGACTGTCGCTTAAAGGGTTTGGGCTTTGAGTTCAGTTGTGTGCACACGGCCATTTGGATGTAAATGTGATTCGCTCGCTAATGTAAATTCGATTTCACAACATTTATATAAAAAAGGACTCTCTCCTGTTTTATATTTATTAAAATATGTCAGAAATCACTCGATTTGCTGAACAATGTGAACCTGCTGCTGTGGCTTCACTGCTGATTCACTTAGACTGTTTGTGTGCTCTGTGTGAAACAGGCTTTAGACTTCTCATTTACCCCATGATAAATTCAATATCCCTCTTTCTCAAACCTGACTTTAGTCTCTCTCTCTCTCTCTCTCTCTATCTCTCTCTGCTGTAGCGAGTATTGATGAAGTGGAGTTCCAATGGAAAATTCGGACCCTGGTGGGTTTTTCACATGCTGGATGAAAGATTCAATTTAATGACCTCCATGGCTCTGTCAAAAACTAAAAGTGTGAAAACCTTTAATGTCTGGCCACATTTCCTCAAAAACACTGTCCAGTGCACTTTAATAGTCTTCACACCTCCGTACCTTTTTCGTACAATCAAAAATGATCTTACAAGCGAGAGAATTGCCGCAATATATGGCCAAACGCAGTCGTTTTTCTTCATTTGTGGGCCAGGAACCCACAGCACCGCACATTGTGGATGTCTCCTCATTTAACACAACTGATTTAAGCCATTAAAATCATTCAGTTCGTGCAAATCATTTTGGATTCCATATTGCATTTTCAGCCTTTCTCTGCACAGCAAAGATATTAAATACTTGTTTTTAATCCCAGCCAAGAAAATGAAATGTACAGTCATCTATATTTTGGTCGACTATAGTATGTGTACAAGGGATTGAGTTCCTTACGTTATAAATATTTGTGGGATTTGATTTTGTTCAGTGTGGGATGCTTCTCAACTAGCATGATTTGCCAGAGGCGTGTTTCTTTGTTTTTGTACCCCAACAGTGAATTTTAATATGTTTTATTTTAATTTAGTTGAGTGAATAAAGATGATTAAATATAAATGAATGCAGGGATTCTGTTTTCTATGATGAAATACAGAATTAAAAGGCTATTTTGAACTCAAAGGTCCTCTCAACTAGAAGTAAATTACAGTATTTGCATGGTACATTTGTGGTGTTTAAAAACGTCTTAAATAAATATCAAGAAATGTGTTTCCCTTGGTGTTACGCAATGTGCAACATGTTGCTAACATGATTAGCTAATATAATAATGCTGTTTGTGACTGATTTAATTTGATGTATTTCTTTTAATGACATTCAATTATTTTTGATGCTTTAACAATATTTACTTCTTTGTAGAGCCAAATAAGTGTACTGTTTTTATTATGTTGCTGCAGACGGTTTCATCAGATGTACACGCCCGGCCCAAAGTTACCTCCATATTTTTGGGTATAATATTACAATTATTATATAAATTAAAATGAAAATTGCTTTGTATATTAATTGTATTGAATTAAATTAAAACCCTTAAACAGTTTGATTCTGTGCGGAGGTCTACCGGAACATTGAAAGTGTTATTATGTTTTACATGTAATAACAGTTATTTATAAGACATTTCAATGCATTAAAAGGTGCATTACAATGCTTTAAAACTACTTATATAAGGCATTTTAACATATATGTGTCAAGGAAAGTGTCACCAAACATGTTATGCTCAATTGTGACAGAAGAGTCTTTGTGTAAAACCATTGAAAAAATATATATGGAACAAATGATTTAGTTTCATAATGTTTTTTGACAACTAGACATTACAGATTGACTCTTCTTATAAGGTATATAAAGTAGCAATTTAAACGATGACTTGTGAGACCATCTGAAGAAAATCTCGTTTTATCTACCACTAAAAGGCCTAGAACCATCAAACCTTCTGTGAATACTTTATCCTGAAAAGTTCTTCCAGGTGATAAGACTGATGTATGGCCAAATCTTTCTTTGCTAAGAAACTTGTATGTTAGTGCCGCTGGGATATTGTGATGTCAGCACTATCATCTGGTGAGATTTTACTGTACGATTATTGAAAAATCACAGTCGTCATTATTGTGTACATTTGTGCAACACAAGTACCCTTATACCGTTCTGTCCTTTGTGGCTGTTGTTGGGTTATATTTGTGGCGGCGACACTTCTTGGACTTTCTGCAGATACTGTGATGCCATGAGGATTTGGCGTGTAGCTCTGAAGGTTTATTACTGGAACAGATGGAGTGTAGGGGCTTAAATGCCATAGCCGTTCATTTGTGCGCAAATCATTTAGGGACGTTACTTGTTTGACCTTTTCCAAGAGCGTTTAGTGGAAGGTGGAATCTTGCGTTCTCTCTCTCTCCCCCCTATGAGAGTGCAAAAAAAGTTCAAATCAAGAAAAAAATCTAATCGCTGTGTAATAGGTGCTCTCAATTATGAAAATATTTGGCATTTCTATAATGGCTATGAGAGCAGAGTTTTATAACGCTTCACGCTTTGGAGATTGAGTTATGATATGAATATGAACAAAGATGAAGAGCTGGAGTGTGATCATGAAGATTAAGAAAAGCAGGAGTGATATTTAGCAGCACTGTAGAGTTTTACCAATCATCTTGCCAGTTGTCTAGATTTGGTAGGGAAGTTGAGCTGCGTTGTAAAGCTCGATGAGCTGTACTGACCCTGCAACTGCTTTCAAAAGCTTCATGACGTTTGAGAAAAACCAAAATCATGCTTCTAACCTTCATGCTCTTCTGGGAAGTTTATACTTGCATGAACATTTCTTACAAACACATCATACAAACACATGACGTTTTCAAGGAGATGAAAATAAACTTCAGGGATGAATGTATAAGATTCTCTGCCGAGGCAAAGCTCCTAATAGTCATTGGTTTTAGTTAGAGATGCACCGATATATCGGCTAATAATTGGTAAGCTGATAGTTTAAAAAAGGCCAATGATGAGGGCCAATATATCTTCTCAGTCAAAAGAGGACTAAGAAACGTCATCAAATTTGAAGTTCAATTTTAAAAATCGTTATACTGTATGAATTATTGATTCATTATTTAATTAATTCAGTAAGTTAGGAAAGGTATCGGGGAGAAATTAACTAGTATCTCTACTTTTAGAAGATGGCCTGCGCTGTATTTAGTTTGAATTGCTATTATTTTACATTTTCTTTTTACAGTTTTAGTTATTAAAGTCCCAGTGAAATTAAAAATGCAATGCCTATTTTTCAGGAAATTTTACAGCGTCTATAGTAAATAGTATATCAATGTGGGTATTTTTTTAATTCATGTACCCTCGTAAGCTTCAGTTTAAATCTGAAAATGCACTTCCGACCTGAAATGACGATCCATCTCAAATGACTTAAATTAGACGGCTTGGGCGGTGCATCCGTTAACTCCTCCCCTTCAACCGTCAGTCTGCCGCCAGCTTCATTTCAAACTCAATGCAGCAGCTGTTACACATCCAATCAATTTGCAGTGAAAAACACAAGCCAAGCTCACTAATTTTCTCCTTTTCACTCGGAAATGTATCAGAATATGGAAGTAAAAACGATCACAACTTCTGGTTCACTGGGACTTTAAGCTCCTGGCTGACTCGTGAGTAATTTGGTTTAACCTACTAGCCAAATAAATTTGTCAAATGTTCACTTCCGAATCCTGATTATAATAAGATAAAGTGACATGTTTTTCGCTGGAGGTCAGTGTGTTCAGAGCTGATACAGGATTTTCCTCTCTGCATTTCTCCGTACCTGCAGTCAGAAGAGTGTCTTCAGAAACCCACACCGCCCACCCCGGAGCACAAATACGTTCCGTTTGCAGATTTCCACAGAGACCCGGCACTGTGCAACATGGACGAAACCGCTGCTGTGTTTCTAATTACAACATTAATTGCGATCGAGAGTGAAGACGGATTTAGGTTGAGTTCTCCCCAGTTCTCCGCAATCATTCCCTGTGTAGACCACCTCACCTCCAAACACCGGTGGAGTTCTGCAGGCCTGTGAGAGAGCTCATTTAGAAAATGACTCCCAGCAAGATGTTTATGTTTCAGGTAATATTGTTTGAATGTGAAGTATCACACAAATCCAGTCATTTTTGACCCGGGCTGATAGAAAAACAAACTGTATAGTGGATTTTGTTCTAAAATATTTGTTTAGTTTTTATTGTCAATATTTGGGCGAAATTCTTTTAAAAGCCAGCCCGTATACTCTGCTGTATTCTGGGTAATCCCTGCCAGCTGTTTCTAATCATGTAAGTCAACACTAAAATCCCTAAAACTGTTTGCCAAACATATCAATTACATATGAAGATCAAACCCTGATACAATACATTTAATCTCTGTACCTCAAATCAAGAAAAATATGCGTTTCTTTTCCAGGTTGTTCTGGCTGATGTGTGTACACATTCATATAAGAGCAGTGTTATACAGACCAGGTGATGTGAGAAAGACCCAGCACATTACAAAACGGATTCTTTAGCTCTGCATGTCTCTGAAAGCATCACAGTTTGCTTTGATTTGTTTGCTTTGATTCTGTCATGTTAAGGTTATGCAGCAAACTTTTCACAACAAATTGTCAATTACAAGCTCATTCTTCTCTCTGTTAGAAGAGAAGATCCTGAAACAACATTCTCACTCAACGTGTTGATTGTTGACAGCATGTCAACAGAATCATGTAGGAAGAACTTGCAGTCATTTGTCCACAGAACAGAAAAAACAACCCGTTCTTACTCCAAACTCGTCACATATTGATGCTCGGTCAGCGCCCCTTGAGATCACTTGTTTTTGAAGAGCGGGGAACTGCGTTGCTGTTTGCTATATACTCCAGACTGAGAAACGTGCAATTCTTGGCATTTCATTGTTATTTATGGTTTTAATATGTTTGAGCACCTAACCACTTCCCTACTTATTCGCGTGTTGTGTTTTATATAGTTCAGTCACAGGTATTTATTCCACAAACTGACCAAAAGCATTGTTGACGTTACAAACTGCCTGTCGCAGACCTTCTTGCACTGAAGCCGTACAATAACTTAATATGAAGATGCAGTGTCCGTGATTGGCTCTCACTCAAAAAATAAACCATAAACATCATAGAAAGACATTTGGAAGAATTCTTGCAAAACAAACAGTTCTTGGCCACCATTGACTACTATTGTAGAATAAATTACAATGGTAGTCAAACGTGCCCCTGAACTGTTTGTTTTGCATTCTTCAGAATATCTTCTTTTGTGTTGAACAGAACAAAGAAATAAAAATAGCCATTTTTCCTAATATGGTAGTCAATGGTGGCCAAGAACTGTTTGGTTACAAGCTTTCTTCCAAATATCTTTCACCTTGTTTAGAGACATGTAGAAAGATTTGGAACAACTCGAGGGCGGGTGAATGGAGACATACTTTTTGTTTTTGAGTGAACTGTTCCTTTAAATCATCCTGCATTGAAAATGCCCATCCTCCGGTCATACTGCTTCAAAGTGTTGTCAATGTAAATAATGCTTTATGGGTTGAAGCTGCAGTTTGTGAAAACTCCTTTATACGTTCTCTAAATGACTGAAGCCTGGCCCAGCTGACGGATCATTGAAAGTTTTCTTCACCTATCAACTCAACAATCCACAGCACAGGCAAGGTGACTGATGGGGAAAAGGAAATACTGCAGCAATGCCATGGCAACACACGGTTAAAGCTGACCTCTGCTGTCACGGGCCATTCAATGTCACATCAAATAAAATACAGATACATATCAGCAGTGAGACTAGAAAACAAATATAGAGTTGGATTTATCTGCACCTTCAGCTAAGCTTGGATGTGAAAAGAGGTGAGATGGAAGACGTGAGAAACGCTCTGTTTAAGGTACATTGAACAACTAGTGACAATCCTCTGAGCTCATGAATCCATGTCTGTTCTTCACTCGCTGATAATTGTTTGAATTGGTGCAAGAAACGCTCTTGTTTTTGTGTATGTAGTGAGATTATTTAATTCGACGTTCCCTTATGTATCATTGTTGTGTTATTTCTCGTATTGTATACGTTCCTATTTTCAACTCCCTGTTTGTCTTGTATTATTTCTCTCCTTCATTCCTCTTGACGCTCTTTGGGTTTGCTTAAGCAGTTGAATTAAAGAGACGATCCCTAGGACTGTTAAACTAGGCCAAGATAGCTGTGGTGTATGACAGAATATTAAACAAGAACATTTTTACTTGATTTTATTCATCTGGAATATATTGGATGAGGAATTAGTCCTTTTATAGGAGAATGAAGTCGGAGCTGAATGCGACTTGCAGATGATCGTCAAAAATTTAGAAAAATAAAATAAGTACATATTTAATTAAAATTTAAAATAATAAATATATTTGTATCTTGAGTTGTATTAATGTTATGAATTTGGTTTTAAATTTGTGTTTGTTTTATATTATTTCAATAGTATAATATTAAAACAAGTTGATATTTTTTTTTTATTTTTAGGAATTAAGTGCATCGGCCATTTTATTATTTTTTATATTGCTATATAAGTTTAATTTATTTTATTTTATATTTCAGTTTAAGTTCATTTTTGAAATTGTATTTTGTTAATACTATTTTGATCTTTTTATTTAAAACTGTTATGTTTATAACACATCTCATGGAAACTTTTAAACTCTGTGTTGTTGTATTGATCTCAGCACAAGCAAAATTGTCTGTGCAGTCGTTGATCATTGAACTTTGATCCCTCCCCATCAGCAACAAACAATTTATTACATAGTTACTTGCAGGATGACAGTGACGAAGTCACACACGCACACACTTGTATGCGGGATAACGGATGGATTATGTGGAGTATTCCACTAGACTCTCCTAATCCTGGGGTGGGGATGGGGGGGTAATCAGAAAGGAGGAGTGTGGGCGGTGATTGTGAAGAGAGACGATAGAGTCGTTCTCGGTGGGCCGTGCACCTCATCATTTGGAGGGCAGCGTCGAGTGTTCGGGGGTCTCGCTGGAGGACCCACATGATTAGGTTGATGAGACGGTTTTGTAGCGCTGAAGAGGTGGCATGCTACCGCCTGCTGTAAGAAAGATTATTAGCCATAACTGCCTTCCCACACACCAGCGCATGACGGGTTTATCAGAGTATGAAGGGATGGTGAGGGATTAGAACGCTTCGAGATGAAGAGTACTAGGGCTTTGTATTGAAGGAACTTTCACAGTCAAAAACTTAAAGTCCCAGTGAAATAAAAAATGAAACTTCCTAATTTTTCATGAAATATTACAGCGTATTTAGTAAATCGTTTATCACTGTTGGTCATTCTCTTTTGAAAATTCGTGTGCCCTCATAATCTTGAGTTAATATCTGAAATGACACTTCATGAAATGACGTGTGTTAGATGCTTGGGCGGAGCATCTGTTAACTCCTCCCCTTCAACTGTCAGTCTGCCGCCAGCTTCATTTCAAAATCAATACAACTCTTGTTTTACACATCCAATCAATTTGCAGAGAAATACAAAAGCCACGCCAACTAATTTTCTCAGTAGTAATTCCATTTAACTCGGAAATGCATAAAAATACAGAAGTAAAAAAGTTTTTAATTTCTAGGTCACAGGGACTTAACATAACATCCGTTCCTCCTGATACCTTGGATGCAAAGGGAAAGTCTGCGAACGCTCATGTCAAGGCTCTGGTCATCTTCAGTATTCATTTCACCACTTCAGTGCATGCAAAGCTGTTTGTGTCCTTGGGTTAAATTGATGAACACATGTAGCGTAGATAACAGAAAGAGAAGGAGATTGTTACGGAGGCTTTGAGATGCGACTGTTGTGCTGTGATTGATTTTGTTTATTCTAATAGTATTCCTCCGCAGCTCAGAGGGTGGGTTTTAATTTTCAAAAGTTTTTTTTCAGGTCACTCAATAACTTCAGGAGCGTGAAAGCCATCAGGGTCCTTGTTCAGGTAATCGACCATGTCGGACGATGAACTCTCTTTGGCTCCGCCCTCGACACAAGGCCAAGAGGAGGAGGAAACACTGTACGGTAGAGAGGGTTCAGAATGAGAGGGTGTTACCCCATGAATACATTTCTGTGGGCACGAGGGAGGAATTTAAAGGGTTTTGAGTGTGAATAACAGCTGATTAAAATAAAAAAACTGCAATTACTGAATCGTATTTACTCTTTTATAGCGCTTGTAGAAGTGCAATAGTAGACTTATATTCAGGTTTGGTTTCAGACTTTCGGACCCCGCTTTTTTTAAGTGGTTCACTTCACTTGAGAATCTTTGGATCAGGAACAGCCGCGATACTGAACATGCTCTCAGAGTCGCTGATGGACACCCCTCATCCCTCTCTTTCTCCAAGGCTTAAGTATTTCATCCTCAGCATCCTTCCATCTCTCACACCCACACCTCAGATGTCACTTAACTTCTCAGCATCTTTCACTGAGAGACAGTAATCTCTAATCTTCTTAAATGTGTTTGTGCATCAAAATATTTAATCAGCATTTTTTTCGAAAGCGAGCGTTTGGAACAGTGCAGTGAGAATATCGGTTTAAGCTCGGACCAGAGACTTTTATCTCTTCCATTTTTCCGCTAAGATAACTGTCCCAGTTTCATGTGCTTTCATTGTTGTTGAATGTCAGTGTGTTGGTTTGTTGTTTCCTTATTTGCTGTACATTTTAATGGCCACGAAATGTATATTTTTGAAACGGAGGAATTCTCAATATTTGTCTCCGTATCTCATTATGTTTTACAATGTGTTGTATACCTAACCATTTCTTCAAGTGTTGGATGGTTATGTCAAGGTTCGGAATCATTAAGTGTCTGATAGTTATTACAGAGAGTTTTGGAATGATGAAAGAAAGCGAGTTGTGAAGAATTACAATTGGGTCTATTTGTACGATTGTAAAAATCAGTTTTGATGTTTTCTTTTACCCTTATTTCTTTTGCAGCTTTTTCCCTGTGACCTGCTTAATAATTTAAAAGAAGTCGGCAATCAAAGGAACATGCAATTTACTACCGTGTACTATGGCTCATACATATTCAACAACTGAGGCCTATTTAGTTGCCGAGTGTGGCTGTGTCACGCTACAAGACTCGACAAGAAATATAATCAAAATTCTTCCTCCCTCAATCTTTCCGACACTCCAAAGCTGAAAACATCACACACTCGCTCAATTTGCATCTCTCTCTCTCTCTCTCTCTCATACTCTAATTTGTTTGTCAGTTTTGCCAGACTACGTTTCTGAACAGTTTTCCGGAAATGACCAATCCTGCCTTATTATCAGACCACCTAATGTTATCCCTTGTAATCGCCAAAAAACACTTCATAATACTCATTCACCATTTCACGAACAGATTTCAATTACATGCGCAGAGGTGAAAGAAATCCCTCTTTCAATCTCACCCAGACGTCCTTGAAAACACGTACATGTTGTTTAACAGTAATGATGAGGGGCGGGGCTTCGCAAATGGTAATTTTCCAAACATCTTCTTTCTTTTTATCTAATCCATCAATCTTCATCTGTCTTCATTACTCTGTCACAGTTTTGCAGCAGGTGAGAAGCGGTAATTGGATGTCTTAAAAGGACGCGTTGCGTAGCAGACCTTGAATTCATGGCTTATTTGTTATGTGTTTAGAACCGAATCTTATCAAACAGCCTCCTGCAAATCTCAAGACAAAGAAGAGATAGAGATTCAATCTATCTGTTTTATCTTTCAGCACTTGCCTTGGTCTTCTGACCTTATTGACTTGCAGTCTATCTTTCTCCATTTATCAAACAACAGCATTCTACAGTCTTTTATACTCAAGGTTCATAATTAAACACGGTGTTACGATTGAAGCATCACAGTATTCTTCAGAGCACAATATGGATGTCATAGTATGTGAATTTACCCTAACATAGTGTAATCCATACATAACACCACATTACTTTTTGTCATATGTTGTGCAGTTTAGCGACTACGAGAATAACAACAAAAAGATAACTTTTACATTTTAATATTATACTGTATTTATAATTTTTATGAAAAACTACATAAAATATCGATATATGTTGGTTCGTCTAGATTACAAAACATTTTTTGTTTCACGGTTTGGTTAACATTAGTTAAATGAAATGACATAGATTTAAAATAGGGCTATTCCAACGATTAATTGCGATTAATCTAATTCAAAATAAAAGTTTGTGTTTATAATAATAAATTATGTCCCCTAAACTGTTGTAAATATTTCCTAAATATATGCGTGTATGTTTGTGTGTTTATAAATGCTAAATAAATATGCACAGTGCACAAAAACATATATTTTTAATGTGATTAATCGTGATTAATCGTTGAAATCTCTGAATTTGAAGATGTGGAGTTAGTTGCTTACTGTACTTTATGTCGTTTTTGTGCTGTTTTCTTCCTGTAGTTAGAGATGTTTGTCTGAAACGACCACAGGTAACATGATGTGACGGCAGCAGGAGCTTGAAGGGATTGAAATGAAGAGATTTGATTGGAGAAATTTAATTAGATGGTGAAACATTTTTTTATCCCTTACCATCCACACGTTGTCTCACGGCCTTTCTTACAAATGATCCCATCTCTACCCTACACATCCACACGTGGCCATTAACACAGTAATTGACCCAGACCATCCTTAATACATAACCCCCTCGGACGCCAGAGCCAAAGTGCCTGTAAGAGGCACAGGCTGATTGGGGAATCAAGACGAGCGACTCAGCCAACAATTCCCCCGTGCCGGGCTCAGAAGTGAGCCCACAGCCTGGACAGCTCTCCTAAGAAGGATGGAGTGGAGAGTGGCCTTCCTAATCACAATCGGCCATCGGCTTCAATTCCCAGGGGCCAATGCAATCGGCCTATCCCGACAGCGCGGGCCAAATGGATGTTTATAAGATACGTTATGTAGACGCAGACCCATTTATTCTCCCCTGATTAGAGCTGTCAGGCCTGATTCTTTACAGGCTTTTTTATTTATTTCTCCTCCTCGGAGAGAGCTGAAAACTGTTGGGCACAGCGCAGGAATGCGCAGGGTAAAAGCTGGAATGAGGATTTTTTTGTGAAGGGTAAGAGAGAGAGAATCGCCGGGAGTCTGGCGAGTTTATATCCGTTCCACATGTTGGAAGTCGAGATTGTGGTCATTAATCAACATATTGAAGGGATTGTGGGGAATTAAACACTTGCGTGGCACTCTTGAAACCCCTGTCACTTCTGTCAGCTCATAACCCAGATAACAACTGCCTGAAATTAGATCTGCTTATAGCAGTTTGAGCCTCGATTGTTGTATAGAGAAACTTCAGTGTATGTAAATCCACGAGAGCTGAATTTAGATTCTGCCTCCTGTATGTTATTTTTAACATGGTATCACCCCGAACAAGTCCTGCTTGAAACAAAAAGAATTTCATTTACCAAAAAGGTGAAAATCGAATGTCTGCATAGGGAAGAATGGCTCAAGCGAGCAAACCATAAAAACAAGGAAGCTGGTTGTCCATCATGTTCCTCCAAGCAAAAGTTGATTGAAACTGAGTGTTTACACCTCACTGTTGGTGAATATAATTGGGGTCATGCAAATGACATTTGAACCCTCAAGGTAGGGTCGTATGGTGTGTCTCTTAACCTTTTTGTAACCCTGGTATCCTCAGGTGTAACCTGAAGGGTCTTCCTTTAAATTATTGAGGCGGTTACATTGCGGTTTTACAGGCCTCTTGCATGGAACTCTGAAATAAATCCACTGACACAATCCGTGTAGGAATCCTGACAGACATGACAACACGCAATTACCCAGAACAATGCACACGGGAAGGAACAATGGTGCATAAAGGTGAGAGTCAAGAGGTGAGACAGAATGTACTTTTTATTTAAAAGATGGAGAAAAGCTGAATCTGATGCACCGCTGATCTCAATGGAGCCTGTAGATGACATCATCGTGACCTCATTGGCCGTAGCTGTTAATCAAGGTTGTGTTGTAGGTGAGATCGGACACAAGTGCCAAACTATTTACCAACAGCTCCCAAGAGGAAAGAATGAGACAATAGTGCCGCACAGGGATCTCAAGGTTGGAGCAGGATCTGAGTGAAGGAAGAGATGAATGAACCCAACGTATGGCAGCAAACGGGCCGATGATAGATTGGGGTGTCAGCACAGCTGCGTGAGGATTTGTGCTCCTCAACACACAGCTTCTCATGGTGATGTGTGTGGGGTTACTTAAGATGGGTCATGTTTGAGACGCTATCGAGGCATAAATATCATCTTTGTTTAGAATGACATGGCACTCTCTACTGTATTTCCACATGCGAAAATTAATCATGGTTTTGCTCAAAGTGAAACCAAAAAACATGGGTACTATACTCTTCCTGTGGTTGAATTTCACGTGTCTAGGGTAGAGAATGAAGACTCTTTTCTATGCTTGACCTCATTTTCTGAGTTCATGTAAACCACAACTACATTTTATTTTCGGATGAGATGTAATCCTTTAGCAGATGCCGTGAAGCCGAAACCCTATTTGCAGATGATGTTGAATACTAAAACATGTCAGAATGTGATTTATTATGCAATACGAATGCTTCTAGCTACACCGGCTTGATTTCTCATGAAGTACAGTACGTGAGCTCCTGAATAGTACCAACGCCTTGGTTTTCGCTTTAAAGTCAACTTTACCAATTTAGAGCAGTTTAGTGAATACAATAACACAAACAACTGTCGACAGGTTTATAGCAAGCTGTCTAAAAAATAATGTATCCTTTACTATCGCAAGCATTTAAGGAAACTTAAGATGCTTACTGCTGTCATAGTAACAGAAGAAAAATGTAAATATGTACATTTATGCAACTTACTTGCATTCCAGGTAATATCAATCAAACTGCAGTGCGGTTGTTTTGATCTGAGCGTCCACTCCGTTGACTCCAATGGAAGTTCATGGAGGCACTGAGTACTTCCCGGAAGTTAATAGTAACGCATGCCGCTGAAGCAAAACAGAACGCTTGTTATGAACTTTTAACCCATTTAAAGACGTAAATCAATTCATGAATAAAAAAGGAAAGAAATAAAGCATAACATAACTTCTTGGAACTATCTCAAGGCTCTTTGAATCATAACACGCCAAAAATTTGAACTTCCGTTTTCGCGACTCTCTCTCTAAAATGATTTGATTAAGTAATAATAACTATGATAACACAACAAAAACATGTTTTTTTTTTGCAACTTTTTGGTGAGTTTTGGTCGTAAGACCTTTGTTGATTATTTGATATATTTATTTCTATTTTCATATATTTTTCACTCACATTTTGTAGTCCGTCTCCTTTACTATCTCTCTTCAGGTCTGATGTGGGTTGGCCCTTCATGCGTTTTCCTCTTTATATTTTCTCTGGTGTGTTTGAAATATATCTGTGCGTGTGATGTACTGAGCAGCCCCTCTGGGGCCTGAATCACGGGTGATGACTGTTTCTGAGAATGCGTACGTGTGTTTTCCGCAGGATCGCTGTTATAAATAAACATGCTAGTCTGGAGAGCCAGTGGGAGGTGTGTGAGTGGAAACGTTATACAGCAGTTTTATGATTTCACTGTGCTGGTCCAAAATCACCCACTCGTTCAGACCGAGGTCAGCTGAAGAGGTACGTCACATCCATCACGATTCCCAAAATTCCTCACAGCCACGGCTCATCCGGTAGTTCCCCCTCATTTTGCTTGTACAGTGGAAAACTCGATAAAACTTGATACACTTCTAATTATACTTTCTATAAAATTACAGGTATAATTGTGTATGTATGAAATTCAAAATTGATTTATCCTGTGCCCACACGCTATTGATGCATATAGACACAGTGTTTACAAAAGAGAAAGCAATGAAATAAAGCTTATATATTGCATTGCTAATAATTTCTCAAGCAATTTGTATTTATTTTACGAGGTGGCTTGTTTGTTTTATTTGTACATGTATTATTTGTATAATACAATCTTCTTTCTCCCCAGTGATGTTTAGGTTTTAATTAAATGATCATATGTTTTGTACAAAACGAATGCAATTTCGTATGCATAAATTCCTACAAAATTGCAACTTCATAAAATATGTAAATACAAGATCAGGTTGATAAAGCCTTTTCACTTTAGTAATTCAAACATTAAATGTAGTAAAATGTCTAGACGGGTGTGTTCGAATCTTACCAAAGTAAATACTTAAGTAAACTACAGCGGTTACTAGCTAATCGGTTCACTACAGTTAATTCCACAGGGTAGTGTTGCAGCAGCCATTCATACATTTTTTTTTTCTTAAATGTGAACGTAAAGTCCACACTAGAGGCTTAGTAACCATTAGCTAGTTGTGAACTAACTCTGGACGTTATTTGGTTGCACCATTTGGTCTTAAGGCAGAACGTAGGAAGTAGTTCGTAAAGTCTCCGCAAAGTAATGCGTAGTCGCATAATATGACATTCACCTTCAATAGTCCAATAGTAGCCTTTAAATTGGTGAGAATTTTTTTTGTTGAAATGTTGTGAATATTGGAAAATGCTCTTGATTTAAACTTATTTTACATCACATAAGTGCGGGGAAAGAACGTTTATATTAAATAGAATACTTCCTAATCATGAATAACATTTTAGGTAGGCCTATTTTATGAAATATTTCAAATCAACAAGATTACTAAGCACATGCTGGGTAAAAACAATACATGTTATACGAGTGATTTCATTTTACTGCCTAACGTCATTGAAATAAAAGGATTCTTTTCTTTTGACATGCAGAACACAGCCCGATACACACACGGTGTCACGCTAGGACGGGTCCTTGTGAGAGGTGCTAATAATGTAATATCGTTACATAATGTTCTCTATTTTAAAAGGTAATTGACTGTAAATGTCAACATTATCATATGTGTAAGGTTTTGAAGAATGTCGAGTGAAACAAGAGCTTATTCGGTTAGTTCATTGTGTCTTCTATTTTAATCCTGACAGGAGGCATCCGTAAATATTTAGTTTTTACGTAAGGTTGCGCTTCAACTAAGTTGAATGGTGCAATTCAAAAATATGAAGTAGTGCGTAAGTTGTATCTTAGAGCCCATTCAAGTCAAAACTAGGCTAATTTGTTAGTTACGCACAGCTGCTGCAACCAGCCCCATAACTTAGTCTAGTCTGCTGTGATTGGTCTACCGCGAATGAGGCTTACGAGCTACAGTGTTTGGGGAAGAAGAGTGAAGTTTCGCGGGCAGTCCCAGCTAAACGTAGGCGGGGACTATATGAAGATCTCTTTTCCAAAACGCATTAAACGCCCAATTTAGTTTGTCATGCCATTTTGCTGTGTACTAAACCTATTCACTGCTCCATTAATGTTTCATGTCAAATTGATATATTTCTTTGTTTAAAATGTACTGCAAGATGCAGTTTCTTTCCAAAACGCTATAAGTCCCGAACCTGTTTTTAGCATCAATGCGATATGTCCTCTCGACCAATCAGAATTCGCTCGTTAGGGGTATTTGTTTGTGTTATTTCTATATTATTTGTTGTATGTGCTGGAAAATATTGAAACATGAAATTGAAAATATTTATTTTATTTTACTATTTAGTTTGTTACTATTTATTTTATTCGGCTGTTATTTATAGTGTTTTGAATTTTTTTTTAATAAAATTTGAATTTATAATCGACAATATTGTTGTTTAAATAATCATTGTTTAATATGTCCAGACTGAGTCAACAGACCATTTTTAAAGGATAAATTGAAAATTAACAAAATGTATGGGTCTAGGTCAAAAATGTCATTTTCATGAATGGATTTATAGCGTTTTGGAATAGATGTCTTTATATGTATTGACATAAATCCACGACAGTTCGCAAATCGCACAAGGGACGACTCTTTTGCGTGGTTCAGAGTCGACTCCTTTTTTCCAAGCCAATTACTTTGTTATTCATTCACCTTCGGACTTACAACTTGGCAGACAGCTTACTTTCAAACATGCCTACATTACTCACTGCATGAAGTGTCATTTTCATTATCTCATGTTATGTACTCTTTTAGTATACTACAATTCTTTTTCATGTGTGTGTGTTTTTATAATCTGTAGAAATGCTGTAAAATGTAAATGCTCTGATATTATTATTAATAATAAATGAGAGAGAGAGAGAGACGGAGAGAGAGAGAGAGAATATACTATTTTTTGTGTGTTTTAAGTCCAGGAACCTTATATGATTGTGTTGAGAGTGATGTAGTTGTAATCTGTGTAGAAACGCTGTAAAATGCTCTTATGTGTCACACGTACAGTATAGCCGATGTTTTGTGCGTCTGATGAGCTGATTATTAACTTGATTTTTTACAAGAAGTTTGTTTTTGATTGCTCGGTCCAGAGAGCTTGATTCCACCTCGTTCCCCTGCCTCCGCGCACACCATCAACACGAGCGCTGTAAGTACCAGCTGCTGTTCAACACTAGAGCTTCATAATGACTCTCCATTCACATTCATTGTTTTATTCATGCCGTTGTCCCTTTGCTTCTACAACCAAAACATCACGCCCACAGAACGGCACTTACTTCTGTCTGCCGTAGATGTATCACGAGAGATGCGAGGGGAAGCGGGCTGCTCCCAGAAAGCGATTTCAGCTGAGACAAGCAGCTATGAGATATGCAATATTACTGTAATGGGCGAATGATACATCATCAATAGCGTTTGCATTGTGCAACTTTGGACGAATTGCATTTGTGAAGTGTACAGAAGTCGAGAGGAAGCATAACCCAAATGGGTGGTTTTAAGTGGAGCCACCTGAGTTCAGAAAACAGATTTCACACCGGCCGAGTGATGAGAGGTTTGACGTCAGCCGGTGCAAACCAAAACCTACAGTGTGAAAACACCTTCAATCCTGGCACTTTTCTGGGGAGTTTAGGCACTTGCCGTGGTAAAAATAGGTGCGGGTAGGATAGCGTGTTCTCGTAAAGCTTATTGCCTAAAAAGTTGAATTAAACCTCAGTGAGCAGAAACTGACTCTCTGAGGTGATGATCAACATAAAAGGGAAGAACTGCCGGGTTAGGGATAAAGCTTTAGGGGACGCCCTCTGTTCCAGAGACGCTTCCGGATTTAACGATAACTGTCCGATGTGATCTGTGTGTTGGACACGCTGGCTCATGACCAGTGTTGGGTGTAACTAGATACTAAGTAATTAGTTACTGTAATTAAAGCAGCTTTCCTGTAGCTCAGTGGTAAGAGCATTGCGTTAACAACACAAGGTTGTGGGTTCGATCCCACGGATTGCACATATCTATGTAAAAATGTATAGGATAATGAAAAGTCGCTTTGGATAAAAGCATTTGGCAAATGCGTAAATGTTAATGTAAGTAATTTTCCCTTCCTGTAACAGGAAAACTTCTGATGTAATTGGACTAAATACTGCTACATATTCAATAGTGGAAACGACATCATAATTATAAACGCTAACTTTAAAATGTCTGCTTTAACTTATCCTTAAATATTATGTAGTTATTTATTATTATTTGAATGAAGTAAATAAGCCGTTTCATGTCTATCCTTGAGTCAGTTGTAATCGAGGTTGATGTAGGATATAAGAAGTTATTAGTAAAAGTAAGTAAATACATTTTGGAAAGAATAATTTGTAGAGGAATTTAATTACAGTATTAAATATGTAATTAGTAACTAGTAATGTACTACCTTTTCGGAGTAACTTACCCAACACTGCTTGTAATTTCCCTCCACTTCCACCCAACTCTACAAATTCGAACTTTTCCTGATGATCCCATTGAGTAGTGTGACATACCATAGAGTCTCTGATTTGATATCTTACGAGAGAAACAGAAACCAACAAGTTTTGCACGTTCTTGAATGCTTCATCCTTTTGGGTATAAATCTGAACATGTATTTTCATGTCATTAATGGATGTAACGGTATAAACCTCTTTGCATTAATTTGCTTAAAATGTATTAGCGTTGGTCTTGGTCAAAGTATGCATATGTTAAACCTTTGACTCATGGTGCACTGTGAAGAAGGGATTAGGAAAGGTGAGATGTGTTTTTTTTCTTTGACGATGTAAACAAGATCTTATCAGATGTTGAGACCATGTATCTGTGTTGCTTTGTGCATCAAGCTCCAAGCATTATTCATTGAATTGGACATGCCAGAGATGCTCCGTTCTGGAGAATTATGCAAAAGCATGTGTGATAAGATCACATCCCAGAGGTCTGGATTTAGAGAGCACTTTAGTTTGGTTCTGTACAAGATGGGTGCATGTACAAGCGTCTTTATTGTGTATAACTGCTGGCACAGATTTAGATTCTGACGGCCGCCCAAAGACCTCTTGCAGTGTGTTCGATGACCATCTGACGCAAAGAACGGAAGTCAAGGATGTCTTTGTAAGTAGGTTTGAGACACCTGGTAGAAAGTGAAATAGATAACACATGTCTACACTTTAATATTTCTGTCAAAGGCATAGATCAGAAAGCGATGTCCAACTCTACACGCACATCATTTCTTGATTCTTGTTCTGTACAGCTGGTCCCCCCAGACGTGGCTGCGTAATTACTTGAGTTTGTTTTCTTCACCAGTCTGTTATTGTGTTATCAGCTATTTCAGATAGACCTGTTCCTAAACAGAGCTTAAAAAACAAACGTTTGTATATTCCTATACAACTCCGTGTGCTGAAATAAGTTTAAATGGAACGTGACCGATTTTGCAAACGTGGACCAAACTTCACGTTATAACTTACACATATTTCATGACGAGATTAAATTTATGCATTTCCCAAATAAAGGCATTGTTTGTGGATTGGGAATTGAAAGGAAGAACTGGGTCAGCGAATTACATTTGTCCTATCAGCATTTTAGAATCTCAGCCCCAGGTGTGGAAGACCCTAAATGCTGTGTCCCATATGCAAAATGACTCCATTTGAAAATGTCAGAGCGACTTCTGAAAGTTGTTTAATCGTCTTCTAAGAAACTTGGATTCCATAATTGCACACTTATCAACATGGTGCCAAGTATTCTGCTGGCTACCAGCCTGCTATTGTTGTATGCACACAACAAAATGATGTTTCCAAAACCAAGATCCAATTTACATTTTCTTATTTTACTGATATGTTTAAGATGTTTCTTTCTTGAAAATATATGTACCTGTACTTTAGACACCTCTACACGGTATTGTGTGATATCACGTGCAACCAAAAAGACATCTATCATCCAATTCCTTGCAGAGGAAATCCTGGCCTCTCTCACGCAGCAAACGTAATTGATGGTTGGTTCCTACATTCCCCTCCTCCTGTAATTCCTCTCGCACTCATTTTCCATCTCTCACTCTTTTATTTCTTTCAGTGCACACAGAATATCCGCAAGCGTGACTCACGCAGTCCTGATGGAGAGTGTGCTGTCAGCAGTTCTGTTCATGTGGGAGATACAATGACAGGAGGAACAACAGATCTTCACCTGGAAACAAACCCGGTGCACACGGAAATGCATGCAGAAGTGAGGCGTGACGCACAGGACATCCTCATATCTGCAACACATTGTTAATTCCAAATCGAAGCAAACGTTTTGCATTTGACTTATGAAACGTCCAATATTAAAGCAAGTGTTCAGAGCAGTCATGTTCTACTTAAAATCACAGTTTTCAGAGACAACTCATAATACAGGAATGCAGAAATCTTCTGAAACTTTCATAGTACAACAGTTTAAAACAAACACTCGTCCTTTGTTTTATATCTCCACCTAACTGTTCTAGTTACGATCTGCGATGCCAGTTTGTCACAATGTAAACGATGACACACACGAATCCACCACCGTCAAAACAGGAGGAACGATGTTGTGACTCAAGTTTTCATTTATTGGTTTTGTTTTGTTCAGTTGTCACTTGTAACACGACAACAGTTTGTGTCACCGGTGGAAATCCAGAGCCCGAGGCTGAAACTGCCAATCAGGCATTAGTTTTCATCATGTCGCACACTGTTCATCATCTTGTACACGGGCCAGCTTTACATCAGCTGATTTTATATCCTCCTGGTGGCCAACAGGAACTTGGCAGCACTTGCAAGGAGGAAAGAACGGGTGTAAGGACACCAGAACCGCAAGACTGCATTTTCACTGCAAGGCCCAAAGCACAGACCTGATGTTCTGACACACAGGGCAGAGAGGGGTAAGCTGTGAAACTTTTTTTTAAGTTGTCATCTATAAGCGAGAAGAGTTGAGAGAGATGAAACATTTGCTTGGATACATTTCTTAGAAATAAGACTTGGTTTTATTTCAGAATTTCTGTTATGCACATGTCGTTAGAAATTGTGTAAATCAAAACGTTATGAAGCTGTGGGACATATGTTTTAAACTCAT
Organism: Triplophysa tibetana; assembly: GCA_008369825.1. Taxonomy (NCBI): domain Eukaryota; kingdom Metazoa; phylum Chordata; class Actinopteri; order Cypriniformes; family Nemacheilidae; genus Triplophysa; species Triplophysa tibetana. The sequence goes on along the minus strand of CM017903.1, from coordinate 22,378,231 downwards.
GACCATAGACCACAAAATGTTTATTTTATAGCAAAAGCCAACAATACATTGTATGGGTCAAAAGATCAATTTTTCTTTTATGCCAAAAATCATCACGGTATTGAAGAAAGATCCTAGTGCATGAAGATAATTTGTAACTGTCCTACCATTAAAATTGAAAAACTATTTTTGTGAATGGATGCTGCAAAATCGCTAACAAAATGGCCAGAAACACACCTACAAATATTTTCATATCCTAGCAAACCATACATCTGCTTTCAGGTGATGTATACAATTATTATCCAGTTGTTTATGTGCAATCTTCCTTATTTTTTCCTTACGTAATATTAATGCTATTTATAAATCATCTTTTCCCTCTAGTTTTTAGTTACATTTTTTATTGATCCGTCATTGTTTGGTCATAGTTGTTGTTCAAAAACAATATTTCAAAAAATTAAACGCAGTTTTAGAAACATTTTATTTTTATAAAGTGCTGCTATTTTTTTTTTTTATGACATTTAAGTGGATTTTATTCTGTGATTCTCATTACTGTAATGCTAAAAATGTGATTCTCATTCTAATTCTAATTCTAAATAAAAAATGAAAAATATTACTTAATATAATGAATTAAATAAATTTCAATCTTAAATTACTTTAATTTAATATAACGACTAATGAAAATTTTCATATGCTTTTATACGTGCTTTATAAAGATAAATTATCTTCTGCTCAGAAATAGCAAAAAAGCAGTCTTTGAAAGCCGTCCACAAAGCACCGTGCAGTGTTAGAATAAAGTTACTGAGATTTCTGAAGTTTTCGATCGTCTAATCTGCGTCACATTTTGCTTTAGATTAATTGAAGTTATTAACGAAATATATAATATATATTTGTCCTTTATGAAGCTTTTTTGCTTGTTAAATAAGGCCCTTTATTCAATGTTTCCAGCATCTACTTTGTATCCGGGGCGACGATAAATATGTGCATGGTGCATTGGCACTTTTGCTGTAATGGCCTGTGGAAAATGTATGAAATTCATTAGTGAAGGGTTCAAATCGCTATCGCAATCAACTCAACAACAGGCCTCCAAGGGCTTTGAAAATATGACCTGTTACGTGTTTTTTGAGTAAAAAAAAATACTTGACTTGTTTTGTTTTATACGGTATGTCCTTAGAGTTTAGAAAACTTACACCCAGTAAACTCTTAAAATTCCTTATGTTTGTTTGCACCATGTTGTAAATGATGAATGATGATTGTGTAAATTAAATCAGTGGTGATTACACAGTGTAGTTCTGTGATAGTAATTATTATGGTAATATTTATTTTCGTGTAACATCAATGTTTCAGTGTATATTTAGCAAAATTTTGAGCTTATATCATTAATTACGATATATCGTATATTGCTAAAATAGAAAATCCGGTATTGACAATGAATAAAAAACCTTAAATAACTTTTTTGAAGACTTGTGAAGTCCTAGTTTGAGTCCTTGAATCTGATCTAAGAGTGGCGATAATATACCGTACATGTTAAGTAATGATGAATAAAATTGAAGAAGTGACACTTTAAAGTTTAAGTTAAGAGGTAGTGTAAGATTTTTGGTTAATAATTGAATATTTTCCAATTGTCACTGTCAGAAAATTAGAGAAAAGTCGTAGCTATGACGGGCGACTACGTCTGGATCTTGGTTTTTGAGGACAGTATTAGGCATAAAAGAAACTTATATCAAGAAATTGATCGAATGTACATTTCTGAAGTATCTTTTTGATGTTTTTACGTTAAGCTGTTGTTTTGAGTTTGGTGTTCTGTCAGTACTTTGTAATTTCGGCGTGTTAGTAATAATACCGAAATGTATAAATGAGTATCGTCGATGGTAAACATTTCTTTAAGTGATTTACATATTCAGTATGTTAAACTTCATAAAGAAACAGTCAAATTTAAAGCATAACACAACTTATATTTGTACACGATTACTTTTTTTATGTTGTATAAACTACTTTATATACTGCAGAGGTTTGTGTCCTTGAATCTGATTGGATGTGATCTAAGAGTGGCGATAATATACATGTTTGGTGATGATATTAAAAATGTATCAAGTCACACTATAAAGTTAAGACTCAGTGTTACAATGTTTGTTCATAAGAGATGACTTTGCTGTCCATAAAACTTCATGCACTTTTATTCAGCGTATTCATACAACAAATTCAGTTCGGGTGGATGTAATTGAGCTGTGAGATGAAGTCACAGCAGAATTACACAAAACAGTACCCGTGGAGTCTGTTCTTGTGCCACTCAGCTGAAGGTTCTTGAATGCACTGCATTGATTTCTTGGCAATGTGAGTGTGCTGCTTCTTTCTCCGCCCTTATCTTTCCCTTCCTGTTTTCTGCAGACCTCCACAGACTGCGAGCGTCCCACAAACACTGAGGGAATTAGAACGATGGGGGTCACACTGTCCACGTTCACCCAACTCCTAATTATACGCACCCGGCAGTGCGAGGGCAGGAACCAGAACGGAGCCTAGGGTTAGATGGTCTCAGGCTGAGACAGAAAGCCGTGGACCTGGTGAGATGGAGATGGTGGGCCATAAATCCCCCTTACTCATCTCTGCTGGAACTCCGAGCAAGAGTTTTCTGGGGTTTGCAGAGCAGAACCGGTTTCCAGTTGATGGTTCATTTAGTGAAGATGTGCCCAACCACAAACTCTCTCATACACCCAGAGTTTACTGGGAACCAGTTTGACTGGGCAGTGGGCACCAAACTGTGTGACTTGTGTTTTTTGTGTTCTGCAGCAGAAAACATTTTGATGAATGTTTGTAACCAAACAACAGAAGTCCAGGTGTATGGTCACAGAACCACAGAAATATTTCTCCAAGTATCTTCTTTTGTGATCCATAATACAGGCTTTGAACCCCGTGAGCATGAATAAGTCCTCATAAATAACTAAATAAATTATTCCTTTAACAATAAAAGTTTTTCTTTTATTGTTAAAGGGTCTTGCAAGTTTTCATTCAAAATAGCTTTTCCGACGTCGTCCCAACACTTCTCTGCATTTATTGACGTTTTAATACCTGCTGAAGTTTCTCATCTATAGTCAGAGAAAGATATTAAAAATTGTGCTGAAGAACAATATTGATTTCTTATCTGACATTAAAGCAGACAGAATCCCGAGACTGTCTTCCTGAATGGAATAGTTTAACTCAAAATGAAATTTCTTCATTTCTGTGTGTGTGTTTTTACTCGCCTTCGTCTTCTAAACCCTTCTGTCGTTACGTACACAAAAGAAGAATCTTTGGAGTTTTAATAGTTATGCAGCTGTCAAGCTCCAAAAATGGTAAAGACACAATGCTTTATTGTGCGCCTCCATAATGATTCCGTCAAAAGCTTTCTCTTTTGTGTACGATAAAAAAACGTATACAATGTGTTGAACAGTTACATTTTGGAATGAACAATTTCTTTAAGACTTTCTCACAGCAAAATTATTGGGGAGGAGATGTCACAGATGGAAAGGAGGCAGAGCATTTGGCTTTTGGTAGGATTGGGGATTCGGGATGGATTTGTATGTGTTGATATTTATGATATTTATCGAACAAAACTATTTAACAAATAAGCACAGGAAACAAGTGAAAAGAAAATACTGAACAAAAAACACATCAAGCGGAAGATTGAACATTACTGTTGGCTGCTGCTGTAGTTTAAGTTCCTCTCCGTTATGATTGAAACTTGTGTCCTCGGCAGTGACCAATCAGCTTCTGTTTTTTAGGTTATGGAAAGACAAGCCTTTGTTTTTCTTAGTCATGATTCAAACTTTCCTCTCATCCATCACAAGGCCACATACTGCAGACGCCGGTTATTATATGGTGATTGTGCAACACAGCTTTTGTTCTGCGGTTCTCCCGCGCTTAAATTAGTAATGAAATAAGATTCAAACTTCGTTTATTGCATGTTAAGCCTTTTCTCACTGAACCTGCACAAATGCTTTTTTTCGAAAACAATAATGTGCATCCTGAGTCAGCGTATCACAATTCTTTGTCTTCTCACGGTTCTGTTTGTCTTTCAGCGAGGTGGGATTGGAGCGAAGAGGCAGCTGGGTCGTTTGACATCAATCTTCCGTTCTGTCGGCGGGTATGACATGCTTCTGACAGAAGAGGGCGAGATTTAAGAGAAAGCAGTTGGTCGATTCCACACCCCCGACCCAAATGGAGTCAGTCGATCAGCCAGACTCTGAATGCAAACTTCTATTGAATTTAAGTGGATACATGATATGTGACAGACGTCTGAGTTGAAAGATAAGAAGCGTCCTTTCAGACACATGAATGGCTTTACATAATGTCAGTTCGCGCTCTCCTGTGCTTTCTACTTAGTAGATTTTGATGAGAAATATTTCTGTACCTAATAATGATGTGAGTCACCCCAGACAGCTTCCCTTCAGCCGATACTCATCCACTGGATGAAAAAGAAATACTTTCCACCTTATATATAATAAATTTCCCTACATGTTTTGATTCAGAAATGTGTCCTTTTAAAATGTGGACCTTGAAAAACGTTATGCAACTTGTAAAATCAAGACACAAAGACTAAGACATGTATTCATCTGCATGATTTGACACAAGCGGCACAATTGGGCATTTAAGTTGAAGAGAAACTTTGTCTTTCCATCTCTCCCACTGTCATTTTAACAGCGAAACTTTCTTTTAAAGGGATAGTTCTTCCTAAAATGAAAATACTGTCATCATTTCCTCACCCATATGTAATTTTATAAAAGGGTCAGTTCTGGTCCTTGATTCTGATTGGCTGAGCGGAGTTCTAAGCCATTATAAAATACCCCGATATATAACGGCTGACCGCACCACATTGCCTAAATATATTTTTATTTACTTTATTTAATGAAACCTCCGCTTCGCGTCGTGCCTAACAACGCCCCTTAGCTGTTATAAAATGCACTGTAACCCACGGCTTCTTGGGGCTTATTGCTTTATCATACCTGTATGAGGTATGTTCTTCCAATTAACACAAAGAAAGATATTTGGAAGAATGTTCGTAATTTTCAGTTCCGGGACATCAATAACTTCTATAGTAAGATGGCGCCCTGAAAACTCGCTGTTTACCTAAATTCTTCAAATATCTTTGTTTGCATTGGAAAAAAAATGTGTAAAGGTTTTAAACGACCTGATGGTGAGTAAATGATGACAGAGTTTTCATTTTTTGATGAACTATCCCTTTGACGTCAGCCTTATGTCGTATGTCTAATGTCTAGATCAACTAACCATGTCGGCAAAAGTGAACTACTTCGAAAGAAGTGAACTGACATCACTCCTGAGCTCCATGCCGTTCTGTTTCTGACAAACGCATGGATTTATGAACATGTCTTTGGCAAACTGTAGAAATTGGGAGGGAGACAGAAATAAACTCCTAATCTGTGTAATATCTCTCCCCTGCCCTTCTCCAAACATCACCTCCTGTTTCTTCGGCGTAGAGATCTGAGCTCTGCCCAAAAAAGCCACATGAGGTGTTGATCCTTCCTGGAAGACCTTTCTGGAGGCCCAGAGGACGTTTTAGAGCAGTGCTTCTGAGGATGCTGCGTGGGGTTGCCATAGAGATATGATCTCCTACTCACTTCTTGCTCATTCCCAGCAACAGATCGATTACTTTAGAATGCAAACGCAGATTTATTTTTTGACACGGGGATGTGCGAAACGAAAATTGACTCATTTATGGGTGGTTTGAATTGTTCGTCAACTAGTTGTTGTTAAAAAACATCTCGCTCTTTCTCTCTCACTATGTCTCTTTAATATAAATATAAATAGTTATTAATTATTATGATTATTCATGTAGCCTAGGGTGACCATACGTGCCATTTTCCCAGATACGACCTGGCTAGGATTTTAGGTGCATCCTATGGAGGTTATATTTTGAGGTTTGAATGAAACTGCACTGATTATACGTCTTAAGATATATATTTTTAATATTATATAAAGTTTTAACTTGACAAATGTGACCTCTGGAAGGCGCAACTAAAATCCTGGCCAGGTACATATCCGGGAAAAATGGCACGTATGGTCACCATAATGTAGCTTAGTTGATGGATTATTATATTGGCAGCAAAAAATTCATGGGTTTAAACCCCAGAAAATGCATTGCAAATATGTTAATGTAAATATTGCGTTAAGAGTATCGTGACCATCATCACGATACTCATCATCAAACAACACCAAGCAGGTGATTTTATGTGTAAAATGTAAATCACAAACACAATTGCTGTGTTCGAAATCGCATACTTCCATACTATATAGCAGGCGAAAATCTAATGATTGTGTCTCCGAAACCTCAGTATGCAAAAAAAAGTAGGCAAGAAATACCCGTATGGTCTACAACTTCCGCCGAGATTCGTGAGTTTGGATCGGATGGACACTTATCTATCCCATGATGCCACGGGAGCTGAGCAACGGTCAAATTACAAAAGTAAATCAAATAAGTATAGCTGAAAACTGTAAGGCAGACGTTTTTAAGTGCCAATAAATGAATTTCTCGTGACTAAATTATGGTTTCATAAACGCTCATGTAGAGGTTGTTAATACGTCATAGGTCAAAGTGCGTACAGTTCACATGACCGTACAACATGGTGGACGCATTTCCCAAATGTATTCACACTACACCTACTCATACTAAATATAACGTACTGTTTTAACAACCGATAGGTAGGTACGTATTCAAATTCAGTCCATACTGTCACATTATGCGATTTGGGACGCAACGAATGACTTTAGCTGGGTTTTCGAAGACTGCGTCACATGCGGTATAGATATTTGATAAAGTTAGCCACATTTTATTCATAGCTTCAAAGAATATCTGTTGTGTAACTATATAAAGTTATGAGTAGCTTGTCGTGTGGGCAGTTTGAGAATAGCGCTGCTCCTCCATCCCTTTATGTTCCGATGCTCTTTTAGCGTGTTCATTGCCATCAGGCTGTTGTCATGACATTTGAAGTATTTTCATAATAATATTCTTTTGGATTTCACAGAGCCGATCCTCAAACAGCATGAATCGAAACTGCAAACACACACACACAAGCCGTGCGTTCGGCCGTTGGCTTTGGAAAGCCTGAAGGTTTCCTGCCTACATTACATTAGCAGCCAATCTGCTTCACAATCTGTGCTTGGACTTCAGGCACTGCTGAAATGTGTATGGTAGCCAAGCCTCCTTTGAAGGGCACAACCGACAAATGAACTGAAGTCTTGTAATTGTCATTTTGACTGTACGCCTCCAAAGCTGTTGGAAAGATCCCGCTGTGGAGCGAGAGGTGGTTGGAGAGTGTTAGCTTTCTTTATATCTGCTATGCTACCTGTGTCGGAAAGAGCTCATAATCATAGTCCTGCAAGTGTTATGAGGCATTACCTAACTAATGATGTGTTTACAGGTGGTCGGACGGTAAAAGGAAACATAGTGGGGTGTAAGAATGTCTGTTTGACTGTAATCAACTTTTTCTTTAGATCCGGGGTTTGCATTGACACCGTTGGAGGAGTCACAGCCAGAATGTCTTCAGTGAGCGGCTGTGTTCCAGACGTCAGTGAAATCGCTGTTGGCCACATGGTGAGTGAGCTCTAAGGTTGCAATTCATCCGAAAACATTTTCCAGATTGCAAATTCACTGAGCTTTATAAGCAGGCCAATATTAAAGCTGCTTGAATTTGGGGCGAAACATTGAGACTAATAAACTCACACTTTGAGTTTTCAACGTATCTGAAAAATATTGCCCACCCTAGCTTTGACACATTTTACAGGTTTTGTTGCCATTCCACAGATTTGACCAAAAATCATCAGAATACACGATTTGTTTATTCACTCATGTATGGTTACTCACAAACAGCGCTTTTTACCGGAACAGTAAAAGAAACTTGGGATTGTCAATTCAAACACATTTAGCACATTTTATCATCCATACAATCGGTGTAAATTGTGCTTGTTAACTGAGATTTATAATGCCCAGCTAGTTTGGCAACACATCGCCATCTCATAGCAAATCATAAACTGTTTTACAACCTGCTTGAGTTTGTATAAATCTGCACGATCTCATTTGTACATTATACAATCTGGTTTTCCATCAATGACTTTGGGACTTAATTCTTGCTTTTTCCTGATATTACCGCCTTGTGGGCTTGATATTGCTGATTAAACTTTGATGTTCCTTACTTAGTTCTTAAAAGAAGGTTAAGAATTGTTTTATGAAGAAATCATGATTACACGTCACATTGCAATACTTGATTCTGATCGGCCATTCGCAATATTCCGTCTGATATTCAACCGCTCTAAAACTAATAACACAATGTAACCCAGGTAGTTGAATGGTAAACAAAAAATATGGGTCTACATTAAAACATATTTAACTATGCAAATGACATTTTTATAACAGACAATTCCACAAAATTGTGTGTTTGTGGCATTTGAATGTTGACTCTTACCTTAAAACCTAAACCTTAGCTTAAAAGTAAACAGCTTTTCTTTGGGGAAAAGTCTGCATTTGTTGAAAATTAGCTAAAAAAATATTTCAAATCAATATTTAATGTTCAATTACTTACATATGCGATAAGTAGCTGTGTATTAAGTGGGATAATATGCATACAGCCGGATGTTATTGCAAAAATAAACCATATCCTTAAAGCCACCTTCCAGTCTCATCCTAACATCAACTCTAATGGATCTTTTAATGGTCATCAGCATTCTTAAAAAGATGTATGTACGTCCACTATACTTTGTATTATTGCATCAAATGTTAAAAATAAAATTGTTAACGCTAATGCGAGAGTGTATCTTATACAGCGTCTATGGAAGTCAAAGTAAATTTGTTGTCATCAGACTATTTCTTTTGTTCATTTTGATGAAAGTATCAAAAACAATATTTTACCAATGAGAATGCAAAAAATATATTTGTGGTATATATTCACCGCCATAGAGGTTTATCCAACTATGACGACTTCGCTGCTCAGAAACATGGAAACGGGAGAAAGGTCAATTGGTGAAGACTTGCTAATTTTGGACACTTCTGTAAATGAAAGTGTTCGACATTCATTCCTTTATTATATTGAATTAAGATGCTGTCTTCAAGACAGCTGTTTATGCAAGCAGTAGACCGTAATACTGCTTACTAGGTTTTGGCACAAAGTCTTTGGAATGAACTTACTGGACTGAATATAACACATCCAAAAGCTGTCAATTAAACACCATGAGCTGTCCGAGAGAGAGAGAGAGAGAGAGAAGAGAGAGAGAAGAGAGAGAGAAAAGAGAGAGACAGTCCTGCCTAAAATGGTAGACTTGTTTGTTAACAATTTTTTCTTTATTATTAAAATATTATTTTATTTTATTATTCTATGAATTGAATGCTTTGGCTACATTATAAGAACACGCAATCATGCCAAAACCTTAAATTGATAGAGAGAGACTGTTAAAGTTTAATAAGTCCTTTTTGGTTTTTATTTTTCAAAATTCGATATCAGTTTGCTTTGCTCGGGGTTTCCCACTCTCTTCGTGTTTGCGCGTCAACAGTAATTGACTGTTTGCTAAATAGCTGCAGAGTTCCAGGTGTGTTTGCTGAAGCGAGGTCTGATCTGACACTGGAAATTATCCAGACCGGTTATGACACACTCCACTGAGCCAGGGTCATCTGGAAACCCGTCAACGATCCTCCACCAGCACCAAGTCTCTCGGCATATGGCTTCTTTGACCCTGAAGAGCAACGGTTACCCAGAAAACCTCAGTGTGTTCCAGGATTTGGTGTTGAAACAGGTCTGCTTGTCACTAGGCTTGAGCTCACAGAGGCACATCAATTACGGGAGGATATTTTTTAAATTATTCAATTGAATTTAATTATTTAAAATATATTTAATAACTATTTAATTAAAAATTATTTATGTATATATTTTTGTTGTGGGAGATTGACATCGTTCACACTGTACCTGAACATCCTTCCAAAGCTCTTTTTTGTACTTTACATATGATTAAAACTCATTTCATAGTGATGTGAGCAAATGTCCTTTTTATGTTTTTTGGGGGGGGGGTTGGGGTTACTATCATTTTAAACACTGAATGGTCAACACATCTAGTGAGTGTTATTTCTGAGCATCTGAGTTAAATAAACAGACGGTTTTCCAACGTGTAGGCCAAGCAAGAGATTTACAATGTTTCGATGCTAGCGTTTGACATTTGTGTTCACAGGAGGAAGCTGGCGAGTGCAAATGTGAGGTGCTACTTTCCACCGATAAAAATATGCGCTTTATTTTCATACCATGCTCATAATTATGAACTCCTCTATCTTTGCCCTTAATGAAGATGGGTGAACCGCTCGGAGGGAAACATCAAACGTTTTCTCGCAGCGCTCTTTGGCCCAGAGCTGCCCACACACTCATACACGGGCATTTCCAGCTCAGTACTCATCCACCCGGATTCAACTGCATCGGCCAATCACGGAGAAGTGCCGTGACCCCATCGTGACTCTCCTCCTGCCCACAGCCAATGATCTCATCCCCTCGGTGGATCCCGCCCACTGCTGGATTCTGCCTCTGCTACGCAATTCTGACAATTACATTCCTTTTGTTGTTCTCCATCATATTGGGATGGGGTTGAAAGGGTGTCCTGAAAGTGCACGATTTGTTAATATGCATGAAGCCTTTTATGGCAAGCCGATTCACTCTGCCTCAGGCCCGGCACCACAGGGGGGCCAGGGTGGGCATTGGCCACCTTATCTGAAGCTTTGCCCACCTTGCCGCCAGAGCCGTTGAGAGAAAGGATCCGCGAACCACCCTTTCTGTGAAAAAACTGTAACATTACAGTGAACGGAGTAGGCGCGACCTCAGTCATAAAAGTTCCCTGAATAGGGAAAGATAGAAATCTTCACATTTTTGTTCTTAATAGCATGTCATGACAGCTGTACAATATGGCATGAATTTATCAGCTTTAGCTAAATTTATCATCAGGTCCAGCTAATCCTCACAGACATATGAATCAGAAATGAGACCAGAGGCTGTTGTGTTGTAAGATGGAGGAGATGCCTGGATCTACTGCTTTTGTGCAGATACAGCTCATTACATTAACTGCCTGACTGCTAATCTTTAATGTGTCTGGCATGATGCATTCATTTGAGAGAGAGCTATATTTGGAGTTTGCTACGAAATAATAGCAGTGCTTTACAAAGTCATGGAAAATGTGTGACGGGTAAGATTTATTAATGACACCGGCACGCCAATGGTGACCAACGGTTAGAATACTGTTCAGTTCATCGGTCATATCGATGCCCTGATAATAGAAATAACTTGAACCAGGATTGCTGGTCTTCAAGTCTGACCAAGCCGCTTTTCATCTTTTTCAATTATGTTCCTTCCAAATAAGTTTACTTTAGCATGACTTCTGTAAACGGACTTTGGCATACTTAAGTTGTACTGTTGGAAAAGCGTAAGTATATTTGGCTAATATTTATTTATTTAATACCTAAATAGGAACACTATTAAACATATGTACAGTCCTTCATACTTTATGTACAGTATATTGTTAAATTTACTTAAGGAAAACAACAAACTATTAAATTATTAGTTCACTGAGTGTATCAACTAATACATCAACTAATTTGGGTATTTATTCATTTTACTTTTAGTGGAGTTCTTGTAATCAAAGTGAACTACTGTTACACTTGAGTATACTTTAACAAACTTAAAGGGATAGTCAAAATAAAACATCTCTCAGCATTTGCTCAGCTTCGAGTTGTTCCAAATCTGAATAAAGTCCTTTGTTCTTATGAACACAGAGAAAGATCTTTGGAAAAATGCTTGTAACCAAACAGACCTTGAAAAATGTACCTCATATTTTTTTGATTTGTTGAACACAAGAGAAGATATGTTTTTAAGAATATACAACAGCGAACTGTTCTGGGGCACTTTTGACTGCCATGGTCTTTTTTCCTGCTATGGTAGTCAATGGGGTCCAAGAACTGTATGGTTTCACGCATTCGTCCAAATATATATCGTTCTCTGTGTTCAACCAAACAAAGAAATGTGTAAAGGTTTGGAACAACTAGAGAGTGACAGAATTTTCATTTTTGGGTGAACAATCGCTTCAAAAGTATTATTGAAATAGTACACTTATTTTTTAGTGCTGTTGAAATTGTAAATGTATTCAAAGTTTAGCACTGTTATACTTAAAGTGTACTTTTAAAAACATAGAATTATTCTTTAAACGGTACATTTGAAGAGTTTGGTTTAAAAATATCATGTTTTTATTGTGTTTTGTTAGGGATAATGTACAGGCAGCCAGGTTTTATCGCAGAAATAAGCCCCGACAGTGTGATCAGTACCCGAAGCGAAGTCGAGGGTCTTGTATCACAGTGAAGGGGCTTATTTCGTGAAAACAGCCAGCTGCTTTACATCATCCCGCTTATTACACGGCTACTTGCCACATGAGAAAAAAGCTGGACATAAAATGTGAATTGGAAATATTTTATTAAACGACGTTCAAACGTCACGAACAGGCAATTTGGTTTAACCATTTACTAAATATAATATCATATATGTTATTAAATGACATACATTTTTGTGTAATAATAAACTGCCCCTCTCGAAATGATTAGCAGCATATGGGTCACAGGGTGTTATTAGTTTTGAGTGGTCGTTATTTGAAAATAACAACCCTTCGAATTTCGCGACTGGCCAATCAGAATCAAGCATTCAAATGAGCCGTGTAATAAACTGTGTTAATGGAATGATCTCAATTTGGAACCAAACTCTTCATTAATATTAGCATACAGTATACTTGATACCTAACTAAACTTTATGAAATGAAGTGTATTTTTTTGTAGGAACATATCTGGCCCTTTTGGAAGAAAAAAAAAAGCAGCTGATTGTCTCTTCCAATCTAAAAGCAGGACCTCTGTTCATCACAGCCGCAATAGTGAGTGTTGCTATCTGCTCTGGTCATTTTCTTGTCTCCAAACAGGCCCGTGTTGTCCTCACAACCTTCTTGTTCTGCAGTATGTTTTCCTTTATCGTGTGGAGCTTTACAAGGACACAGGGAGGTGGTTTAGTGTCTTATTGAGAGTACTGAGCATTCCAACGCTGTACCTTTTCCTGCCGGATGGAGCCCTACTGGGAAATCAGACAGAAATCATTCTAATCCAATGAGCCCGCTGCACCTCACAACACTTCGTGCCAACAAAGAGAGTGAGCGCACACACTTTATATACTGTATATATCAATCCCTCGGTGTCCCTCACCAGCTATTGGTTTCTCACACCATATACCTGTTCATCCTCCAATCATTTTCAAAGCCTCTGCCTTCTTTTCTCAGGGAAAGCTCAAACGCCGTAGCATGAGAGAACGACAAACCAGCCTTGACTGTAATTCCTGTGAGTCTTTCTTTTAGTGGTAAGAAATAAATGAGACTTGCATTTCTAAATTCATTTGGCATTGATGTTGCTAGTAACGAAATAAATTCTTAAACAGATACCGTGTTCAAACCTGTTCAAACTCCTGTTAGTTTAAGCTTCCGAGGAGGGGGATAACACCGTCAGTTCATTCATGACAATCACAGATGGCTAAGCACCCATTGGCACGAATCCCCCCGAGCTTTGTACATAATCCTCTGCTGGCAACTGGAGTCATGTAATGGATGACAGCTTGGTGATAACTTGTCACTCCACTACTATACAGTAAAGTGAATATTGGGAAGGGTGGGATGAACCTTTATTCTGTTGTGCAGGACCTTTTTACCTGCATTGATTCTTGCAGGGGTTTTTTTTCTTTGAAGACTCTTAAAGGGATAGTTCACCCTAACAACTCAAAGTCACGTGGTTTGAAACCTGTATGTGACTTTCTTCTGTGGAACGCAAAAGAAGCTAATCTAAGACATAAAAGTCATTGTTGTTTGATTACCAATGTAAAAAGAAAGTCATACAGGTTTGGAGGTTAATAAATTGTGTACTGTCCCTTTAAGGCTATTCGCCTTCTCGCCCTGTTTATATTCCACATTAAGCATGCATATGGCTCGTGAAGGCCACTTCATGTTAAATTGGACCTTCGTTGTCATGCATCAGTTTGGAAAACCTGTAGAGATGCCTAGTTGATATCCCAAGGTTTTCTTTTTTGTGGATGCAGAACTACGAATGAAACACATACACATGAAGAAGCACCTGCGAGTACAGGTGCCTATCTTCTGAGATGCACTCAAAGCGAGCCGCCGCCACTTGTTTCGAAGCCATTTATTGTGCCTGGTCTGTAACACCTTATTGTGTCACTCAGGTCTCGCACCCTAGGCATTAAGAGCTGGAGAAGAATGGCAAGGCGATAATTTTTGGGTCAGGATGATACAAAGACCAAAATAGAAGTCCTCAGTTCTCCTGCCGACTGAGCTTGATGTCAGCAAATCCTGTTATTTCATGACACTCAGGATGGAAGGCGTGCGAAAATGTGGCGATACTCTTCCATTCATGAGACGATGCTCCCTCACACACGTTTTTTTTATTTTAGATAAGCAAATGGACCAATATTGCATTATGTGCTGCGCCATGATTCAGTTCTTTTTATAGCTAATAGTATTTTAATGTTACATTCATCTTGAAATAGAGTGGAAGGCCTCATCTGACAGGAAAAATTGACTTGATTTTCAGACGAACTGCGGTACTTCAGTAAACAATCATATTCTCTGTCATTGCCATTATTGTCGTCATTACCATAATTGCTGTCATTTTGAACTCATTTGCACTAATACCAAGCATTTCGCGCTCTTCCCATAAGGTTGCAATTCTCGCAAGATTATTATGCTAATTCCGCTCAAATTTCCTCGTAGAAAAAGTTTCTTAATCAGAGCGTTGCGCGCTCCGCTTTTGTTGCTGTCCGCAATTTGACAAAGACAATTTGCTGGATTAGTTCACGAAAAGAAGGGTTGATATGAATAATTCAGCTCAGCTTCACCTCGCTGCATTAAGGGTTGAGAAGTCTTTGAATACAGTCGTCTGAGCCGACCTGTTCAGCGCTTCACCTCTGACTTCTGGTGCGTCATTAACTCTTCACTTCATATCAGGTTTTAATTGGAGCAATCATTATCATCAATTACTGTAATTACTATAGCAGGTTTTTTTTCTTCTTGTTGATAATTCTTCACCGTCATTACAGTCAGTGTTTTGAATGAGTGTTCTGTGCTTGTTCTGGGCAGTGGAAACATTTTTCCATCCTGATGTTTGGCCGTTAGGCAGCCCGGTGTACCGTGAGACTATGAGGATAATTGCAATAATTGCCATGAGGCTGGAGTTGACCTGCGGTTGAGGATGGCTTAAACTGTCTCTATTTTATAGGCGTTAAAATAATCATAACCAAATGTGTGCAAAGCCTTTAACATCATTTAACATAATATTGACATCATTTTGATCGGGTTACCTTTTTTGATGGTTAAGTGAAACAAGGATGGAAATGTAAACTCATTGCATTGTTTAAAAGGTTTTGTAACTAGGTGGAAAATATCTTAGTGATCGAATTTTGGTAAAGGTCATTGTGAACATTTCTAAATCTGGTTAGTCGAACTGAGTCCCCAAATCCATTGCTCTTAGTTGTACAGTGAAAAGTAGTAGTGCCTCACATCTCATCTAATGAACGTGAACGGGTGCCAACTTAAAAATACATTTTAAAACATATCTTTTGTTACTCAAATCGTATTTTTTTTACAATTTGACAAGTGGTTGAATTATAAAGTAAAATAACTAGAATATGAAGACTGCCGCAGATCTGATTTAGCTTTTCTAGGTTTTGGGGTAAACTTATATTTTCTGTTTCATTCTGTGAACTATTATCAATATTTCTATCAAATTTCAAATATTTTTCTACGTTTATTTACAGAAAATATTTGACTTACCGCATGCGGTTCATGCAAGGCCTCTTTTAGTGCTGGGACAGCGCCACCTATCAGTTTCAAATGATCTATATTTAACATCCGTCACTAAAATGCAGTGAGCATACAAACACAGCTGAACTTCCGTCAGTCGAGTGATGGGCGTGCTATTTCTCAAGCCGGCTGGTTGACGCGTGGGCGTGCTCTTTCGCTCTGTGGATGACGGGTGGGCCTGCTTTTCCAGGATAATTTTCCAAAGAGGGAATAACAACCCTTTTTACGAAACGGTAATCCATGTTCGAAAAACAATTCTGAAAACTGTCAAATCCTGGTGGAGTGAATCGAGTACAGAAATACAACTTCATACGTTCAATTCGTTTTTGACAAGTTGACCTTGAGAACTCTGCATGTTTACTAGTGTAAACAAGTCAGAATGCATAAAATAGCTTGTTACCCCACCTTTAAAATAGTGTTTAAGATTTGATGTCAGTCATTGATTTCTCATTTTCTTCTACATGTCTTTTTCAGCACAACACAACACATGTTGGTCATTACTGTACATGGTCAGCGCTGCGTCAGGGCACCATGGCCTAATTCCTCATCTGTGGCTCAAAGACAAAGTTGTGATGTGCAAGCCAAAGAGAGGAGAACAAACTAGGCCAGTCCTATATCTGTTTCAGAGAGCTGCTGGGTACACGGCAGTTAAAACTCATACTGCTTAGAAAAGAATGCGCACAAAATGTATTTTTAGTTGCTTTGTTAAACTCATCTCGATTACAGTTAAAACAAGCCCCAAAACTGAAGTATTACATTTTGTCATATTACTCAACGTGTGTGCTTTGTGCTACAGACATATTTTCTAAACATATGCAGCCTGATGAGGGAATGCATTTAAATTTCAATGCAATTTTTATATTATACCATAAACTAACATTATATGTTGTCCAGAGATATCACAGAGCGTTGAGGATGGCATAATCATGCATGTGGCAACACTTTAATGGCATCTTAACACTTAAAGTCCCCATGAACTGAAGGTTGCGATCGTTTTTACTTCCGTATTCTGACACATTTCCAAGTGAAAAGAAATTTCAAATGAGAAAATTAGTGGGCGTGGCTTGAGTTTTTTACTGCAAATTGATTGGATGTATAAAAACATCTGCTGCATTTTGAAATTAAACTGGCAGCAAATGACAGTTGAAGGGGAGGAGTTAACGGATGCTCCGCCCAAGTTGTCTAATTTACATCATCTGAGATCGATAGTTGTTTCAGGACGGAAGTGCATTTTTAGATCTTAACTGAAGACTATAAGGGTACGTGAATTTAAAAAAGATAATGACCCACGATGATAAGCTATTTACTATAAACATTGCAATATTTTATGACAAAATTATTCTTATTTTTATTATTATTATTTCACTGGGACTTTAAAACTTGTATTAAATCGATGCTCGTACATTCACCAGTAATAAACATCACAATACTAAGTTTTGTACAATTTTCGTCCGTATACGTAAGAATCCAATTTGTTCTTTGCTGTTAAAATGTCTCTTTTGGCTCCCCAAAATGGCCGGAGCCTTTGGACCTTCAAGAGGCAGAAAATGAGTCTTGTGTGCAATAATGTGATATAAATACATCCATGCCATCTAATTCTTTCTACATCATATATTCTCTGATTAATTGTGTCCTATTTCTCTCCCACTATCCCATTGTCAGATAGGAAGAGGTGTTTATACAGGTGCGGGCACAAAGGGTGATGGGCCTGTTAACATTTCAGCTTACTGTGCTAAATTTCAGCCTATTAGTACTTCCTTTGCATGATTAAACCCCCCTATCGCCTTCTCTCTGGTTCTTCCTTAACGGTAAATGAGTATACCTCCGAGATACAACCCTAGCAGAATGGGACAGATTTAGGCCAGAATACGTGCGTGAAGAATAAAGATGCAAAGCTAATGAAATTTCTCTTGTTTCCCTTCTTCCATTCTGACATTGATACTCATCTCACGCTAACCACTGTTTTGGTGACAAGAATGAAAACTCATTGTACTCTGAAATCAAAATACTTGTTTCCTAAAATAGAAGAGGCATCATTTAGTTGAGTGTTTACAGTGTGAGTCATTGTGATAAAGCACAGGGTGGTCAGAATAGTGTTTCATTGCCTGAGAAACCCTGCCTCTTATTTCCAAGATTCTTTATTGTTCCTATCAGCAGCTCCCCTTGAGGAAGAAGAAAGCAGGTGTTTTGAGACGCCTCTTCTGTTTTGCTAGCTTTGGGGTAAATCCTCTCAGTAACGTCTCCTGACCCCATTGAGGATGAAAAGCCAGTTTGTTTGACCCAGAAGACTTGGAAGAAAGCAGGTTCCGTGCTAAAACACAGAATCAAAGAGAATTCAAAAAAAGCCCCGTCATACTCAATATTTTCGGAGCGCTTTTGATGTTCTGGGTCAGAAACCCCAACTAAACACTAGCGCCAGCTGAGCATTTTTTTCCGGCTTCTGGCTAAGTTTATTCTGACTTTCAAAGGGATACCTCGACGACTAAATGATGGAAGAGCTGCTAATTTCAGATGCAAAGAAAAAAATTGATGAATAATGCAAATTTTAGGTTTTCAAAGTTGTTAATATGTATTCCCAGAGAAAAAACGGTAGTGCTCCGAATCTCTTTCATAGCTCAGGAGATTTACTTGTGTTTCATTGAAGAATCAACTTAGTCTCAGGTGTTTCGCCAAAAATGTTTTGTAGAGGTTAAATAATCTAGATTTTGGTCAATTTGATGAGAAATGTTTGAGATCTTAAATAATATTGACTTTTGATTGCATACTCTTTGAGATCTCCTCTTTGAGATCGCTTCTGAAACTCCAATGGAAACACTTCTCTTTTTTATTAGGAGAAATATCTGAGACACAACGTTTCTATTTGCTTTTCTTTAAATCTCCTTGACATCTAAGAGATAAAAGTGTTAAACTAAAGAGATTTCTCATCATTCCTTTTTCTTTCTTATGAGTTGGGTTTCTCTACAAGTTAAGACGACAAATTGTTTTATCCGATTGCTTAGATATAATATCACAGCATGATCACAGGCTGTTTTATAAATTATACCCAAACTTGTGTGAGACAAATTACCTGTAAAAGTCTGATACTTAGTAATGTATATGGATGTTATGGGTTCTGTGCACACAATGGCTTTAAATCCACAAGTCTCTCTGTTTTCTACTTCAAATCGGAGTATGATAAAGCATAAATTCTGTTTTGTATGTTTCAAGCTTCGGTTGTGAGATTTACATCAGTTTAAGAATAAAATATTAAAAGAGTCCAGGATTGTGGTGACATTGAACAGACTGGAAGCCATCGTGATAAAATTGAGATGTATCTGGATGTTTGTTGTAGATGAGCTCATGTTCTCCACGTTCTAGTAATCCTTGTGGTATTTATTGTCTTTGGCACAAGGGTGGCATGTCCACGGGGATGGCACAGACAGTACCCTGGCTTTCTGCCACGGTGAAACACGGCCAACTGTCTCGCTCTCACATTGTTATTTTTAGGTGCCATTCTTCCAAAGATTCATGTGCGTCCGTGACATGATACATCAAGAGGAACTGAAGCCCAGTGTGACGCCTGCCTCAATTCAGCAGATCTATTGACTCTGTTGACCATGACTACATGGCCGGGTGTAAAGTGATGAAATATTCCAACGCGTCAGCATTCGTTTCAAATAAAGAATATTCTGACACGGTCTGACACAAACATGGTCTCGTAGAGAAACGGCACATGTAGAGGAATAAGCATTCTGCTTTCATCAAAGTGAAATATCTGTAAATAGCCTTTCCAATGTCTAGTCGCTCCGCTGTCACTGTGAGTAATGGTCTCTGCGTGAAGGGCTGGACATGTCAAGTGCTTTAGTGATGGAAGACAAGTTTGTTTATGATGGACGTTGCCATATTTCTGTCTTTTATAGCGGACGGATGCAAGCGTACCTGATGAACCGTGATGGAGTGACGCAACGGGGAAGATAAAAAACCTTGTCTATTTTTGAGAAATGATTTAGATTTCATGTGTTTATTGTTCTGTTTGCAGCTGGGAGACATTCTGTTTTTTTTGTCTATTAATGAACCAGACGTGATATCAAAAATGATTAGATAACCACATGTGGACAGAACAAGAATCAAAAATAACAAATCAGATAGAAACACGTTATTCCCGGGCTTGAGTATACAGGGACTTATATAGACCGTGAAAAGAAGAGGCAGAAGACCGAAAAGGGGGATTAAAGAGTGAATGACAGGGGTAGAAATGAAAGAGCTTCAACACAACATGATTGAGTGACAGTTTTACACACCGCTGCACACTATCCAGAGTGCGTCTCTTAAGCCCTCTCTTGTAACACCTCTTCCTGAGCTTTCTCCTTCTTACCCTCGCTCTTTCTCAAAGAAATTAATCCTTGTGATGGTTCTCTGATGACAAACACTGATCAGCCAATCAGAAGAGGCCTGTAGGTGGAGCTTGTTGTTTATGACGGGTCTATGTGAGCCATGTGAATGGTGAGTATGGTCACATACGTTTCAGTTCATTCTGGAATGCTGATGGATATTTACAGCTTGGGAGATTCATTTAGGCATTTGGCAGATGCTTTTATCCAAAGTGACTTACATTGCTTTATCCTATACATTTTACATAGGAATTTGCAATCCCCTGGGATCGAACCCACAACCTTGAGCTCTTACCACTGAGCCACAGGAAAGCTTCAATAGTTAAAGCGCTTGATACTGATTGGTCAATACCTGTGGTTAATTTACAAAAATGCAGCTGTGACCCATTTGCAGAATTGTATTTCTTTTCCTGTTATAGCTTATCTTTAGTGACTGTGTTCATGTCAAAGACCCTGACCTCTCACGGACAGATGGTATGTATTTTGCATCACCCTACCTTTCCAGCCTTGACTGTCTTCAAATATAGCACGACCTCTCGAAGCTTATTGCCTTTCTCCACCATTAAAAAATAATAATGGTTAACAGAGAATTAAAATAGAATAAGACAAAGTTTAAACACATAAGAAAATGAGGACATATTAGGGTTAGAACTAAAAGCACTCCAGATTAGAAATAAAAGTAAAATTTAGTCATTAAGCACACGCTTTCATACAAAGAAACTTGCAAATGAGCATCACAGCAGTTTAATTGGCACATCATAGAAGAGCCAACTACACCCGCACAACAGAAATGGCAAGTTTTGGGAGTTATCTAGAGCAGTACTGAGGTGATGCTTAAATGCTAAATGCTTTAAAGTATAGTAGCATAGTATAATATACAAATATAATATTCGTTTATGTTCATGTTAATTGTTTTGTCTGGTTACAGTTACTTAAAAAAAATCTTAACTCACAGACTGTGCCAGTTATATGAAATATTTGGGATGAGTGAATACAACGTTGACTATCAACGTTCGAAAATAACCGAACATGACGGCCATGATAGTTATAGCTGTGAGCATCATCATATTTCTGTGGTCCTTGATTGCATTTAATTAAACATGACTCATGAAATTTACAGCAACATATCATTATGAAATCTTGTGCCGTTTCATGCTTTATAATAAACTTTTGTCACTGTGACATCATCAACAAACATTAGCTATATAAATGATTAGCTAAAGTTTATGTACACTTAAAGATTATACATACCTAAATCTTGGTATAAAGCATGATGGCATTTTCATGACATTCTAACCATCATTACTATTTTATAGGGTAATAATGTTTGTTGATGTCATAAATGAAAGCGTGTGTGAAGGGTTACCCCAACACTCCCACACACACACTGTGATATGATGCAGAATAAGGGGAGCCTGTCCTCTCCGGTGCCCACGCGCAGAGCTTGGGTGCCCGCTGCAGGCAGGGCGCGGAAAGACAAGACGCGGGATTTTACATCTGCAGAGAAAACCAAAATGTATACAGTGAGAGGTGGAGGGAATACTGTATGTTCGATTATTTTTATAAGGTTTTAACAAGCATTGGACCCGGACACTTTGAGAAAGTTAAAAAGTATATTGAGCTAAACTCAACAGACAGCTTTAACCGAATGACAGGAATGGGAAGAGTTAAGGTGAATAAGATTTGACTTTAAATAGGAGTCGGGGAAGAAATGGTCCCAAATAAAAACGTTACATCGCAGATGAGAGAAACGGAGAGGGCGCGCACGGCCGCGCGCGCTCCCGGTGCGGCACTCGGCGCGCTCAGCAGCTCGTGCCTCCTCCATCCCAACCCTCTCCGCCAACACCACCGACGCCAACGCCGTCTCTCCAATCTCTGCCCTCTCCCTCCCCGCTCGCGTCTCTTAAAGCTCATTTCCGTGACGATCTGAAGCTTTTTTTCCCCGGCACGATGAGAGACGCCAGTAGCGCAGCAGCGGGACGAACCGAACAGAGCCGCTCCTACCGGACCTGAGCTCTCTCCCGCTTCGGCACGGAAGCAAACCTATTTAAGAAAAGGGATTTAATTCATATAAATTCTTCTTCATCTCTCTCTTCTTGATCTTTTTGAGAGAGCGAGATAGAGAGAGAGAGAAAGAGAGAGAGAGAAAGAGAGAAAGAGAGGGAGCACACAGGAGACGGAGGTGGAGAGGGAAAGATCCAACAGTCTTTAAACTGGTCTTATTTCGGATGCTCTGGTGAAGGAAGGTGAGTTTTATGGGTGTGCGCTGTTTAAAATGTTCGGAGACTTTGAAGGTTATAATGACCTGCATAATGTTCATATTTAATCAAATGATGCATTGATGTATTTCTGATGTAACGGCGCAGAGACTGCCGTAAATGATCTCGCCAGCTTTCAGTGGTATTTTCGAAAACGCATTATAATTAAAATGTTTAATGTGTAAGTTTTATATTTAGGTCTCGATTATAGACATTCGTTTATCTGAGAAAGCAGTGTATTTTTTTACTTCTGAGGTATGAAATATTAAAATTTGGTGTCATTCCAATGCATATTTTTATTTCAGCCAGCGATCGGAGGCAGCCAGGGACCACCCGTCTCCAAACCCACTGGAGATGTAAAGTTGGACATCACTTAAACCGAGTAGGTATCAGCTGCCTTGGTTGTTCGGAATAGATGGACATTGGGATTGATTGCCAAAGCCGAGACTGGAGATAAGGGTGGGAGGAAAGCAATACAAAGTGAGCTATTCATGGAAAATTGCGAAGACTTTTACCCGTCTCATCTGGGGAAAACAGGATTTTTTCCGAGGGTTTTTGTCTCTGTAATTCGTTTCCAGGGTCCAGATGCCAAGGTATTCGAAAACATTTGCTAATAAGCAGAGTGTGGCATACTCAGCATCATTTGGCTTTGAGTTTGTCCACTGATCTGCTGATAGCACGCAACTGCGATCTGCGCTAATTAAGTGCGTTCGGATTGTGGAAAGCAAATAATCTCCTTTACGCATCAAACGTCTAATTGGCGTTTCGGCGACGATATTTTGATGCACCTGTCATTTTTTCATTTTTATGTAAGACGGATACCGCAGTCACTTTCCTATTTGTATGTATGTATTTCTTATTATTATTTATTGATATAATGCTGCTTTCAGGAATACGCATGGCATCGGGCGGTTATCCAAAAGTAACAGATGTGTTATTTTGCCAAATGCACTCCGTCCTCCACTCTGTTTGTGTGTAATGATGTAGTGAGATTTTAATAGACGTTTTGTATATCCTAACGAATTTGTATATTAAATTAAACATTTTAAATGTTTAAGTGTTTTTTCGTGCTCTCCTTGAAAGGATTACTGGGTATTTTTTAAGCTTTTAAGATACGTGTCTTTGCCATCGAATGACAGATTATAAATCCACGATTATGTATGGTCTCTATAGTAAACATGTCAGTGATGTCATGGTGTGTGGAGAGGTTGCGTGTGTTGTGTGGTTCATGGCGCAAAACATTGCAACAGACGTGCGCTCTCGGTCACCTGCTATCTCTTACGCATCTCTTTTCGTGTGTTTTTGCAGTGCTGTGAAGTGGCTCAACTTCATCAGGACTCGTCGGAAGGATGCTGTGGTTTACCCTGCTAAGCACAATAGCTTTAGGATGGACTACGCCGATCCCTCTGTTGGACGAGTCGGAAGAAATAGATGAGCCTTGTTTTGACCCTTGCTACTGTGAAGTCAAAGAGGGTTTTTTCCACGTCCACTGCGACAGCAAAGGATTTACAAACGTCAGCCAGATCTCTCAGACGTGGACGAGGCCCTTCAAACTCAATCTACAGAGGAACTCTATGCGCAAGTTATATTTTAACAGCTTTTTGCACCTCAACAATGCCGTGGCTCTGAATCTGGGGAACAACGCACTGCAGGACATACATGTGGGCGCGTTCAACGGGCTGAGCAGTTTGAAAAAGCTCTTTCTGCACGAAAACAAACTAGAGGTGTTCCGAAATGACACCTTTATGGGGCTGGAAAGCCTCGAGTATCTTCAGGCGGATTACAATGTCATCAAGAGGATAGAGAGCGGGGCGTTTCGGAACCTGCACAAACTCAGAGTGCTTATTTTGAACGACAATTTGATACCCGTGCTGCCCAATTTATTATTCAGGTCCGTGTCGCTGACGCATCTTGACTTACGCGGCAACCGCTTAAAAATTCTGCCCTATAAAGGGACCTTGGAATACATCGGGCGCAGCTTGATGGAAATTCAGCTGGAGGAGAATCCGTGGAACTGTGTGTGCGATATAGTCCAGCTTAAAACGTGGCTGGAGCGCATTCCTTACACTGCGCTGGTTGGTGACATCACTTGCGAATACCCCTTTCATCTGCACGGCAAGGGCCTTCGGGAGATCAAGAGGAGTGAACTGTGTCCGTTGCTTTCCGAAGCCGAGCTGGAAGCCAAGCATGGCATTCCCAGAATACCGTTTAATAGCGATAACGTCTGGCCCACCAAGCCTTCGTCGATGCTGTCATCTTTTCATAACACAGCCTCCTCGGTGGAGTACAAAGAGAGGCACGTAAAACCTACCAAGCGGCCCAGACCCACAAAAACGCCCCCCACACCCCGTAGCATCTACCCAGGACTGAATCAGCCCCCAGTCGCAGCCTATCAAACCAGACCCCCTATACCAATCATTTGCCCGACGGGATGCACGTGCAATTTACATATCAATGACTTGGGTCTCACCGTCATTTGTAAAGAGAAAGGCTTTCACAACATTTCCGAGCTGCTGCCACGGCCACTCAACGCCAAGAAACTCTATTTAAGTGGGAATTTGATTCAGAAAATTTACAGGTCGGATTTTTGGAACTTCTCGAGTTTGGATTTATTGCACTTGGGCAACAATCGCATATCGTACGTTCAAGAAGGCGCCTTCATGAATCTGCCCAACTTGAAAAGTTTATACTTGAATGGCAACGACATCGAGAGGCTCACCCCTGGCATGTTTCGTGGTCTGCAATCGCTCAGTTACCTGTACTTCGAGTACAACGTCATTCGAGAGATCCACCCGGCCGCGTTCAGCCTCATGCCGAACCTGCAGCTGGTTTTCCTCAATGACAACCTGCTGCGCACCCTGCCCGTGGACGCGTTCGCCGGCACCTCCCTCACCAGGCTCAACCTGCGCAACAACTACTTCCTGTACCTGCCCATTAACGGTGTGCTAGAGCACCTCCACTCCATCGTTCAGATCGACCTGCACCAGAACCCTTGGGACTGCTCTTGCGACATCATCCCGCTCAAGCAGTGGATCGAGAAACTCAGCTCCGTCATCGTCTTGGGGGAGGTCATCTGCAAGACTCCCGATTTCGCGCTCGGCAAGGAACTGCGCACGCTCGAGGCCGAGGTCATCTGTCCCGAGCTGAAATTCACGGCGTCTTCTCCCGTGCTATCCAATGACATTACGGCGACCAGCGGCTCTGAGTTGGGATACGCGCCGGCGACAGGAGCTGTCCCTCTCTCGGTGCTGATTCTCAGCCTGCTGGTCCTCTTCATCTCAGCTGTGTTCGTGGCCGCCGGTCTCTTCGCGTTCGTGCTACAAAGGAGAAAGAAACTTCCTTTTAGGAAGCGACAGGAGGTGGACCTAACGGGCATCCAGATGCAGTGCAAAATATTCGAGGAGCGACAGAACGTCTCGCCCGAGAAAGCGCCCGGTCACGTCTACGACTACATCCCCCATCCCGTTACGCAGATGTGCAACAACCCCATTTACAAACCGCGCGAGGGGGAGGTCGAGGGCGAGCAGTTCGCTGAAACCAAGGAAAATAACAGCAACTATCGAACTCTTCTGGAGAAAGAGAAGGAATGGACGATGGCCGTCTCCAACTCCCAGCTCAACACCATCGTCACCGTCAATCAGGCCGGTGACATGGCGAGCTTTCACGAGAACGGAGTGCTCTGCCCCACCGTGATTGACAGCCAGAGACCGACCCCCACGGTTGGTTTCGTAGACTGCCTTTACGGAACCGTTCCCAAATTAAAGGACATGCACGTTGCGCACGCACACCCCCCCGGAATGCAATACCCCGATTTACAGCAAGACGCCAGATTAAAAGAAACGTTACTGTTCACCACGGGGAAAGGATTCCCCGAGCAAACCCAAAGCGAGTACCTCGAGTTAAGGGCCAAACTCCAAACCAAGCCGGATTACCTCGAAGTCTTGGAGAAATCGTATAGATTTTGATTAAATTGGAAGTCTCTTTCACCCCCCCAAACATGCCCAAAAACAATGCGTATCAAAAAAGAAGCATGGCAAAATATATGTATCACACACACACACACACTTATACCAACACGCACACACACATTTCCCCCAATTTGCTTTGGAGGAAAGGCCATAACTCAGATTTTTCAACGAAGTGCCTTTTTCAGAGTAGCCAGCAATGTTACCACCCATTATTTTTGTACGGATTTGTTGTGGAGCGTAACTATCAAAAGATTATTCAAAGAAGCCTTCATGCGCCGGGGTTCGAGCCTGGCACCGTTTGTAGATTATGTGCAGTCTGCTGCATGCATCCAAACTGCAGAGGAGGGTATTGATCAAGAACTCCACCTGCTATAGAGATACGGCGTCCTATTTACCCCCCTCAGTGGTCTATTTAATTTTATAAAGAAAGACAACAGAGTTATATCTCAAGGACGCACACGAGGATCAATATTTGTGAATATATAGTGACACTTGAAGATTTTATGGAGTTCGACGCACTTTCTTAAGAAAAATGCTTCTGGATATACGATCACTAACGGCTTTTTAAGAAGCACTTTTAATGTTTTCTCTCTCACACACGAAGATTTGACAAAGTTAAAAATGTGCATATATTTATTCTGTAATTTCAGTGAAAGAATTAATTGTAAAGGTAATGTTAAATCAATGTATAGTGATTATGCGTCTGGTATAGACTTCTTAATAAAAATACAAAGTCTTAAATCCAATAAAAAGGGTACAAATGCATATTCTGTTTGTGAGAAGTACACTTCACGTGTTGGCATGGCGCTTTGATGACTGTTTTTACTTATCAAAACGAGTGCTAAAATGCACATTAATCTGTCAAGGTGTATCCGCTGCTATCAGAATGAGAGTCTGATGTCCCTGCCTAAATAAGAGACTGAAAAAGAAAAGGAGATCTTGGATTAGATATGGGTCATTCTGTAAGGTATGTTTTTCTAACTGCCAATATCTGTCGACTGCATTACACAACCATGCGATGATATTATACAGCGTCACTTTTACAAGTGTCCACAAGAGGGAGAAAGAGAAACACCCAGTGATTATATAAGACTAAAGCCTCCAAAAACTCGTTTTGTCAGGTATGTTATACAACTTTGTGACAGTTATGGCTTTTTTTAAAAAGTTCTGCTTGTGTGTGTGGTGGGAATGGATTTTATTTTTTGCCGGTGCATTACTTTACAGATTTATTTATGTGCTATAGAAAACGATCTTTTCGACAAAAAAAGGTTTTCTATTTCCCATTACCAACAAATATGGCTGTTTTTAAAACCAAATATTTCATGTGTGTTTAGGTTTACTTGTATACTATTAAAATGAGCAAACGGTTAGTTTACTATTGCATATCATCCCAGAGAGTGAATGTTAACTGTTAGATCGTAATTCTTCCGATCAATTTGATTATTCTGCTTGGTCCTTTTTGCGTGCAAATAATTGATTTATTTGAGCAGAAGGTCTTTATGGATTATCTGTCCAAAATGTTTCCAAATGTTTGTCTGTTTGAAGCCGTTGTCGTGTATCTCAAGATGGTTTGGTGTCATCTCTGTGCTGTCACTGTATTAGGAGAACGTATCATTTCTGCATTGTGTGGTGTACTTTAATGTTGTCTGGATTCTTCTATAGAAGAACAGCTTAGGGGATGCAACAGTCATAGTGACAATGTCACCTTGCTGTGGATTACATTCGTGATGTCCTTTTCTCAATCTTTCAGGGTAATGTTCTCTATTTGCTTCTTTTGCTAAAAGGTTGAGAAGCTAATGATGAATGATGTCACTGTCAACAGAGAGAGTAGATATCAGAAAATTAATGATGGTCCAAGAGATGACCTGGGCGGAATATGTCATTAGAAATGACATGTCCTGATATTTTAATGGAATTATTATTAGAATTGTTTAAATTACTGTTGGCCTTCTTGTTAGGGTGAAAAACAATTCAAGATCAAATTGCAATGTCAAAGTTATTTATCATACATACAATCAGAAGGAATATTTGAGGGACTTCGTTACAAGAACATGTGATACATCTATGTATATTTAAGAATTAGGTCATATTTGCTTACATTGTCCTTGACTTGAATACTGCTGTTTTTACTGCTATGGTTTTTTTCTCAATGCCATTTTACTGACCGCTTTTGTGTGTAACTGTTCCTTTAGGTTAATCTTGACAAGTTTGGGTTATGCTTTCTATATGATCAGTTGTCTGGTTGGGGTAATCGATACAAATGTCAACTTGAGTGATTTCATATACTGTATTTTTTTGTGGCCCAGTCCCATTGACCTGCACCTTATGTAAATACTGGTTAATTGTTGATATTTTTAACAACTTTAATAACTTCTGTAGCATCTCAAAGCGCTTTACATAAGGAAGATAAAATAAAATAAAAGTAATAGAAATTATTATAAAATTCAGGGAAAAAAAGAACAATATAGAAATGAACAAATAAGAATAGGAACAGACTACAAATTATTATATAAAAATTATGTTTTTTATAAAAGTACAATAAAGTGATACTAAACAAATAATACAAAGCAAAACTAAATAACTAAAAAACGATAAACCCACATAAATCACATAAAAGCTACCCTAAAAAGTATTAAAAAATAGTAAAATATGCTGCATTTCTAATCTCAAGGGGTAGAAAATTTCACAATTATTTAACCAGAGAGAAAAAAGCCCTATCGCACATGGATTTTAATCGAATTGCCGGAACAGTGGATAGACCAGCTTTGGTAGAACGAAGGTTTCATGCTGGAGTGTAGTTTACTAAAAGCTCTGTCAGATATTGTGGCGCCAAATCATTCTAGGCGTTGTTTTTGTTGTGATGTAGTCTGGTAGATGGAGCGCTCAATCTACATTTTACTGTTTCCCATCTCATTCTGGTTATGGGCCATCATTAAAAAAAATACACAAGTTTTATTGAATAAGTTAGCCAAGTATCAAACCAAATGGCATTTCCTTTTTTAACGTCTCAGAACTAACATGTCTACGCTGTTTTTGCAATTAGCCTACTTTTGGCTATACGCAAGGTGATTTTTATTGGATGAAGTTTGTTCCTCTAAAGTCCTAGCAGAGAAACCACAGGCGCAGTTCTTCAGATTAACCATGGTCATGTTCTGTCAACATTTAATAACCAAATGATGTCCATTTGTCTTTTAAAATATGTAAAACTAGCCCTTTACTCATTTTTTTGTTACTTTATGCAATGCCATGTAAGCGTGGCTTCTGTTTCCAATCATTTGTGGGGTCTTGCGTTTTCGTTTGCCTCTTTGAGTTACATGTGTGCTTATCAATATCCTGGTTAGTGTTTGAAGAGGACAGAGAATAGGGAATGTCCAATGACTTGTGGTGGTGCTGAAAGTCGCTGTCCATGGTGCTGAAGTCACATTATGTGCATGTAGGATAGAGATTGACTGCATATTTGTGCGTATCTTTGGCACCATACTGTTTACATTTGAAGACTGCAGGGCTGGAACTTGTGAATCTGCAAAATTGCCTTCCAAAATGTAAGTCTTGCATTTCGTATGAATTGTATTAATCTTTCTTAGTGCATGTTTCAGAATGAATTTTATGCAGCGTATACCGAATATAAAGGCTTTTGTTTGTTTATTAATAATTTATGTATTCAACATTGTATTGTTTCTGTGTGGTGCTGCAATAAGTCAGAACAGATACACATCCAAGCCCACATGCTTGGATGTCATGTTTCTATCTCTGTGTATGTGTGTTTAGAAGATAGAGAGATGTATGAAAGCTTTAGAGATTGTTAGAAAAGAATTTGCAAGAGCAGGCAGAGAACTGAACGTTGATGCGAAAAAAACATACTTTTATTGAATTTTGTTTGCAATAGCAAGTATTATGTGTTAGACAGCATTGCGTCCAGCAGATGTTTAGGTGTGAGCACACAGCCGTTTTCCGTCTCATCCTTTGTCTCTTGGTCTTCTTTGCATTCGTGTAGAACACAGAATGAAAGTAGATAGATAAATGGAGAGAAATGAGGGGTGGGGGAAAGTCATTTGCTTTACAGCATTTTAAAAGCATCCACTCATGCTTTACTGGAATTTTTTAAAGCAATCACAGCATTGAGACAAAGTGTCTGAGATCAGAAACATTGATGGGTGGATGCACAGTCTATATATAGATAGTGAAAGCCAAGCTAGAGATGATCATCAACAAACTCAATAAGCACATTGTACCAGCACTGAACGAATCAAGATTCAGAGAGAGAGAGAGAAGCACTCAGCGCATATAGAAAGCAAACCCTGGTGATGTACGTGCTGACCCCGCACGCCGAGCGCTGTGCTCATTTGTGGTGGATATTTCTATAAATGTTCTGATGGCATTAGCAGGTGCTGTAATGTTTTCAGTGAGGTTTGTGCGAATGCTGAAAGGAGTTTGGTGCGTGTACTGTATTATAGAAGGCAGTTAACTTCCCGTGGCTCTTCGAGCTATTAGAATGCACATCGAAACGGTAGAGACACAGCTGAGTGAATCGATCGAAGCCAGCAGTGCCTGCCACCGCTCGATAGAAATATCTATGCAAGTTCTTGATTGTGACTCTACTGGTTTGTATGTGTGTGTGTTTATGTGTGCGAAGTAAATGCTTGTGGTGGATGGGGAATACTTGAGCATGGGCATTTCAAGGCATAGAAGCATCAGTGATGTTGTGTTTGGTACCATTTGCTGGTGTGGTACTGTCTTCATTTATAAAGTGACCATGCCCTTAATGCACAAAAATGGAAATGCAAATAGAATTTCAGATTTATTTAGTTTGCCGTTATAAACATATAAACCTGGACTTCAAATTCTAGAAATTTCTAAAATAAGAATTATGGAGGAATACATGTATTGTCCTAAAACAATGTCACACTGCAAACTGTTTCAATGTGCTTCTTTGGTAAATGTAATATCTTTATCTTGATTTTGAGGTACCTTTGGGTTTTGGTCCAAGCCAACATTGAATATATATCGTGTCATGAGAACCAACCTCTTTGGAAATGTCACGGGACGGACATTACATGATCAAATTACATTGTTTCTTAACGTCTAGTTCTCTGTGTGTGTTTTTGTGACTGTTAAGGAGTAAAAAATATCATAAGCCAGATATAAAACCAATGGAAATCTATTAAGTGACCTCACTAATATAGTGATAAAAGGTGTATGGCACAACAAAGTAGAAATGTTTTATTGGGACACTTCCTTGGTCCTAAATGGTGCTTTTTTAGAAATTTAGTCCCTGCAGGAGATTGCGTTTTTGCGTTTGCAGAATTCAACGCAAAATCAGACAAACTCAGCTAAATCTGCAGCATTTTACAAAGTTTAGAGATTTTCACAGATTTTCTGTATAAAATGGCCAAAGATCATTGAAATCAAATCGCACATTCCGTCAAAACCTGCTCCAAAAGTCAAGCAGACATACTCTTACTACAGGGAGATAGAAGGGTCTTTAACATGTACAATTGGAGAAAGCGTAACAGAATCTATTTAAAAAACTAGCCTCTGGTCTTTTTTTGTGTCATAAACGTTGTTGTAACTTTTGAAACGTGTAAATGAAATGTGTTTGGTTGATCTTCCTGTCAGTCAAAATGGCCTCTTGGCGACTAAAAGCGACCGAGGTTTCCAGACCACCAGTATGAATCTGCTGCAAGTCTTTTAATCATATAGGAATTGAATAAATATGGTTTTCACAGATGGTTGTTTTGAAGAAGAACCCTGCTTGCCAATTAAAGAAATAGGTGAAGAATATTGAAATAAAAACAGTGGCATCAGTTCTGGATCAGAGGACATCATCCCTGTTCACTTTTAGACTTGGTTCAGTAGATTCATGCACAATGAGCAATGAGTCTCTGCTAATCTCTCTCCTTTGCCTTATGAGCAGAACCTGCTGTTGACTGTTTATTAAAAAGGTTCATTATCACAGAATCACTCATATTCCATCTGTTTCATGTTTACTCTTGTTAAATCCTCGCAAATGACTATGGAAAAGGCATTCCCAGAGGAATCTTCCAAATCTCAGGAGATTTCAGCAAGATTCCGGTTTCATTGAACTGTTCGCTTAAGATTGGCTTCTTCTACTAAAATTCTTCAAATAGACATGAAATAAGATATAAAGACGGTCACTTTAGATGATGGATGATAAACAATTTAAGGCAATAACATTGATGTAGAACGGGGTTCTTTTGCTCTCTATTTAACATCACTGATGTCTCATAGAAATACTTGAGATGTTAAAGAGATCTTATTTATAGAGTTTTATTCTCTGTAAACTGCAATTGTGTGGATTCTCTGTATCCACCCACGGGTTCTTCTACGGGCACTACAATGATGCCAAAACCAGGATCAGGTGGCTTTAAGTGGCCACTACACAGTACATATTCAGTGTCCCCTCTTAATACGCTTTTCCAATTTTCTAATCTTGTTGAGTTTTTTCCTTCCATTGAAGTAGAAAGCGTCGAACAGTTCTGATTTCTGCTGGGTGTTTTTTAAGTTACCTACCATTTTCTTTTCAGACTTAAACTGTGTGGAGTGCATAAACAACAAAATTGTCTAAATGGATGTTGTGCCCTTGCAGTGAAGAGTCTTTTCAGAGTTTAAAGCAATTTCTGGAAGATGTGCAGTCATTACAGATGTGGTTGACGACATTGTTTATGGCCATTTTCAATGATCTTTGGGAATCTATTGTATCTTATTTAAAAGCTGCCAAAATTCTTTTTGTGAAATGTTTTGCTCGAAAAGTTTGTGCAGTAGTGCAAAGTGAATATTTGATTTTTGCCACAGGTTTCTAGCACAGCATCAGAATATGACGGCGGTGTGTGCTACAAGATGGAAAAAAACACTAAACTTGGTAAAGGTATTTATTTTAAAAAATCTTTTGGAAAAAGTGCAAACTACGATACATCTACTGCATCAGGTACATGTCTGTTTTAATATACAAAAAAAATAGAAAAACAAATACTCACAGGAAATTCTTGTGACACTTTCCTTGAAGCATGTATGTATAATGCATTATAAAAGTAGTTTTAAAGCATTGTAATGCACCTTTTAATGCATTGTCATGTCTTATAAATTATTGTCATTACAGTTAAGATATTATAACACTTAGCAATTCATCGTCACACTACACATTTTAAATTGGTTACTCTTCTTTACAACTACATGTAATGCATTACAACACACATTATGAAGAATTATAATGCCTTTTACCCTTTATTATCTCTTCATAATGTATTATTCATGCATGCTTCAAGTAAAGTGTTACCTAAAATTGTTTATTCTGTTTTATCAGTGTCTGATATTTTGTTGATCTTCTTCTGTGTTTTTAATTTTGTAGTCATTCTCCTATGTCTTGACTCAACAAACTTTTCTCATATCTTGTGCATATTTTTGCCAAACCTCCATTATTGTTCTCAGAGCTACTATAGCAAGAGTTACTATATATTTTTTAAATTGAATGTAATTTTATTAATATTTTAAATTAGCTATATTTTATTTTTATTTTTTACCAATTTAGTTTTATTCTTTTGTCATTTTATGTATTCATTTTGTATGTTGCTATTAGTGGTGGGCCGTTAACGGCGTTAACGCAGTGAGACTCTTATCGCGCGATAAAAAAAATGTCGCCGTTAATCTATTCTCAAAGTCGGGTTGGGAGCTGGGTCTATACTACACAAGCTATGATGACTTTCACTTTGATATTTTAGCGCGGATGTATACATAGATTAATTACACTGTAGGGGAAGAGAACGAGATTTTTCAACTCGCGTGATTCGCGTCATTCGCGTCATTCTCGCCGCCTCATCATCTCATAACCAGGGCTTCATTCGCGCGATTCGCGCAGCAAGTAGGTCTATCGCCTCTTTGCATTGACTTAACATGTAAATCACTCGTGTTTGGTCTGAACACAACATAACGTTACTGTGAAATGACCAGATCAAACGTGACGTGCTAACATGGATGCAGCTATGAAGCCGCCGGGTTTGCTTCAGGGAACATTTATTTTTAAGACGCTTCCCAATGGAAACCTCGACAAGACTAAGCTTGTTTGCACCTTGTGCAATGTGGAATTGGTTTACTGTACGAAATTGGTTTACATACAGTTAGTTTAAAAAAAAAACTTTCTCTCAACAGGTAGTGGTCTAGCTTTAGTTGAAACCAATAACTTTGTATTGGCACCTAATGTATTATGGCTCCTGTATGACATATCGATTGTTGCTCCCTAACTCTTTGTAAGTCGCTTTGGATAAAAGCGTCTGCTAAATGACTGAATTTAAATGTAAATGTACTGTAGGAGCTCTTCCAGTCTCAAGTACAACCTAAACGCAAAGCATCCCTCGCTAATGCGGAAGTAAACACAAGTACATCTTATTGAACATAATTTAATTTTCATCACAAATTATCATAGTAGAACAGCTTTCTCAAGTAGTTTGTGATGCATTTTGGAAACAGGAGATGAGCCCCTTCTCTAATGCGCCACCTGGCTTGAGAAACCCGTTCTCAAAGACTTACTTTTAGTCATTATTTGGGTAACACACATATTCTGAATGCCTTCGGCAGAATTCAAATGAGCCATTTTAATCTAGATTAATCTAGATTAATTCCAAGATTAATCTAGATTAATCTAGATTAAAAAAATTAATCTATGCCCACCACTAGTTGCTATATTAGATTATTATTTTTTAATATATATATTCCTTTCAGTTTATGTCTGGGGCAAATTTACATTTTTCATTTACTTTAAGTTTTTACTTTAATTTATAGGCTAATATTTTATTTTACATCAACAATTAATAATAATGATAATTCTTTACATTCATAAAGCATTTCTCATGGAATGGGAAATCTCCTTAACCACCACCAATGTGCAGCATCCCTCTGGATGTCTTGACGGCAGCCATATTGCACCAGAACGTGCACCACACACCAGTTTATTAGTGGAGAGGAGACAGAGTCATGAAGCCAATTAGTACATATGGGGATGACAGAAACTTTTTTTAAAGTGTAAATTTAGTCAACTAAAATAACCTTGCTTCAGTTTTACATCCCATACACAACTAACACAAAATGCATACAAAATATTGTACACTTTTTGAAAAGAAGATATTTAAATATACATTTACAAATGACAAAAATGTCAAATATTTATTTCTTTTAAATGTTTTCATTTAATCTGAAAAATGTTAAATAACATTTCAACTTTTCACTCTTTCATCAAAGCAATCTTCTTTATAAATTTGATTCATGCAGTGGCTGTTTTTGTTCTGCATTTATTTGAGATGATTAAGTTGATAGGACACTAAATAATGATATCTGAAAGTGTTTGATCATTTGTTGACAAGTCTTGATGACCAATATTAATATGTGTCACAGTTGTTTAATTAAAGACTGTAGTTTGGTTTCACAGTATGATGTTGTTTCAACATGATGCAGAGATCCATCAATAGACTGTGTCCGTCTGTCAGGGTTGTGTCATGTTTTTTCCCAGCATGAATGTTGGCAGCAGTCTCCTATTTATGACGGAGCTTTTCCCAGCAATTTTGGGGGGCCAGCAAATCACATGAATCACATCACTTCAAGACCGGGTCACGTTTAAACCCCACCACAAATCAGATTTGATGTAGTTCTTGTGTTTTATTTACCAGCCTAGTCTCAGATATTTCTCCTAAAATGTTAAATCTAAACAAATCAGTAAAATACAATAATAATTTGGAGGTGTGAAATGCATGTGGATTGTAGAGGTAAAATAATCTGGATTAGATGAAAATTGGTTATATTGAGATCTTCAAAAACATTGATTTGACAAATTTAGGCTCAGTTTCAGACGATGTTGAGATTTCTTCGGAAACTTTAATGGAGAAGTTTGTGAGATTACTAGAGAATATAAATATCTGAGATGCAAGAGACTAGTGCATAAGTGTCCATTTGCTCTCCATTTAATCAAACAATTGAGATAAAAGTGACCACATCTGATTTTTTTTATATGTGCTTATCAAAGGTAAGAACTTTTTTTTCTATTTAGAATCTGGGCCTGGTCTTGCCTAATTTTTTCAACTCAGAACCCCGGAGATCAAAAACTCGTTCCTTACTGAATCTGCATGGCGGAAGGAATCATTGAAGACTGGATTTTTTATCATGGCCATGTTTAATCTGTCATTTAGTTCACTGCCTCTCACTCTGTCTAAAGCTTGATGGGATCAGTCTGTGGACAGTGAGCGAATCAGTTGGGGTGATTCATGACTGCAGGCCGCCCCCTCTGACAGCCTTCCTCTACTATCACCCTCTCTCTCTCTCTCTTTCTCTCTCTACCCTGACAGCAGGCGTTTCTGAATGTGCTTGCACGCAGTGCACCAACATTTCCGATGCAGCCTGTGGCCATGGGGTCAGCCAAACCACCTCCCCAACCCCGGATTAGATCGTGCTCTGAGTGTCTGATCATCCTCCGTCAGCTCCAAACATTTGTGTGTGTGTGTTTCACTAACCATCTGTTTCCCCCTTCCTCTGGTTCTCCTCACATGTTGTTGGATCAAAATATTTGTGTGTGTGCCTGTGTCAGCAAACTGGTTTGTCTTTAGATCTTTTTTTCAGAATTTTATGTTATTGGTTGGATATATTTGTGTGTGTGGACTTGGTTTTTATATGTTAGTGGGGACCTAAACCTGAATACACACCAACTCATAGGGACTCGGGTTTGAAAAAATATTTTGGTCCCCACATGCAAAAAAGCTTATAAATTGTACAGAACGATAAAAAGTTTTCATCGATCTTTATGTTTAGGGGTTGGGTTAAGAATAGGGGATAAAATGTACAGTTTGTACAGTATACAACTCATTATGCCTATGGAATGTCTCCATGGAGATAATAAAGCATACGTGTGTGTGTGTGTGTGTGTGTATGGGGGGGCTTCTACATGTCTCAGCAGACACTTGCTGTGTTATTTATTTTCTTAACATGTCGTTTGTGTCTCTCTATCTCTCTCTCTGTCTCTCACATTGGGTATCTACAAATACCTGCAATACGATTGTGTTTGATACAACGTGTAACTCTAGTTCTTTATTCAACTTCTTGAGGACCAGAGGAATTGTGATATCTGAATTAATCCCTGTAAATGTGACCAAAGGCAAAGAGCAAAACAGCACGTGGCATGTCGCCATCTGGCCCCGAGAAGCACTGTAGGTAAAACTAAACACAATGATGCTGGGGTGTTATTTGGGCTTTCCAGGGTGTTTTTTTCAACTGAATGTGTCATTTGTGTAAGGAACATTTACCCATACAGTTTTAAACGAAACAACACTGTATTGAATAACTTTTAGCTGGTGCCAATCAGAGATGTTGGCTCTTTCATGAGAAATATCATTTGGCATCCACAAAGGTAAAGAAAAGTGTGTCAAGTACCCTGCAATCGTATGTGTTAAACAAAGATGGTGATAGAGAGGCATTGAAGCTTAAACAGAAATATCAATCATTATTAATGTAATCAATCCCAAATATGAATTAAAAACGACATTATTAGTTTGAGCCGTTTCTGTCCTCCTCTCTTCATATCCCGAGTCTCTTTGTGATGGTTCAAAAATCGCTCTCAACACTTGATGTGAGTCACAGCTCACAAACGAACAACAGATCGCACGACGCCATTCATTGACAGATACAACTGCTGCGATACTATTCCTCATGTGTCTGTGTGAGTTAATGATATCGATCCTTTGTGTTCAGATGTTTTGACAGTGATATGATGCATTGCCTGTCAGACACCGATGATATCTATTAGATTATCACTGATATGAGATATTGTGACAGATCAAAGACAGAGCTGACTTGTAAAATCTGCCGTGTGTAAAAGTGAGAGCAATCCGAGGTCATTTTAAGGTTGTGAAACACATTTTATGATGCAATGTTATGTAACAGTAACTCTCTCGAAATCAATTTTATAGCGACAGTCCCATTTCTGTCTATTTTTAATTCTCAACACTTTTTGGACAATTGTGGAAAGTTTTCTTGAACTGTGAAAGAAAAACCTCCGAGCAACAGCGTTCATCCTGTCGCCTGCGTTTAATCCTCAATTTACTGTAAATCTAGAACCAATGTAATTTAAAAATGCCCGGTTATGTTTATTGCAAGTTATATAATCTTCATTTCTAGTCCTTTATTCTGATTGGCTGAGCCACGTTCTAAGCCGTTAACAAATACCCGATTTGTAACTTCTCATCGCATTACATAGCCTAAGGTGGTGTTTAAATTAGCCCGTTGTCGTACGAAAACGATCATTATTATCACTGCGCCACTGTTGTTACATCTATGTTGCTTGGCCTTGCTACAGATATGGACCATTTATAAACGCAATAAGCCAAGAAGCAGTGGGTTACAAGTGCATTTTATAACGCTCCGCATCGTGACAAACAGAATCGTAACTTGCCTGTTGTAAAATGTACCGTAAGCCGCTGATTTGAGGGGATTATTGCTTTATTAGAACAGCAGAGACGGATAATGTGTGAGATGATGTTTGAGAAAAATCTAACACTTGATTAATGAATCTAGACAAACATTTGACGAAAAATAGGTTTTTGATGACTTCCAGGAGAGCTTGCTGTGTCTGTGTGCGAGTGTGTGCAGAAAAAGTGTGAGATGTAAGTTCCTCTCGTGTGTATTCCTTCATTGTGAGACTAGTAAAGGAGATAATTAGCTGTCAGACTTTATTACTGAACTCAGCAAGAGCAGATAAACACAGGAGAAGAGCTTGCAACACACACACACATGAAGACTCACTATTCATACACAAAGTGGACGTATAAATCATAAAAAATATCAGTGACGAAACAGAACTCATGCCTCATTGACTCCCATAGTATTTATTTTCCCTACTCTATGCCAGTTAATGGTGATTGGGATCTGTTTGGTTACTGACATTCTACCAAATATCTTCCTCTGTGTTCAGCAGAACAAAGAAATGTATGCAGATTTGGAACAATCTGAGGGTGAATACTAAACGATGACTGATATTTTTTATTTAGGTGGAGTATCTCTTTATCTCTTTGTCTCTCTTTAATCCTGTGAAAGAACGGGTTGCTCATGTCAGTTAATGCTCATACAAACAAATGCAACCTCACTGTACAGTATCATTGTCTCTAGTGTGATCATCAGCGATATCAAGAGCAGATTTCTCTCTCTGTGACTTTTGCACACCGCAACTCGACCTGATCGTGTCATCGAGTCTGATAATTATTAAACCTCATCCTTTCTCTCTCACCCTACCTCGCACTTTCTATCAAGATCTATCAGCTGCTTTTATTTCACTCATAAAGAGCAGAGAGAGACGTCATGTAAATGTGACCTGATTCATTACAAGGTTAAGAGGACGAAGTTCAAGATCAGACTTTAAAATGTGAAGGAGTTTATGCCGTTATGGCTTGTTTTGAAAGGCGAGCGTTGTTGTCATTATTATATCAGTAACGGAAATAATAAGGGTGTTTATGTGATGGACTGGCATGAAGTTTGGAAATAGGGCCCATTGACATGTCAAGCATGCAGTAAACATAGATTACTTGCTCGGGCCATTGACTATTATCATTAACACGCGTATGTTCGATTGATTATGAGTACAATTATCATTGCAGAGATTGTTCTGAAGAGGTTTTCTCATACAGAAGTCTTCATTGTCTTTGGGAAGAAAGTGCTAAGAGTTTAGTGAAAACTTCAATGATATTCTGATGGAAATCGTTTGGGTTTCCTGTTCTGTGTCTTATGTTTATTAAAAGTTTTTATTAAACTTTATACAAATTATAGAATTAGTAGTTATGTTTGGTGAAGTATGCATCTCTGATAATTATAAAGCCAAAATAGTGTTGTTACAATAAAATAATTTTACTTCACTGCTATTGTGGCCAAAATAATGTGCAATAATGATATTAGCACCACTACTCTTTCAGAAATTAACTAGATACTGGTGCCAAATTGTTTACAATATCATCATGTGTTTAGAATTAACAAAACATCGATACTGGTAAACTGTGACACCCTGAAGCATTAATGTGGAGTGCAGTTTTATAATGGTC
Organism: Triplophysa tibetana; assembly: GCA_008369825.1. Lineage (NCBI taxonomy): Eukaryota > Metazoa > Chordata > Actinopteri > Cypriniformes > Nemacheilidae > Triplophysa > Triplophysa tibetana. The sequence goes on along the minus strand of CM017903.1, from coordinate 22,337,675 downwards.
TCATCTTCCTCTTATAATTCTCATGTGGATCCTCTGTGCTCAACACACTTTGGCAGAATCTGTGAATTCGGGCGCCGCTCTATCTTTTGCTTTCGTATCGCATCCATTTCCCCACGGCCTGCTCCAAATCTGTTCTCTCACACATGGGCCAGCAGCTCCAATCCAATTGCGGTACCTGAAACAAGAACTGGCAATTCAATCCCGAGGTATTGATTCCTTCGGTGGGGACCGGCTCTCAGCTGCGATGCTGCTTGGGTTGCTCTTAACCTGATGTGGCCGTCAGATGCTGACTGCAGGCGTACAGACACATCTGGAGAAATCGCAGCGCTGGCACTGGAGAAAGTGTGATGCTGTCTGCTGGGGCACGGAGTGAGGCGGTATCCTCACGCACAGCAGTTGGTTGGGGAAGCTAGTTTAAGAGTTCAGTGAAATTTCAAACGGAAACATCTACTTGAGTCTCATCTGTGTCTCAGAGATATTTCACATCGAAAGGTCTTTGCAGATACAGTCCAAATTTTCGTATGTGTTTTTTCGTATTTGATGCTAGTTTGTACGTTGTCTCTGAAATGTCAAAACGCCTCTCTCAAAATGCTTGCTAAGGATGTAGAGAACGTAGAAAATCGAAACCGATTATGACGGACGAAAATATCGGAGGCAGTGTGTAAATGTTATTGACACAACATGAGGTCGTATTATTTTTTTTACTTGCGGAAATATCGATCGCAAATTTCGGACGGAATATGCAATGGTCTATGAAGAGGAACTAATGACATTTTTCAAATGTACTAGACAATCTACATTTATTCTACACATCCATACTTTATGAATTTCAACAATTACACTCTCATTTTTATTTCTCTTTTTTAACCAATTTTGAGAGAAAGCTGATACACGTAAATAAAACACAACTGAGAGTTTCATTAGATCTCCTTCTCTGTGAAAGAGCAACAGAACACATAACACAAAACATGTCCACATTAGAAGCCTGGTCTAAGAGACCTAGTTTCAATTATAAATACATACAAAATGAAAGTGGTTTTCTCATGTTTTGGCATGGTCAGAACCCAAATGCAGGCAGACAAAGTGATGGTGTGAAAGAACAGATATGTATTACTTAAACAAGACACTATTCAAAAGGTAAAACATAACCCAGGAGGGGGAAAACAAGACTGGAAAACTAATAACAAAAACAAGAACAAGAACACGGACTGACTAGACTAAGAAGTCAAACACTTAAAACAAACTCTAAACTACACTTACAAGACACAAGGAAACAGGAACTTTGAAGACATGGAACTTTAAACAGCAACAGTGACCAGGAACAAGGTACAATGTAAACACAGCTGCAGACATGGAGCAAGGTACAAAGTACATACAATGAACGAGCACAGGACAATGAACACAAGGATGTTTTAAAGGTGACAAACACAGGATAATAAACGAGGAACAGGTGCTGGGGATCAGCACCAAGGAAAGGCTGACGAGGAACAAGATGGCGAGAACAATGACTCAGACCAGAGAGAGAGATTATGCCGACACAGGTGCTACAACAGTCTCTCTCCCACCACATAACTAAAGGCTATGCCATGGCTCCACGGCAAAACAAGAATAAACATGACATGATAGTGGAGCAATGACAGGTTTTGCCTGTCCATGAAACTCTTGAAAAAGCTTTTAAAAAGAGAAGATTTGGTCACATTCCTGTGACTAATTTCAATCTCCGTGAGCATTAATGTTTGATCCCTCTCATAGGCACAACTCATTCCTCTGGGGTCAAGGGTCAATCCTCAGATCGTAATACAATCCAACTTAATAAAGTTTTAAAGAGACCCGTAAATGACACGTGTAATTACTTCATTAAGCTGTGTGGGTTTAGTCCGTCTCTAGGCTCTGCATCAAACTCGACACTGAAAGAAAATCACTCGTTTCAGGCTTAAATCTAAACGTCTTATGAAATCCGTCTTTACTGATTGCTGCTTTGAAGCGTTTTGAAAGAGTACAGGCAATATTTTAGAAGCAGAAAATATCTTGCGAAATAGTTTTTATTCAACACAGATGTACGAGTTAGACATTCTGGACCTGCAATGATGTTCGTTTAATGTCTGGGATTGCAAAATGTGGTTGTGGAGTTTTTGGTAAGACTTTATTCCGTTTTTTTGTTACCGATAACTGATGTTAATGAATGAGAATCTCACCATAATTTTTATAGTTTTATTGCTTTTATTTTGTTAGTGCAGCTAAGACTCTACAGAGAAGTAAAGGCAGAGGACCTTGAGCCAGGATTGAGCCCCGGCGACACGTTGCGCCATATGTTGAAGCGGTGCCCATTTAAGGCTCCAGCACTATAATTAGTTAAATTATTTGAAAACCAGTTTTAGTCATTATAATAGAAATCTCGTTTAAAAGTTAACAGATATGCTTTTATGACCTTTCTCTACACGACTATTGATCATAACGCTGGATCCAGGTCTCCATTATTTCAGATGGATTAGATGAAATGCTTAGTCATGTCTTACACAAGAGCACTACAGGAAAAATAACATCTGGTATAGTTATTGTCTGTGAATGATTCGTGTGTGGGATATAGAGAATGTTGTGTTGAGCGGTACCCTTGCATAACCCCAACCTTTGGTAGAAACCCATCGTCGTAAAACTGTAAAATACAGACACACCTACTGAGTGTTTTTATTCTTTCCCTTTATAACACAAGAGTGGAGAGCCATCTGTTCTCTTGCAGTGTGCTGTGACTTCACATAAAAACTGAACCAAACAACAGCGTCAGAAGGTAAGAGATATCATCACCTGCTTTACTACAAAAACATTTACATTTAGATTTTCCTTAGAGCTTCACATTGATTCTTAGACATGACTGTAAATCCATTTTGTGTGAATTTTGATTCCATGGCTGGTACTTCAGTGTATTTTCACAGGAGCATTGCAGAAACAGCATTTATATTGCAATTCAAAGAAATTTTTGGCCCTTTTATCCAGTTAAGCATATTTAATGCAAAACACATTTTCTTTATGAACTAAATTGTGTATGATATTAAGTTTTAAACAAAGATTGTTCCCCGACTTAACCTAACTATAATTTTATAAGATTTATGCTCGACACTAGAGTAAAACAAATTGGCAATGGTGTTAGAAAATAAACCTTATTTAAAATACTGTATAATCTCTGAAAGTCGTACAATCTTATGCTATTTTCCTTTTCAAGTAAATTAATCTTATTTTAAATGTTTGGATGATTTTCTTTTCTCAATTCGAAACAGAAATACTGATTAAGAAAAAATATTTTGTTGTTTTTAAACAACTGTATACTGCAAACTCACAGTAGATGTATAATCACATTCATTATTTGTTAACGTCTCTTTATAGTTTAGTGTCATTCCTGGTGGTATAATAACACATTTAGATGTTATGTTTTCAGGGGCCAGAGAGTTTGAGAGTAATTTAATCAAAGACCTTTTTTTATAATCTAAAGGATATTTTTACACTACAAAGAAGCTTTTGTGAAACAGAAAGGATGGTAATGGTTCTCTATTGAACCATTTAGCCAAAAATGATTCTTGCATGGCATCGTGAAGCACCTTTGTTAAGAGTGAAGATAATATAATATGAAGTATGGACAGTAGTCTCTATTCACTGATATCTAGCAGAAAAAAAGGAAAAGAGATTGTTACTGATAAAAATTGACAATTCAGATAACGGAAACCATGAAGAGGGTAAACATTGAACAATAAAACTCACTTTTGCTGTCCTTTTGACCGTATAATCTCATGTTTTGTCAGGTTATCAGTCATGGACATTGTTATTGATGGATATTTCATGCATGTTAGCTCAAAGAGGTTGAACGAATTGAATATAAAAGTGGAAAATCTTTTACACATTAGCACGTGGATTTCATACTCAGAAACACAAAATATGTTGTTTGTGTTCACTCAACAACCATATATTTATGGTGAGAGATGGCTTTGACACTCCTCCTCATACACATACATGCACAAACAAACACAAACAATAATTTATACGATTTATTCATATCGTGGTCCAGACTTATGCAAGGACACTGTATGTTAAACACATTGAGGAAGATGAATTATGGGACACCTCCTGTTGTTTACACGGTCTCTATATATGTGTTGATCAGATGGGAAAGAGGCGCTTTTCAGGGTTGGAGGTCACCCTGATGGTGATGTTTGCATTGGTGCTGACGGTCGCCGTGGCGCTGGTCATTTTTCTTGCCCTTGGGGAGCCAGCAGTCATCAAGGAAGGTGGGTAAAGCAACTCTGATATTAAACCTGATATTGTACAATGAAAAATTCACGCAGAGAAACAAACATGCACATTTTCAGTCTACAGAGAGAAAAGCACATTTGGATGTTGGACCCCTGTACAGTTGACTTCTTGGCTATTTTCGTTACGCCGTGGCTTTAAAAACAAAAAACAAATAATATACGTGCGCTGTCATTTTAAATATGCCAGTCTGTTAAAAACGTTGAATCGGTTTAACTTTATTAAGAACCTTTTTAACTCAAAATAAGCAGGACTCCTTAGAGAATCGAACTGAATGGATTAATCAATTAAGGTTTAAATCATCTTAAGTGGCAAACTGCAAATTGACCATATCCGTTAAAAGCAATGTGGTGAAAATTGTACCTAGAATATTTTCAATGTACATGTGCGATAATTCGAAATGTTGGAGCCCTTCTTGAGCCTACACATGAAAACCCATGTTGGAACTAAAATGGCGGTAACTCATGAATTCTTTGGAATACAGAGTTACGGTTGGTCTCGTTTGAAGAAAGAAAAGTAGCTGATTATCGCAAAAAAGTCACACACACACAAAAAAATTAAGGTATGTTGTTAGGTTTATTGTAAAAAAGAAATAAAAAAAGTTTATGTTTTTCTTTCATCAAAAAATCTATTAAGAAAATACGGGTCGCAAAAGGATAAGAAAAAATCTAAGCACACACTTTATAAAAAAGAATCAATCTCCCTACATAAACTTTAAAAAAAAACAGCAAATAAATCTGTATTCTAGAGACTTAGATCTTTCCAATGATATATATTTTCTCATGATTCAATTAGAAACTACATGCTCAATATGGACGGCAACTTAGGTGTCCCGTATACGGAACGGGTGACAGTTAACAGGGTACAACGCATGAATTTATTTAAAACACGTTGGTGAAGATTTACTTACAGCTTGCGGCAGTCCAAACTTCTCTTTTTGCGTAAAAAAACTTCTGTAGTTATTTACTAATGACACGCAGTGAAAATCATTGTTGAAAGGTGTGTACACGGCTGTATTTGCGTCTGATTTCATTGCATATGCATTAGTTGGAGTTTCCAATTCAGACACAAACTTTATGGGAGGAGAGTATTGAAATGAATCACGCAACAGGATTTATAAAGGCATTGTGCTCATCATTCGCAAATACTCGCAGCACTTGTATTTGCATCATTATTTGACGGCCTAAAAACTGCATTTCTTAAACCCTGCGCAAATTTGCGTTGCTCTTGGTAGATTGCAATGTGCGCCTTGTCAGTAAATCACCCGCTGAAATTTCCAGGCCCATCTGCACTTTTTTTAAATTGCGCTCTATTGCTATTTTGCGCTCTTTAGTAAATCTGCCCGTTGTGATGCGAGGACATACTGGATAGCAGGAGGAACCTTAATCTAAGGTCTTGGTTGGATATTAGAGACAAATTATTACTTCAAAAAAGTGTTTGTTGTGGTCCTAGGACAGATATACTGTCCTGTGGGACTACAGCAACCGAGCAGTAGTTTATTAAAGATAAAAACACAGAGTCTGCCTAGTCAAGGACAGCAAGAAATGTGAGTCTTTGATGTTCCACTAAAGCATAAAGAATACGTCCGCACTGATAGTTATCAAGGACACCCAGCAGTGAGAAATCCAAATGCAGAGGAAGTGAACGACTCACATGGGGACTAACAACTCGAGCACCCTCAGACGGGGTTATTATGACAGCTGCCACTCTCAATTTCAATTTACTGCCTTGACGTCGGTCAAGTGGTTTATATCTAAAAGCAGGAAATTGATTCCAGGACCACCGGTCGGGGAGGGGATGTCTCTGTGGTTTTAGACGACCTTGTTTTAGGAGCACAGGGTACTGATGGAGATCGAGGTTCAAAAAGAGAAGAAGATTTTGGGAATATATTGCATATGACAATTTATTCAGGCTGCATTCTGTTACTTTTGCCTCTTTTTGCCGTCTTTGTTTAAAACATAAAAATGCCGGTTATTTTATGCTTCTGAAAGTGTGATAAAGTCTAATATCTATGAAACTGTACACATCGGCGTACTACTAAAATCATTTTTGTAAGCTTACTGTTGTATATCTGTCCATAAACCGCGATATAAATGTAAAGTGAGGATGAAATATCATGATAAAAATATAGCAGTATATAAATGGATGGTTTATAGGCACAGCTCACGATAAAAGATTAGAATGGTCAATGATTAAAATGTTATATTTGTGTGATGATGCAATACATGCATTGCATTTCAAAAATCCTGACCGTGTATATTTTTGCTGGTTATGTATTCAAGCAAGAAGCTACAAGAGGTTACAGTAGTTTTAAGTGCTATGAAAATGGAGACAACAGCAAAATTATGCAATGACATTGAATTTACATAAGGAAAATTAACCATGGTTTTAAAAAGTGAAAGTGAAGAAAGCAGGATTAAGTTTGCCAGGTGGAATTGGTACAAGAGACCATGATAAATTGGTGTTACAACTTTTAAAAATCACACTGGATTGTTTTAACCCAGGGCTGGATCAAATAAGAAAATGTCTATAATTGACCTTCGTGCATACCAAAATAATTCACAAATTGATGTTATTTTTATAGTTATTTAAACGTTTCAATGAAAAAATAATACTATCAGCAATTCATCTATAATTTGGTTTATTTGGAATTTTCTCCTTTTTGGCAAATGATCAAAATTAAAAAAAGAGTTTGAAGCCATTGTTGCTCTAAAGGCAAAACTTTAAACAGTTTATTTAATATGTGTCCAGAATCAGGCACAAATCCAGAACCGATCGTTCCGGAGTGCCCTGATATTCCTCAGGGAGAGAGAGTGGACTGTTTCCCAGACGCGGGTGCTTCCAAGGTAAACTGAGATACATGACCGACATTTCATACAATCTCCCAGCATGCATTGCTCAGACGTCTTGTAAATCTACAGGAAAAATGTGTTGCGAGAGGATGCTGTTGGAGTCCCCTGAACGAGGCGAGCATCCCCTGGTGTTTCTTCTCTAAAAACCACGGCTACACTGTGGTCAGCGAGCACAAGCCCGACAGCACACGTGAGTCTGGTTTGCTTGCTGTGATGAAACATTATAATACGTAATATATTGTAGAGTGAGGCCCTGCAGATAAGAGGTGGTGTGATCTTATATAAAAGTGCAATGCGCCGGTTGTAATGAGTTTTTTTTGGCAGTTGTGTCCATAAAAGCATTCACGATTGTGCCTTTGATCAAGGCTACATTTGGAGAGATTACACCTGGAATGAATTTATGGTGACATAACCATTAAAAACCATATCTAGGTATAACTAATCAGAAAGACTAAGAACATTTGGAGGCAACACAAGCAAGATCCCTTTATGATGTCTCTTGAAACCACAAATCTTGATTGCATTTTTTGGAAAGTGTGCAACTGAGCACGTAGCACAAAGAGTAAACAACATAACAAGACCTCATGAAAAAATGTTTATTTTGCTATAGATATTGAGGCCAGGCTGCAACGAATGAACGCCCCGTCCCTGTTTGGAGCTGATATTGAAGAGCTGACCTTCCAAGCTGAAATGCAGACAGAAAATCGCCTTCGATTTAAGGTTCGGTTACACTCACGCACACGTACACGAATAGCCACGCCATCATGAACACGTGCACATTAGTGTAAACTAATTCTGTGCAATCTTCTCTTCGCTTTTCAGATCACTGACGCAAAGAAAAGCAGGTTCGAGGTTCCACATGAGCACGTGAAACCCCCCTCCGCACCTCCCACCAAACCCTTGAATTATGAACTGGAATTAATCCAGAAACCTTTTGGACTAAGGGTTTGGAGGACATCTCCCCGAAAAGTTGTGTGAGTGTCTTTGACGTGAGAGTCTTTGGTTTGTTTTAGTCTTTTTCATATGAAGACGTGGACTCAATAGAAGCTAAAGTAAATGCATTACCATCCTTGTTAAAATAAATTTGCTTTAGTGAGGACACCAAAGAGTTAATACTACATTTTAAACATCTAGATTTTTTTATCAATTGATCTGTTTGGTTTGCATTAACCAGAACTGCCAATACAATGAACTTGACGTCCCTGTGAATGGGAAGTTGGGATTGTTTTGACTTCCGTATTCTGCGACATGTCGGAGTGGAAAGGAATTTCAAAGGAAAACATTTTTGGCGGCTTATGTTTTTCTCTGCGAATTGATCGGATGTGTAAAATCCGAACCGTCTAGTTTACGACATTTCAGATGGATAGTCATTTCAGATTTTAACTGAAGATTATGAGGGGACATACATTTTATAAAGAATGACACACATATTGATATGCTATTTACTATTACCTGTGCAATATTTCATGATAAAAAATGACATTTTTAATTTCACTTTAAATACTGTTCTACAGTTTCACATTTACCAAAAGCAATTTGTGACTCATTTGAAAAGATTACCTTATATTACACTTTCACCTCCAACGTTAAGACCATCAACATTCTCCGTGAATTGCAAAACAGTTTTCTTTCAGCGTGATTCAGTAATCTTTTATCTATTGGCTGGACTCTTGGCATTTATGACTTAAAAACCTAATAATGACCTTACAAATCAAACACATGAACAGTTAATAGCCTTTGGAATGTATATATTATAATGTACAGTAATAAGTTAATTAATCTTATCTGCAATACTTTTATAATCTTTTGGAAGTACACAGCTTTAGATAAAGGAGTAATATAACTTGATATTGAGAACATGGTTATTTTCTTAACATTAAAGGATGGTTTAAAGTCGATGATCTTGAGATTGTGTATGCGTGCTTTCTAAGTAAATTAGTCTTTAGTGTTTTACCACATGATATTCCTCCATCTAAGCAGTCAATCAAAGAATGAGAACTTCAAACTTTGGTTAACATTAAAACATGCCGCAAAAACAATAAATGTTTCTTTATCTTTGCCTTTCAGGTTCGACACAACCATCGGGCCGCTGGTTTTTGCTGATCAGTATCTTCAGCTCTCCGCTAAACTCCCATCCCACAATATTTATGGGCTCGGAGAGCACGTGCATCAGAACTTCCGACATGACACAAACTGGAGAACTTGGCCTCTCTTCACGAGAGATGCTTTTCCCAACGGTGTAAGTACAGTCTATGCAGAGGAGCCCGAAAGTCTGAAACTCCTTGTGAAAATGCTTTTACATTGCATTATTTAATATAAAACCTTTCATAACAAATTATGTTTTCAGAATAACAATAAAAATTGAGTGGAAAATGTGTGCAAAACCTGCTTCGTGTCATCCCATAATGATAACAAAAACGTTCCAAATAGCTTCTTGTGCGCTTCAGCGGTGCATCACAAATATGTCACATTCGGTTTGTTACCTAGAATCATAGTGCATGTTAAATACTTCTTATTTTGAGCCGTATCCTTTTCTTCAAAATCCTTAAAGGGATAGTTCATCCCCCAAAGAACTCTCATCATTTCCTCACTCTCTTGTCCTCTTAAAGGGATAGTTCGCCCAAAAAATTAAAATTCTGTCATCATCTACTTACCCTCATGTATTTTTAAACCTGTATGAACTACTTTATTCTATTGAACACAGAGGTACATCTGGAATAATTTTAGGTACTTACAGTTCCAGGACATCACTGACAATTAAATGGTAGTCAAAGATGCCCCAGAATTGTTTGTTTTCCTAAGTTCTTCAAAATATCTTGTTTTGTGTTCAACAAAGAAAAAAATCCCACTATGGTAATGGATGATGTCCCAGAACTGAAAATTGCTGACATTCTTCCACAAATCTTTGTCTGTTTTCATTTGAACAAAGACATCTATACAGGCTTGAAACACCCTGAGGGTGGGTAAACAATAACAGAAATTTCAATTTTGTTTGAACTGTCCCTTCAAACCTGTATGACTTTCTTTCTTCCACGGGACACGAAAGAAGATATTTTGAAGAATGTTGGTAACCGAACAACGGCAGTACCCATTGACTTGCATTAGTTTTGTGTCCATACCCTAGCAAAGAATACCGTCGTTGTACGGCTACCAACATTTTTCGAAATATCTTTAGTGTTCTGCGGAAGAAAGATTTGAAATGATAAGACGGTAAGAAAACGATAACATTATCTCCATTTTCACGTGAACTATCCATTTAAACCTGCATTTTTATTCCCAGTTTACAAAATGTGAAAAGACAAAGTAAATAAGAGATTATCTATTTGGGTTTGTTTGCAACTCTGTAGAACATTTACTCTAAGCACGGCGCAAAGTCTTCAATACTTCCACCATCTCAGCACCTGCGAGATCACTTTCTATCTACGCTTGTTCAAAGTTCATGTTTGTGTTGCCTTTTTGTAATAAATGTCTGATAGTGTCTCATTAAGCGGTTGAAATCTTCTCCTCCCGTTTCTTTTCTCAGGGCACACACAACCTCTATGGCCACTACCCCTACTTCACATGTTTGGAAGACGAGAGTGGAAAATCCTTGGGCGTTTTCCTCATGAACAGCAATGCAATGGGTAAAAAACCCCACCAGTCACTCTCGAGTAGCTTGTTATGCCAATTTGATGGCCTTTTTGCGCATTGCTGGTCACAAACATGAGACTTGCCGTAGGCTGAAGTCATAATCTTTTATAATATGATTTGTGATGTCTGTGTAGCCCGTGCTGTGTGTGTGTGTTTGGCAAGTCTGCTTTATTAAAGGTTAGGGAATTAAAGCAATTTATGTTGTTTACTACATGCCTGTCTGTCCATGTCTGTGACAGAGGTAACGCTGCAGCCCGCTCCAGCCGTGACCTTCCGCACCATCGGAGGAGTTTTGGACTTTTACATCCTTGTTGGAGACACACCAGAGGCAGTCGTGGACGAGTTCACAAAGGTGAGCGTTGATTCCCGATATAAATAGAAACATTAGAGATGCTTGCGTGCTGGAAATGGCCGTTTCATGTAGGAGATGAGTCCTGGCGGACGCACATTTTCCAACATGTGTGCAGTGGTGTTTTCCCTAGAGATCCTTTTACTTCAACCACAGATAAAAAAAACATGTTAATGCATATGCTGCTTTGTGGGATAGAAAAGAGTAAAGTGCATAGAGCAGCCTCAAAAGTATTTGGACACTTGGACACACTTTTACATGTATTAGGGGTGCCTTTGTAGACAGGGTTCAGGACTAGTCATAGACTAAATGTTTATGCTTTCTAAATTAAATCAAACTTGCGGCGACGCAGCTTAAAATGCCCTTGTTTTCTCTCAAAATACACACAGTAATGTTGTTTTGTAAGGCATGTTTTTAAACTACTCAAAATGCCCAGTCCTGGTTTAAGGTATAGTATTTCCCTAAAATTGTATTCTGTATTTATTCACACTGTATATCTGCACTTGCTAATTGCACTTCTGGTTAGACCTAAACTACATTTCGTTACACTGTAATGGTATATGTGTAATGACAATAAAGTTGAATCTAATCTAATCTAAGATAATACCTGTCTGGGAAAAATCTTAGCGGAAGGAGTTGTTCCTAGTGACAAAATTCTAAGAAAATTATTGGAAATGTGGCCGTTTCCCCTAAGAATTAAAGAAAGGATCCTAGTAAAGATAAAAGTAATTAATTAATCATCTTAACCCTTAAAAGAGCTCTTGAAGTCACAAAATTTTAGGAGCAGTGAGGAGGACTTTTAAGAGACTTAAGAGTTTCTTTAGCAGCAGAGAAAATCGACGAAACACGAAAAGTGGGAAGAAATGTGTGACAATGTATGACAGTTTCCATATAACTTAAATTATTATCAGATTTTTTTATTGTGTTTTGTGTGTTCGACTTTTGATTATCTTGGTTTCGGTTTCTTCTCTAGCTGCTTTGATCTAATACAAATTGTAAAAGTGCTATAAAATAAAATGACATTGAATTGAATGACATTGATTTAATAAGACACAACACATTAGATGTTTGTGACTGATCCTATTAGAGAAACGCTTACATCTCCAAAAACAGCACAGAAATGCCATAGCGCCAGAAGTAGAATAGATCACTACATTAATATATTTAGCAATTGGAGAAATGCAGCTGTGTAGCAGAGATGATTTGGTTCTGTCACAACCTTCTATAGTGATCACACAAACTATTACAGCACTTACAGAAACTTATTGTGTCACTGTTCATTTTCTATCAAATACTTTGACATTAACAGCATAGAGAAAAAAAAGAAAAATAATACTTATATACATTAATGCTTGTGAGTACGGTAAAACAAAAAAAAGACTTGTGCAATTTCCCACTAATGACCCTATACTTAAAAGCGCTCTTTTTTCATTGGTCAAACAACCAATCACTGTCTGTTCAAGACTATGTCATATACAGCACGGTTCAGCACCGCCTCCTCACTGAGATGAACGTTTTTGTCTTTTCGTTGCTCAGAGTTTCTCTCAGATTGGTCCTGAATGGATATTAAGTTTTAAGAATACGGGCCCTGTTCTTAACCTATAAACAATTCAGGATGCCAAAAAGGTGGCTTTATTTTGAACAATGCAAAACTTGCATTATATTGTAATATATTTTGTAATTTCACGCAATGACATTCAGACGTACACAAGAGTGTGGTCGGGTATGTTTTGGTGCTGGTTTACTGACTTGTTTAAGCTGGTCACATGCTGGTTTAAACTGGTCATGTGCTGGGCCTTAGCTGGTCATGTGATGGTTTAATTTGGGCTGCATTCAGCCCCGAAAAAAACTTTGCAAAACGTTTTTTGAACAGAAACAGTGGTGATGTTGAACACTCCGTTGTGATGACGCAAGAGTTGAACTATGACAGCTGAGAAGGCCATTGTTTGTGTTCTTTTTGAAGAATTTTCGGAGCGTGATGATATTGGTATAGATATGTGTTAAATAGTGCAAAATAAATCTCTTCTAATATCTTCAATTGTTGCGTACACTGAGCTGCAGCAGACACATTTGAACGACTTTACTTGGACCCAATGTTGAGTTGTCTCTTTAATATCGCAAAGGTTATAATCATGTCGCTGCTGATTGGGCAGTCATTCTTCACACACCCACCATACAAGAGAAAACGTATCTCAAACCCTGTTGCACACTGTTGCAAACCGTTTCCAGGATACATGTCATTCAACCCGGAAACCGTAGCAAAACGTTGCGCACCGGTCTGAGTTTGAACATGCCCCAGCTTGGACCAGCACAAGACCAGCTTAAACCAGCATGTGACAATCTTAAACCAGCACAAACCAGTATTAAAAGATACCCGACTCAGCATATGCTGAATTTTTCAACAGTGGTTAAATACCCAGTACACTTTCATGACCCTTGATATATTACCTCACTGACCTCTCTGTAAAGCACCAGAAAATTCACATTTAGAGAGTTATGCTGTTATGAAGCCAGTTTGAACAGATCGTGTTCAGAATTCTTCTCCTAAAACATAATAAACTTTACTGTTGCATTTATACGGCTTTCTGCAATACCTTCTGATGTTTCCTTAGATTTGTAATGACATATTACAAGTGGATTTCTTGTGAGAGTATTTAATCTGATCAAAAGTTTCCTGCCAAAATTGTTGCTATGAAACTTTTCAGAGTTCAAAACTTATTTAAGTGATTTTTTTGTGATTTATCTGTCACAGCAAATTATAAGAATTTAAAAATGATCTAATATTGAAATAAATCCCTTATATCGTGTTTACATTTATTCACATGTTATAGATTAGTAGACATAGAATGGCTATCAATATTTCTAATTAAAAAAACAATTGTGATGAAAGATGTAAAGTCAAGTTAATGATAAATGACAGTTGTACCTGTCAATCGATCGAACATAGCAATGCTAGTTTCTTGTTTTCCTGTTAAAATACCTTAACCTAATAAATATTTTGTGAGACATTTAATTGTCTATTTATTATTAAGTGACCTTTAATAAGCAGGATATTGTTTCTGATCATCTTAAAACTTACACCCAGATACAAAACGTTATTTTAAACATATGTTTTACATTCCACAACCAACTGTTCATTCATGTGAACATGTGTGAAATATTTATTTGATGAAGTTAAATATTCTTTATGAAGCTTTTAAGTAAGCTTGAGAGACTTCTGTGATGTTCAGTGTGTCTAACAGTATTTTATGTGTATCCAGCTGATTGGCAGACCCTTCATCCCTCCATACTGGTCCCTGGGCTTCCAGCTCTCTCGCTGGGACTACGGAAGCCTGGAGGAGGTGAAAAGAACCGTGGAGAGGAACCGTCAGGTCGGCCTGCCATATGTAAGTGGAAGGAACTCAAAGAGCTTAATTTCTTTTTTCTACACAACATGGTTACACCCAATACATCAAAAGTGCAGTACAAAGAATTATTCATAAAGAATAACTCCAAATATGTTAACTTTACCTATATACGCAGTTTGAAAAGTTTAGCGGCTGATGGTGTAGCTTTAATTGCCGAAAGAGGCATCGGAGCTCGACGTTTGATGTAATTTGAACAAAAAGGGCATTAGCATGTCAGGATATTGCATCTCCATCTGATTAGCATTAGCAAATTACTGGCAGGAGAATCCCACCATCTGCTTATGGGTGATGGAAGTCGAGCCTTCCAGAAAATTCAGAGGAGACAACGGAGCCGCTACGATGCTAGCATGCTAAACAGGCCTTACCCACCATCAGAACCGAGGATGCTTATTCTAAAGTAGAAGTTTAGATGAAATCAACATTTCAGCTGTTTACTGTCATTATACAGGTAAAGGATTAATGGAATGAGATTAGAATAACACCATTAGAGAGCAGGAGTCAAACCCAGGACACCTGAAATCCAAGATCTCTTACTGTTAAACCATATGGAGGCTCTTACACCTTCTTTGTGTTTCAGGATGTCCAGTATACTGATATTGACTACATGGAAGACAAAAAGATCTTTACCTATGATATGGTAAAGTTTAAAGACCTTCCTCAATTTGCCGACTACATGCATGCGAATGGACAAAAGTACATCATCATACTGGTGAGCCAGTTTTGCTTGGATGTTTTATATGATGTTGGGAACATTTTTAGACATTTGACCCCTTGGTTACACTGTTTGTATATAGTTTAGTGAAACTTATTCTGTGTCATAGGACCCTGCTGTGGCCACAAGTCCAAGGGTGAATGGGCCGTATGAGTCACTAGTCAGGGGGAATAATTCTAAAGTTTGGGTCACTGAAGCAGGTAGTGACACACCCCTGGTGGGTGAGGTAAGTTCTACTAAGAGTTCTTCCAGCTGTTACGGTATAATGGAATTCATCTCACATCATCATGGCATAACGTTGGCTTTATGCAAAGACTAAAAAAAGATCACTCCGGTTTGGTCTTTAATCATCATTTCAGCATGTGTTGTTTGAAGAATGTCTGTCGAATTTAAACAAAAAAATACCTCAGAATTGACAAAATTACCCAACCGGCATGTTGAAAAAAGATGAATACAAGTGACTAGTTCCACAATCCTTTTTGAACTGATCCTTAAATTCATGTAAAACATGAGTAGGCATTATTGTATTGTTAAACATCATTATGAACTTTTCATTGAGGTATTCAAGATTAGCAAATATTTTGTTGTTTTGACTAGTTTGTCATGTCTCAGTTGTCTGCAAATAGAAAAATAGATTTGCATTTTGAATTTGGGAGAAATGTTGTAGTTTTCAGAAGAAAAAAAAACATTTTAATTAAACATGGTAAGTATCTTCATGTTTTTCTCAACGATGATGTGCTGAATAAATTACAATTGTAAGGAATATTTTTACATCACTTAATCATGCAAATATAATGTAAGGAATTTCAGCCCAAGTCAATTCAAGATTAAAAATTGAACATTGAAAACTTTAGGGAAGCTCCACATAATTAACAGTGTAATAAAAAACTTGAATTGAATGCGATGAGCAGGAAGACTAGATATAATCATGTCGATCATGAAAAAAAAGCACATCGAATAAGTTGACATGAAGTTTTTTCATGAGCTTTCTAACCGGCCATGTGATCGATGGTTGCCATTATGTTTCCATCTGTAACCTTGAGTTTATGAGATTATTTCACTCCGTAGGGCATTAAGACACATACTATCACATGGCGATAATGTGACTAATCATTATAAAGCCGATTAGACACAGCCGGATGCTAATTGCTTTTTTATGGCTTTATTTCAGGTCAATGTTTGCATTGATTTTGCATTTGTTTAATATTATGCTTACGTGCGACTCAGACTCAGAGCTCAGCTTGAAGAGAAAATAGAGAGAAAGTAATGGAAATGACAGGAGCTTGTAAACAGACGAATAAAAGTCACGTTTGTTCTGTGACCTGTTTAATGTAAAGTACAGGTCACATTTACCCCCAAACCTCAAGTTATTATTTTCAGATGTAAACTATTCTGCATTATTTATAATCGAGAGAGAAACTACTAAAAATATTGGTATCACTTTCCTTTGTAGCATGTTTGTATAATGCATTTTAAAGAGTTATTAAAGGGTAAAATGCATTAAAATTCTTCATAGTGTGTTGTAATGCATTATATGTAGTTGTAAAGAAGTATAAACAATTTAAAATGTATAGTGTAACAATGAAATGCAAAGTGTCATAAGGTCTTAACTGTAATGACAATTATTTATAAGACATTATGATGCATTAAAAGGTGTATTACATTACTTTAAAGCTACTTTTATAATGCATACATGCTTCAATGAAGTGTTTCCAAAATATTAAACTGAAATTTATCTGACAAAAAAATAATTAAGAAAATTAGTTTTTAAAGGCGTGAATTGCAGACTCAAATTCCACGTGAATTCATAACATTTCTGTAGGGACATTTTGTGAAGCTGAAAAATATATTAACTGTGGATGACTGTGAGAACATTCATTCTTATTCTGTATTTTTGATTTCTCTCCTCTCAAACTTTTTTATTTCTCAGGTGTGGCCAGGTGAAACCTTGTTTCCAGACTACACTAAACAGGCCTGCATTGATTGGTGGATTGATGAAATTGAGCGGTTCTACAAGGAGGTCAAGCATGATGCTCTTTGGATTGTGAGTAATTTGCACGTGACCCAATATTGAACCTAATCATTTACATAAACGAAAGGTCATATAAGGTCATTTGAAATGTTGGAGTCTTCCCACATCAATACCTTATAGGTCAGTGTATGGACACCGATAAATCAAGACACGGGATCATTTCTAGGTTGAGATTCACTCTGATGAATAAAATGTAGATTTATTGTCAACATTACTGTATATGTGAATCGTTAATATTTACTTGGTTTTATTGAATGGTTGCATGTTATTCCAAGAAAAGGTTTCTACAAGCTTATTAAAATAATAATACATTGTTCTGCCTTTGAAACAACAACGTTACTCTGTTCAGGCTGTTGTTAATAGATTTCCTAATGTAATTGGGATACACGGAGACGCTCTCAAGGGTGAAGTTGTTCTTTAGCTTCCACATTCCGGTCAAAGAAACCTGTTTGTGCTCACTGTGTTCCGCCAGTGTAAATCCCCCACAATCCTCTGCAAACTCACAGTCCAGTCAAGCCCCAGTGCTGCTCCACAATCTAATCAATCCCAGTTAAAGAAAATAAAGTCGCACACTACAGCACTATTACATTCACTGCTTCATTCAAGGATGGTGTCTTCTAATCTCAATACGGTTCGCTTTAGGGAGAGCTAAACTACTTGTTTTATTTTTAAGGACATGAATGAGATTGCCAGTTTTGTGAAGGGATCCAACAAAGGCTGCGCTGATAACAACCTCAACTATCCTCCGTACACCCCACGTGAGTCCTAAACGCATCGCCGACAACATTTCTTCAGCTCGTATTTACACATCACCTAACTTTTGTTTTCTGGTTAACTGTAAAGATATTCTTGATGGAGTCCTGTACAGTAAGACCTTGTGTATGGATGCTAGGCATACATGGGGAAACCACTATGATGTCCACAGTCTCTATGGATACTCCATGGTCCTGGCCACCGAACAGTAAGCGCTCTTGTTTTTGTTACTGTACCTTTAAGGATTCTCTGGGTTAAACTTCTGTGTTATGATTGGCTGACCTCTGGGTACTGCCGTAATTTAGTGTGGTAGTTTCGACGCGTAAGAACATCAATCTTTTTATTTCTTCTGAAGAACAACATTAGCGTGCTCCTCTTGAAGGGAGAAGTTAATGATAAAAGTTTGGAACTCGCACTTATGTCGCTCTGACAGTGAGTTTGATAAATGTAAAGCAGGACAGAATGACAGTTCTGAGTCAAACTCACAGCGGTGGTGAGTCGATCTGCATGAGACGTGACTCACGAATGGCCAGCGCTGTCGTATGGCACGACGTCTTCTTCAAAGGGGGTCAAGAGGGCTGGAGCAGCATCATTCAATCTCATTTTTTGCTTCCTTCATTTTCAGCAGGAAGTCTTTACTCATCTTGTAATTTCTACCTCATTGATTCGTTTCGCTCTTTTTTACGCACCCGCTCTCTTCTTTGACTCGCTCTCAGTGTAACTCCCACGTAACTCCTGACTGTGTTTTTAACGCCTCTATGGATTTCTGGGCCCCCTCCATGTTGGCACAGAGCTTTTCTAGTTTTCTCATTGATGTCGTTACCCTTGTATTGCACTGCCAACGCTCTTGTTAACTCTGTGTTTTCATTTTGCTTCCAGGGCATCAAGAAAGGTGTTTGGGAAAAACCGTTCCATGGTTTTCACCCGTTCTTCCTTCCCAGGAGTGGGCAAATACGCGGGGCACTGGCTGGGCGACAACGCCGCCAACTGGAATGATATTAAGTGGGCCATTCCCGGCATGCTGGAGTTTAACCTGTTCGGAATCCCTTACGTAAGCGCCTCCTTTTACACATCCAAACGCATATCTTTTTCATTGATTGTAGTCTTTCATAAAAACACACAACCGTCTTACTGAGAGACATTGGAAGGTTTCAAACTCTGAATTTGATTGAGTTTCCATGAAATGCAATGAGATATTGAATGGGCGCTTTGGACCGGTGTTCCAGTCTGAATTGAATTAACATTGACTGACCGACTCAACAGTCACATCCAATGAATTTATCATAGGACGGACAATGTAAACATGTGGCTCTATCGCTGTATCCGGAATCATGTGACGTTGCATTGCGTAAAATGTGGAAATTGTTTTTATCTTTATTATTTTACCTACTGCCATAGATTATATACTGTGTGGAAAAATCCCCCCAAAAATTCTTGAAATTCATCAGATAGATTAAAAGGCCAAAAATTTGTTTAAACATTTTTACTTGATCAAATTTGATTGAAAAAAAAACATTTTAGAAAATCAGAGATTGAGACATTCACTCATTATATGACATAAACGTAAATGTCCACAAAATAAAGGAATACGTACTGGTCATTTTCTGCCAGAACTTTATCGTTTTTTGGACGGGATTTTTTACAGTGTTGTTTCTTAAATGCTAAAGGAGACAAACAGTATAAGAGATTACAAAAGTGATTTCCTTCGAGGCAGAGACATTAGCTAATTTCCTCAGTTGATCTCCATTTAATCTCCATGAGACATTAAGAGATCTCATTGGTGTATTTTATCTCTGTACTTAATTTAACACCGTTTTGTTCCTTATGCAGATTGGTGCTGACATCTGTGGATTCTTCGATGACTGTCCTGAAGAGCTGTGCAGACGTTGGATGCAAGTCGGCGCCTTCTACCCTTTCAGCCGCAACCACAACGCCCAATATTACAAAGTACATCCTGAACTTTAAATACGACAAACATTCAACATTAACACACGTCAACGTGTTTCAGGACCCAAGGCGGTGCTTAGAATTACAAACGTGTCCTCTCTCTTCAAATGCTATTTGTAGAAGATTTATTTCCCTAATCATTATTGGGAGATTGGCGTGAGAGAAGCAATCAGACCTCTGGAGCGAGAGTTTGAGAGGGCAAATGAGGATGAATGGAAAATGATATTCTCGGTGAAATTAGATGAATAAGATTTGACCTTTTAGTCGTAGAGTAATCATTCCACGGCTGTCTGAGCGACCGATGGGTCTTTGCCACGATGAACGTATTATCAGCATCCACACAGTAAAATCCATTTCTCACACTTCAGTTCTCTCATGTTATTCTTTGATCCATGTGCCTGTAACAGCCTCAGGATCCTGCATCATACGGCGCTGACTCACTCCTGGTGAAGACCTCCAAACACTACCTGAACATCAGATACTCCCTCCTGCCGTACCTCTACACGCTCTTCTTTGACTCTCATGTCAACGGGAAGACCGTAGTGCGGCCCATGATGCACGAGTGAGTCTGAAACCGTTTCACCGACTTCAGATTCTACAAACAGCCATTGGTCATGTTTTCATGGACTTGATGCATAAGATTGCTAATTTATAAAACAAGTGCAAACTTTCGCTAAGGTCCTTAGGAAGGGTATATTTTTTAGTATACCTTGTACCATATATTTCTCTTGAATTCAGGAAATAATTCAAATGATTTAACATAGAAGCTGGTGAACCGGCGTTTCAAATGTATGTAGCACGGCTACTGATACTGACCAGTCAGCATCCTTGAATTGAACTGCAACGTATTTGTTATGTGACAAACAACATGTTCCTCTTGTGTAGGTTCTTCTCGGACAGTGCAACCTGGACAGTGGACCGCCAGTTCCTGTGGGGAGCCCACCTGCTCATCACACCTGTGCTGGACCCTGTGAGTACACACACACACACACACATATAGTGTCGACACCACAGGAAGCTTACTGCACGCCAATAGCAATGACCTCATCTGGGACAAATGATACAAAGATGGTACTTTGTTCTTTTTTCCACTCATTTTCATCTCTTTTTTCTCGCTTTCTAATGAGATCATTGACCTCATTATGAAGAAATGAGAACTGAATATAGATTGCGGTCATGTGAAATGGGTGATGAATCGTTGGAACGCTCTAATGTGGCTTCTTGCGTTTTATCAAGAGTATGACCGAGAAAGCTCTCGCTGTTCAAAGCGTTTCCTGCGAGGACACAGAAAAAGTCTGTTTGGAGAAGGATGATGCATGCGCGTCGAGAGAAACGCCGGGGTTGTTCAATTCTTTAGAGAGCTCTGTGTGATGTAAACCCTCGGTGCGTGAGTCACATGAAAGATTATGATGATCATTAGACCTTCTGGAAAGAATGGAAGGTGAAACAGGTGCGTTAAAACATGTTGCGATGTGGGAAAACATGAATTTGGGTAATGATACCCGACAAGTGACTTGCAGAACATAGAACTACTCAACATTTTAGCATTTTTTTGGATTTCTGAGCGTTCAGATGTTATTGCTCATCGTTGAACCCTGGAAGTCACTGCTGCGGGAGTCAAGATTCCTACTGAATTCTTAGAAAAACAACAGATCGGTCAAAAGTGATACTTGCTGTTTCTCAATACTGACGATGTAAAATTAGATTTTAGGATTATATATGCTGTTTCAATACTATTAATGTGATGTCGGTTGCTTTTATAGGTTGATCAGAATATCACATTTGAGTGACATCATTTATAATGTACAGAGTTTCTTCTCTCAGGCAAAGGACGAATCATCTCTTTTTCTCTTCCTGTTACTTTCTTTTATTTTCTCTCCATAATTATTCCCTGATTGTCTCTCTCTCTCTCTCTCTACTGTGAGCTACTGAGATATCAGCTCCAGAATCACGGCCCTTCGTGGCCTGCCCATTAGTTTAATGAATGACACTCATTAGTAGTTCATCCGATAAATGTCCGTCATGAATTCTTACAATGTTTAAAGATAGCACAGATATGCATTTACATCTTTAACAAAGCCTATTTTTTCCTGTTTTCCTTATATTTCAGGGTGTTGACAGAGTGAGAGCTTATATCCCTGATGCCATCTGGTACGATTTTGAGACGGTAAGACCATCCAGTATTTGTTTTTTGGACACTTTAAACAAACACACAAGGGATAATCTAAAGTCATTGTCATAAATGTCATCTCATTAATTTCTATTCAGGAATTTAGTGAAATGTGTAATTCTTTATTTAAACCAAGGCTGGAGAAGGTTGGCCTATGTTCCTCGGTTGGTTTTTGTTTAAGTAAGTCTAGTACTGTCAGTGTCCAGATTAACTGATCTGTGATCAGTGCCTCCCATGCGCCCATGTGTTGTGAAACTCAGAACAAGTAGAGTACAGTAGCTGTGATTGGCAAAGAAGGTATTGAGTGATCCCAGTGATCCCAGTTTGATGGAGAAACGACTCATGGAATCTGATTGGATCTATCTGGACTGAATCATTTACACTGTGTGTGCGCACATGTGCATTTGTGCAAGTGAAAGAGATTTGTAAGGCGGTGATCTCCCTTACGAAAAATATACTGTAATATTGTACGAGCTTTTTTTCACTGTAATCAAAAATAATTGTACTGGTCCAAGCTTTACTCTAACAGTGTGTTAGGATTCGGAATAAAGAATACTGAATAATTAATAACCTATGTTTTCTAGTTTGAACATATTATGTTTTGAATTTTAGGAAACAAAGATCACAGAACGCAAACAAATTGTTGACATGTACCTGCCCGCTGATAAACTAGGTTTACACCTGAGAGGCGGAGCCATTCTGCCTGTGCAACGACCAGACGTAACAACCACATACAGGTGATTAATGAAATACTGATAGACATCCTCGCTCCATACATATTATAGTTAATCCAGCTGACATTTAACAACAGCTGCTTATATCGTCTTTTGCAGTGTGTGAAGAAGATGATCAACATTGTAACTTTCAGTACATGAAATTTAAAAAATGTCTTTAGATACAGTACCATGTAGTCGAGACCAGAAATCATGGTACTAAAAACCACGAATCATGGTCATGCTCACATTGGTAGTGTCACATCTTAAAAAATTAAGATGGTGGCGTTTGCATATTGTTTTACATCTTGATATATAATCGCAGACATCTTTTTGGGGTGTTCTTGCATTTAAAGTAGTGAAAGCATACACACACACACACACACACACACACACACACACACACACACACACACACATAGGCATCACATATTCTGTTTAAAGGTATTTAATTAATAAATATTCATCCATCTGTGCTGTGTCATCAGAGTTTGAGACATGATGCTTTCATCAGTCCACCTGATTCTGTTTCTTTCTTCCGGCCCTTTCGTTTTCCTAAAAAGTCATGAATTCATGTAATAAAAGTATGTGTGTGTTTCCTCAGTCGTCTTCACCCCATGGGACTGATCGTCGCGCTCGATGAGAACAGCCGAGCATCAGGAGAACTATTTTGGGATGACGGAGAATCCAGAGGTATTTTGGGGGGTCTTTGCTAATTATTAAAAGTTTTTTTTTCTCTAATAAAAATAAATCCTAATGTCTGCTTAGCATCACAGAAAACCAAAATGTACTTTTGCATGCCAAAAAATCCCACATTTTGTCTTGTTTTCCTTTTAGATACTGTTTTATCCCGCTCATACATTCACTACCATTTTGCTGTGGTTAACGTAGGTGCACCTGATGTCATTCTTATCTCTTCTGATTTCATTTTTTCAGTAACATTTCATATTTAGATTTTCTGCCCAAGCAACATTAAGCATGATAAATCTTTTGTTGGTTTAGGGCATTCTGTCAATTAACGTTTTCCACAACGGCTACACGGATCCAAACAATCTGCATTTTGAGAACATCACTGTGATGGGAATCAGTGGCTCACCCGCTGCTGTGCTCGTGATGGAGGGAAGCAATTCGACTGTTCTGACCGAGTCCCAGATTCACTATGATCCGGTCAAAGAGGTGATCATTCTATCATTATGAATTGAAAAAATATCAGTTTTATCTAATATTATTTTTTTAACATTTACACATGAATGTGATTTGTTCCCCTAATTAATTCATCTCACATTTGTAGTACATGTGAACTGAAAAAAGAATCAGATCAAACCAAGTAATATGACCGTTGCTCCAGACTTACAAACCATCGCCTATAAAATAAAACTTCAAGAAGAATAATCCGCCAGTTTACCAAGATGGACGTTGTTTTTTCATGGGACATCCGGGGATGCTTAAAGCCCCGTGATCATATTTGTCACGGGTCCACAAGCACACGCACGCATACACACTCACATCAGGTTATGATGAAGGGTATCGCTTCCTTCCAGAACTCAAGGTCTCGGAATGACAACAGGACATGCGGACCTTGCTCTTTAACCACGCGCGCCGCATTAAAGTCAGACACTTTGAGTTATGGGGCGTCCACCGTGGAATACAAAGAGTCTTGGAGAAACACATTTGCGTTAGTCATGTTTGTCATCCGTATCCTTTAAACGGCCCATTTGATGTGTCATCACTGGAGGTAGGGTTGTGATGTGAACACACCTGCTGTGGTGACATAAATCTTTGCAATGTGTGTTCTAGGTGATGCATCTGAGGGATCTGAAACTGAATCTCGGGAAGAACTACACAGTCACCTGGGAGATCAAAGGTTCCGGGCGCTTTGACTGCTATCCGGAGGAGGGCAGCAATGAGGCCAACTGCAAACAACGCGGGTGCCTCTGGAAGGTCGGATAGAGAGATTGAGAAACGGCGTTCAGTTGTGGTCAAAGAGAGCATTTGATCTACATCTTTACTGACCGATGTCCTGCAGATTAAATTTTTGCTGTGACGTTTCGCTTTCAAATGGTCGGATCATTTATCTGCATCATCTCTCCGTACAGGTTTCAGATGTTCCCAAAGAACCCTGGTGCTACTTTCCAGCGGCCTACGGCTACAAGGCCAGCAACCTTAAAGAAACATCAAGCGGCTGGACATTAGATCTTGACCGCAATAACGGTTTTCCCAGTCCACGATCTTCATCTACAGACATCAACAAACTCAGAGTAGAAGTCACGTACCTGAGCGGCCACAGTCTGCGATGGAAGGTTAGGATTCAGTTTACTTCTTAAAACTTAATCTCATTTTGAGTTTGCATTCGGGAATGACTCAAATTGAATAAAGATTGAAAGTGAGTCTAGGTGAGAATACCTTTGTTCACATCATCTGAAGGAATGAAGGCGAGATGTTTGATAAGAATTAAAGGTACTTTCCAACTCTTCTAGATCTTTGATCCGGTCAATCAACGCTTCGAGGTACCGGTGCCCCTCACGCTACCAAGCACACCAGAGACTGATGAAGCCAAGAGGCTCTATAGGGTCCAAATCAGTGGTGACCTACCATTTGGCATCCAGGTGATCAGAAAAAGCACGAATGAAACTATGTAAGTAAACACCTGAATTAATTTGGACACTGGGTTTTGTAGATGTGCTTTTTGAACAATAATGCAATAGTGATGGATTGACCTGTCAAATAAACTGAACATGCTGGTTAGGTAGGTTATCAAGCATGGTAGCTGGTTTGAACTGGTTTAAGCTGGTCATGTGCTGATGTAAACTGGTCATGAGCTGGTTTAAGCTTGTCATATGCTGGTTTAAGCTCGTCATGGGCTGGTTTTTGCTTGTCATGAGCTGGTAAAAGCTGTTCATGTGCTGGTTTAAGCTTGTCATGAGCTGGTTTAAACAGGTCATGAGCTGGTTTAAGCTTGTCATGTGCTGGTTTAAGCTTGTCGTGAGCTTTCCTGTGGCTCAGTGGTAATAGCATTGCGCTAACAAAGCCAAGGTCATGGGTTTGATCCCCGGGGATTGCAAATCGTCTGAAATAAATGTGTAGGACAATGTATGTTGCTTAGGATAAAAGCCTCTGCCAAATGCGTGAATGTAAATGAGCTGGTTTAAGCTGGTCATGTAATGGTTTGAGATGGTCATGAGCTGGTTTAACCATCTTAAACCAGTTCAGGACCAGTTTAAACCAGAACAAACCATTTCCCATAGTTCACCTAACCAGCATATGTTGGGTTTTCTTCAACAGGGTGACAATAAAATAATATCCATTTTTCTTTAATAGAAATGTAGCTGTTTATTGTCACAGTTTTATTAATTCATTCAACAGAAAAAGTAAAAAGCGAGCTTTGCGTTTAAGTGTTTAAGTTTTTAAAGTTGTTGGGACATGCTGATGATGCACTTTTAAAATGTTTTCTAAAAGTTATTTTTCAGAAGACATAAGGTGTTTTTTTTGTCGATTGATTTATAATTTGACGCTTAAGATTCAGTTGTGTGTCAACGATGTCAACAACCTCTTTTTATTTGCTGGCTCTCTCTTTCTCCAGATGGGACTCGTCCCTGCCAGGCTTCACGTTCTCCGAATTGTTCCTTCAGATTTCCACACGCCTTCCCTCAAACTACATCTATGGTTTTGGTGAAACTGAGCATGGCACCTACAAACATGACCTCAACTTTCACACCTACGGCCTCTTTGCTAAAGACCAGCCTCCAGGGGTGAGCATCTCCAAGGTTTTACTGGCTGTCTCTGTTTATGTTTTACCTCTTCTTGTGTGTCATATATCATGTCACATCCATACATCATTCTGACGTCAGACCCAGTTTACAGTCTGACCTCTTTAACCGACCCGAATGACAGCACTAATCATAGCAGCACTGATAAAATCATGCCGGCCTAATATTCTTTTTTATCAGACACTGAGGTCAAGATTCGGTCAATTGTAAGCATTAAATCGAGGGCCGGGGTGTAGCACATCTCATTATGGCTAATTGTGCAGATGACCCATCGAGCCTGGTACTTTGCCTGTATGTGTTGGCTAAATGTGCTTGAAAGGTTTTTCTGTTCGGTGGAAAGGTGAATCCACATGACAGGTGTCCATCTGCAACAATTGATAATACTATATTATTTTTGCTTTTTATTATATAATAACTCTTTGTAAATCTATCCTGAACTGTCCTTCAATGTATCTTTTTTGAATATATATATTATAGTACTTTACATTATATTAGATATAAAATATAATTAGAGTTAAAAATTCTGATTGAAAATGTAATAACAAATATAAATAACACAGCATCTTCAGTAGATTTACGTAGGCAGATGTATAACAATATGTTCAAATAACATGATTATATTAAAGATATGCAAATGAGGGATTTGAGTCGATTGGTAGTAAGTTTGATCTTGAAGAAAGTGTTCTTGCATCCTCTCGACTGTGACCAACTAACCGTCTTGCGATTGGCTGTCAGTCATCCATCCTATAACTGCTAATGACCTTTTCTCTGACTCACTTCATGACACAATGCCCAGAGAACAAGGACAGAGAGAGAGAGAGAGAGAGAGAAAGAGAGAGAGATGTAATGAGGTTAATTAAAACAGAGGGAAGGGATTTGCAGGGTTTGTTCCTTTAAGCCACATAAAAATCTCTCATTAACACTTAATTGTCTGTTTAACACTGATGACATCTGAAATGTTAATGAATCACCAATTCAGATTCTACGTCTTTCTGTTTGTATTCTTCTACAGGAAAAGCTGAACAGTTATGGAGTCCATCCGTACTACATGGCTCTAGAAAAATCAAAAGATGCTCATGGAGTCCTTCTGCTTAACAGCAATGCAATGGGTAAAAGAATGTGAAACATTTATCTTTCCATTTTTTAATAAACTATTTTAATATTTTTCTTCCAATGGAATTTTACAAATTAATCAAATATCTTAGATTACACCAATATCATGCAGCCGTATTCTGAATAACCTTCTAGGGACTCACTATGTTTGAAAACTTTTAGGAATTATTTTTTCTATGATGAGACAAATAGTTGTTCATTTATCTGTTCTGAATGAATGTTGTATGCCGATTACATTACTCTACATGTGATATTAGTCTTGCAACATTGTTTTTACTGCCTATGAATGCATCATAAACTTAACCATCCTAACAAGTACGTCACTTGCTAAGCGTGTTGTCAGCAGGTTTTGATACGAGAGTGTGTCATTTGTTTGTTGAGACGTTGGGTTTATTTCCGGTCTTTATACAAGCTCCTCACTCATGATGGTGGAGCTGCGGTGGAATTTATACAAGAGTTTTGCTTTTAGAAAGCGTTCTGCATTCAACCGCAGCCTCGCACAAATTCTTACATAAACACACAGGCAGTTGAATAAATGAGCGCTCTGGAATTCGTAGCGGGAGGATCGCTTTGAACCTCTCCGGCTCAAAAGAACAACATCAAAGCAGTGGCCCTTCAGTTTGAATGCAGATGTATTAAATAACTCACCTCACACAAACCGACTGAGGATAGGGCATTCGGGCACGTTAAAGACCCCAAGAAATGCTTCGACTAGAGCAGCTCTCTTTCCTCCGTTGACGCATTTCCTATCAACACGGGAGTAAGAGTGCGACACACTTATTAAAAAGCTCATCCCATTCTGAAATAGCAAAATAACCTTTGGCTGATGTCAAAAAGTGGTATGAAGGCACTTCATGTGCAATGATGGTTGCAAAAAAGAAGAATGTACATTTATGAATCAAGTGTATATCAAAGCAATGCAAGTCGCTTTGGATAAAAGCGTCTGCCAAATGCCTGAAATGTAAATGTAATGCTTCAAGTTTCTTGTGTGCACTTTTTGGTGTATTCTGACTAACAGACTACAGTCACAAACTACAAAGACGGTATCATAAGCTGTGTCCACTGCATTGTGGGATAGAAATTGTGTCATCCATAGTATTCATCCCGTAGTGTTTTAATAGATGTATTGCATTTATTGTATATATGTGTATGTGGTTTCATGGGAAACACTATGGGCACATTATGTTCACTAGGTATACAGGACTATCATACTGACTATTGAGCATTATTCAAATTTAATTCAATTTAAAAGTATTTCTATAGCGCTTTTATGGATTTTAGAGTATTGCTAAAGTACGCATAAGTAAATAAAAGCAAGCGTGATATGCTGATCAACATTCTCAGAACTTGGCTTACATTCTCTTAACCTCATCTGGAAGTTATAAAAAACCTTCTTGCATTAAGGTTATCTCTAAACATGCTAAACAACATGTTACGAAAACATAATTTCACTTTGGTTCGTGGAAGAAACGTTTTCATAACGTTATGGGAACGTTAGAAAAACGTTCTGGCAACATATCGTTGTCTTTAGGGGTATGAAATAAAAGAAGAATTAGGCTGGACGTAAAAAAAAGGTTTTATTAACTTATTGATATGACTTGAATCTTCATTTCATGTGAATGTTTTGTCTTAGATGTGACCTTACAGCCCACTCCAGCCTTGACGTACCGTACCATTGGAGGTATCTTGGACTTCTTCATGGTGCTGGGACCGACTCCAGAAGAAGTTGTTCAGCAGTACACTGAGGTCGGTGTGTGTGTGTGTGTATTGTTTCTGGCTTGATAAAATTTAGCAGCTGGAGTTTCTCCGCTTCATTGCTCACAGTGCACTCAATCTAAACACACATGAAATAACATTCATAAACTCACATGCACGAATGAAAAACATAAATATTTATGCAAAGCGAGCCTGCTTGTCACATAGATGGAAGAGCTATTAGATTCTTAGCCATCTCAATATCGTTCATGGCATTTCAAAGAATTTGCTTTTTTCTCTTTGACAGATCATTGGTCGTCCAGTTCTTCCAGCTTATTGGTCTCTTGGGTTTCAACTTTGTCGCTACGGATACGCCAACGATAAGGAGATCGCAGATCTTTACAGTCAAATGAAAGCTGCCAATGTTCCTTACGTAAGACATGTTGTTTTTCTCGCTATGAACGGAACAGCAAACACATAAAGTTACGAAGCTAAATCTGGTGAACTGCAAAATGTGAAGAACTCAAAACATAGAGTTTTTTGCATCTCAAAACTCAAAAGGATCAGGTTTTGATCATATTGTGACCTTTACGTTTTCAAAGGACGTGCAATATGCCGACATCGACTACATGGAGAGGCAGATGGATTTCACGGTGGACCAAAACAACTTCCAGAATCTTCCCGCTCTGGTAGACAACATGAGGGCGGAGGGAATGCGTTTCATCTTCATTTTGGTATACAAGCACAGCTCCTTTGGCGATTTCTGAGCCAATTACACAAAATTCGTATCAATTATATGACAGAGACAA
This sequence comes from Triplophysa tibetana, assembly GCA_008369825.1. Classification (NCBI taxonomy): domain Eukaryota; kingdom Metazoa; phylum Chordata; class Actinopteri; order Cypriniformes; family Nemacheilidae; genus Triplophysa; species Triplophysa tibetana. The sequence goes on along the minus strand of CM017903.1, from coordinate 22,307,430 downwards.
CTCGGGAAACTAAACATAGAGTAACATGCAATTCTCAAGGATTTTGATTTTGGGTTTGAGATCAGATGTGATGTACCGTAACATTATTGTTGAATATTATGGACTGAGGATAAAGACTCTTTGTTTTATTTTTGTTCTTCAGGATCCGGCTATAGCAGGCAATGAGACAGAAGAATACCTGCCATTTACTCGTGGGCTAAACCAAGATGTTTTCATTAAATGGCCACCTGCACTTAGCAGTGAAATTGTGTGGGGGAAGGTATGACACAATATTATTTTATTTTCTGTCATCTTCTGTGTCTTTCCTCTGTGCCACAATGACCACTATACTTTTAAAAAGAAAGGTGCTTCATGATGTCATAGAACAAGTTTTTGGTAAGTTTGGGCGAAAAAAAATATTTACATTATAGAAAGATAAGAAATATATGGTTCTTTAAAAAACCTTCGACTAAATTATTCTTTGTGGAACCAAAAATTATTTTTCTTTAACATCGCTGTGAAGAACCATTAAAAAATATATGGATCCGCTCCAAAATATCATAAGTCAAAGTCCCAATGGTCACCAAAGGGTTGTATCAAGTTTGTATCTGAAATTTGACCACAATAGACATTGGGATGCTTTTGTTTATGTTTTATTACTTTTCCAAATAACAAACACAACGAAAAAAATACAAAAGCACAGAAATAATATAAAAACAATAAAATTGTATGAAACTATACTTTTGATGCACACCAATTTAATGAATAAACAATCATTTATGTATACTTTTTTTCCCTAAATAGATTATTCTTCGAAACACTGATCAAATGTGTATTCTAGAGTCTTAGGCTTTTCCAATGATATAATGTTTTTCATTATAAGATAAGAATGTACGTGCAAAGTATTGAAGTAAATGTAGGTGTTCCGCACGATGTATTTTTTTTATACAAACTCTTGTCATTTATGAATCAATTGCACTTCGTAGATACTTTATTCTATAAAACACTGTTGATTCCTGTATTTTGGATTTTCGGATCTTTCCAACGATATATAGTTTGTCATGATTAGATCAGAATTTTCAAAAAAATATGGAACCAAACGTGGGTGTCCGAATTCGGGATGGCGACATGTGAAAGGATATACAAAAATCTAAGCACACTCTTTATAGAGAAGAAACAATTTCTCTTCCTACATAAATTATTTGAAAAAATTACAGAGAAATCTGTATTCTAGAGTCTTAGACCTTTCCAATGATACATAGTTTGTCAGGATTCGATTAGAAATTACATATACAACATTGACGCAAACGTAGGTGTCCCGTTTACGGGACGGATGACAGTGAGTGACATTTAAGGGGTTTTGAAGCACTCTAAGAGAGTATCTCTGGCACAAGTTGGTTACTTTTGTTATAATTTATTCTTAATCTCTTTATCTCTTTTTAGGTGTGGCCTGACTATCCTAACGTGACTGTGGACAACTCTTTGGATTGGGATACTCAAGTAAAGGTACATATCTATTTCTCTCCCTCTTCATCCATTGTCTCTCTCTTTTCTTATCTCTCTGCTGTCAGAGAGCCAGACATCATTTCACTTGTTTACTCACATTCATGCTAAAAAGCAACAGTACAAAGGGATGTAATTGCAAATGAAGATGATGATGCCATGGTACCCTGCTATCAGCCATACAGCATTTATTGGACACACATTAACCAATTAGCATCAAGTAGACACGCTTGACTATTAACAATGCATCTGTCTCTGCATTTCTGTTTTTAGGAATTTAGGGCCTTCACGGCCTTCCCCGATTTTTTCAAGAACAGTACAGCAACATGGTGGCACAACGAGATCAAAGATTTTTACAACAAAATGTTAAAGTTTGACGGCCTTTGGATTGTGAGTGCTTTATTTTGGAAAGTGATCAATTATGTTGATAAAAAGTCTAGAATATCCTAGTCTGTAAAGTGCATTTGAGAACATTTGTCTTCACCTTTTGTTGTCTGTGTGCCAATGAGCAAGTACTTGATACATATTACATATTCCTGGATTCCTAAAACAACATGTTTTATAAGAAGCTTGTTTAGGTCCACTAAGAGTGTTTTGTATGTATGTTGTATGTAAGAAAGGGCAACTTTTTTATTATTCGTTTCGTCTCGTCTATTGCAAGTCATTGTGATGTGCTTTCTAAAGGACATGAACGAGCCAGCCAGTTTTGTGCACGGCACCGTCGGGGAGAATTGTCTTGGGGAAACCCTTTTAGAAAATCCTCCGTACATGCCCCGTAAGTTCAGCACTTATGTGTTTTTCCTGACCTTTATGCTTTGACACCTATGACGAAAGAAGAGAGAAGATGTATCGTATATATATAGCTTTTGTGGTGAAGAATAAATAATGTGTTTTATTCTAAAACGAAGTTCACTAAAAAACACCAAGCAGTTTGAGTAGCTTATACTTTCTCTTTGCTTGTCCGTGACCTCTTCTCAGCCCTGGAGTCCAAACCCAGAGGTCTGAACCATAAGACTCTTTGCATGAACAGCGAGCAGATCCTTCCCAGTGGCACACCTGTCAAACATTACGATGTCCACAATCTGTATGGCTGGTCTCACACGAAACCCACTTATGAGTGAGTTATACCTTCCTTTCTGATAACATTTAGTTTTCCCAGGCTCTGTTGTCATTGAAAGTTGTTTTGATTTTGGTGTCGATGTGTGTTAGTGCTCTGCTTGATGTTACTGGAAAGAGAGGCATCGTTATTACCCGGTCAACGTTCCCATCCAGTGGTCAGTGGTCGGGGCATTGGCTCGGAGATAACTACTCTGCCTGGGATCAACTTCTGAAATCCATCGTAGGTATGTGTAGGCTATGTAAATATTCGGAAGCGGTGCTTGGTGAGAAAAGCCTTTCTGTGACCATTTTCTATGCTTATGGTAAGGAACTTCTGCATTACCCTAAGCCTACGTTTGAAAACATTCTGTCTAACCATTTTTGCCTTGTGGGCATTAAAATGTATGAAAAACACAAATATATCACTTTCAATGTATCTACACTCTAAACAAATGTTTGGGTTATTTTTGAGTTAGTTTGTCGAAAATGGACAAACCCAACCACTGGGATATGAATTAACTTATGCTTTATTTTTCCAACCAAAAACGCTGGATTGTTGTAACTGATTGTTTGATCAACTATACTGGGCTCTTTTCATCCAGCCATTTGGTTTGTCCATGTTCAACCCAGTGCTGGGTTGAAATAACCCAACATGTTTTAGTGTGTATGATGTGTCTGGGTTTTGTTTTTGAGTGTCCCTTTTTAACCTAACCAAGGGTTGAAAGCAACCCCCCAAAAATTAGGTTGTTGGATATGTCCATAGCAACACCCTTGCGATGACTCTGCACATCTTTGCATTGTGATGTCGAGATTTGTGTTGGCAAGAACCTCTTCTGCTTGTCCTTTATGTTTAACTGAAAACATTCATTCAATAGTTGTCTTCTTACCTTTTGTAGAAAAAGATTGTTGAGATGTTCAGTGTCAATTCCGTCAATTCAAAAGATGAACAACTGTGCAATTTCGGGAAAATGTCAACCTTACCATAAACATGTTTTTTACCAAAGGTTTTTACTAAGTTTACAGCACAGATACCAATATGTGGTGGTTCGAATACCCATGTGAGGTCTCTCTTCAAGTTTTAAAGCATTTGTTTTATTTTAAGTGCATGATTTTTCTTTGTCAGGAGAGTGCAAATTTTACGATTAAAACGGTACATATTCCTCATGAATGGACACATGAAAATAAAGTAACAATTTTACGTTCTATAAAGAGGCATCCCATCCCTATTCATTGGGTATAATTGGTCAAATTCGTACATTTTAATTCACAGAAATTCTACAAAATTTGTCGTCTCCCAAAAACGTGTCCTTCTATTGTCACATCCACAATGCAGGTTTATTTGCCTCATTTAAAACAGAAAATGTGTTCATAGACTGACATTTTTATGATATTTAGACTCTATCAATAAGTGTTTAGTAAAATATAAACCAGATGGTTCAAAGTATTGTAAACAAATTCTTCGAGCATTTTTATGTCACGTCCATAACGCTGGAATTATCCAACTATCTCTCTATCTATCTGTCTTTCAGGAATGATGGAGTTCAGCATATTTGGTGTGTCATATGTAAGTTCCTATCTCCCATCACAAGATTTCAAATTAAACTTTATTTTTAGTGTGGTTGCATCAGACACGTTTACAGTCTTGGGCAATGTTAAGTTAATTTCTTTATATTTAGATTATTTTGTATGTTTTTTCTGTGTTGTTAAACTGCTACACTTGTGTTTCAGACTGGTGCTGATATCTGTGGTTTCTTTAACCCTGCACAATACGAGATGTGTTTACGCTGGATGCAGCTGGGAGCCTTCTACCCATTCTCAAGAAACCACAACACCATAAACATGCCAGTAAGAACACACATACACTTTTTTCTAGATAAGGCATTAGACTTGATTTTTATGCTAAGCTAGTTATAAATATTATTACCAGTAAACAGAGAATGTATAAACTTTGGAGTGAAGATCAGACCTTTTATTGAGATGTGTGTATGATGTGACGTGATAATAACTGACAGTGAGCGATAGGCATTAAAACACAGGATGAAACTAGATAATGTCACACCACAGGCAGCCATGACACTCTTTGACATGAGTGTTTCTCTGTATGGTACTCTGAGGGTATGAAAATGATCATTGATGTTTGGATGTGTGTGGCCGTGGAGCGATGGAAAGGGCCATTGACAGGGCGCTGACTAATATCATGGTTTTAGCAGACAGGAGGAGTGTGAGTTATTTACTGTAGCAACTGTTTAAAACACGGGCTTAACAACCAATGAGATCTCTCACAAAAATATAATAACCCCAGTGAGTGAGTGGTATAGACTTGACAGGAGGAAAATGCACCAACCCGGCTTTCGGCCTCATTCATAGATTTGAAATGTTTTATTTATGTATTGAAATCAGTTTCCTTTCACAACTAAACTATTAATAATATATTGCAATTGGGATTTATTTCATACTTATAAAATGTTATACAAACGAATGATTTAGTATATTAATATTTGCACTATTCGTATTAGTAATATTATATATCATTATTAATAAAAGAATAACAATATTAATGGGTGTATAATACAGCTGAACAATTTTAACAATTCACAACCAAAATATTAATAAATTATAGGAATTGTGATTAATTAATACTTAATTAATACTATAAATAATCTATTATTATTAGCAGTATTAGTATTATATATCATTATGAATAAAATAGTAACAATATTACCGGCTGTATGATGCAGCTGATATGGACTTGTCTTCTCTATTTAACGTCTGAATAAACTAAAGGTTAATGAAATAAACTTGAACAATTTTAACAATTCAAACTCAAATATGAATTATATATTGGAATTTTTATTTATTTAAGCATTGATACAAATAATAATAATATAATATAGTACAAATACAAACAAATAATAATAATATGTTATTATTGTTGTTATTAATACTATTATTATGTGTATTAGTATTATGTATCGTCATTATTAATAAAACAATAACAATATTACTGGTTGTACAATACAGTTGCCATGGGCTTGTCTACCCTATTTAATGTCTGATCAAACTAAAGGTGAATGAACTAAACTTGAACAATTGTAACAATTTACAACCAAAATATAAATAATACATTGGAATTATTATTTATTGAATACTTATAAAATGTTATTAATAAATATTAAATCTAGTATCATTCTTATTGCTATTAATATTAGTATTATGTATCTTTATTAATGAAATTATCAAGTTCAATTTTATTTATACAGCACATTTAAAAACAACCATTGTGACCAAAGTGCTTCACAATGTCCAAAGCCAATTACACAAAAGCAACACGAATACAGTGTAATAATAGTAATAATAATAATACAAATATATTTATATATACGTATATTCACAAATACATATATACACATACACACTAATAAAAATAATAATATAGCAATATATCCACTCAGCCTGACATAAAAGCAAAAGAATACAGGTGTTTCTTAAGTAATGCCTTAAAAATTCCAACAGTCTAAGCAGTTTTAAATGTACAGGTAGACCATCCCAGAAGTTTGGTGCCACCACTGACAAAGCACGGTCACCTAAATGATAACAATATTACCAATGTGTGTAACGCAGCTGCTTTGAAAGGCCTTCTCTATTTAACATCTGAATAAACTAAAGATGAATTAACTAAACTTGAACAAATTTGAAATTAAACGTGCACAGATTTGCACAGAATTAAATTTTCCGTCGAACACATGAATCCCGATACTAGCCACACATGACAGTAAACAGAGAATTTAGTTTTATTAAATTAAAAGAAAAGTTCATAGAAGCCCTTACTACACAGCAGGTCTGTGTGTGGATTTTTGTTGTTGTTGCTTTTACGCCGATTCATTCACCTGCAACGGCCAGACGTGCCCTGTCTCATGTTCAATGACAGATTCAATAAGAGACTGTCCTTCACTCTCCTGTACGCTTTTGCCGGTCCGTGTTTATCCCCGCTGCTGTAATTACCCCGTCAGGTCATTAGCTTTGATGCAGCCACACAGGCAAACGGAAGGTCATCCAGAAAGAAAAGAGTGGATGATGTTATAGAGAGAGAAAAGAGAGATAGAACTATAAATGAGAGTAAGACGAGAAAATTGAGTTATAAAGTTTATTAAAAAAACAATTCTGTCATTTACTCCCAAATACTGCTGCAGGAACATCAGCAATTTTAAAGTAAAGTCAATTGGACGGTGTGAATATATACAAAACAACATGAGCGGGAGTAAATATTGACAGCATTTTGGGTTGGAACTATTCCTTTAAGAAATACTCTTGGCTTGTGATATCTGGCAAAGTCATTTTGCAGTGCAAATCTTCTCTCTGATGCCAGCTGCTAAGAAGGAGAGAGAGAGATAGAGAGCGAGAGAGAGGGTTATTTCAGGTCATAATTCTGACGCTGCTGTCGGAGCCTCAGAGTTCACTGGAATCACGCGGGTGTCTCTCTCATCACGCTAAGTCGCATGCTAATGGAGTCAGAGGCCAGTTCATTTGGAATAATTTGTTTTTTGCATTTAGCTCGGAGAGGAAGATCTTGTCCATTCACACATTTTAAAGCCGCGTTCCACACCGCATCCGGAAAAATAACGAGAATCGGGGGAATGTGCCGGAAGATCTAGAAGTCAAAAGGTCAGACAGAATGAAGGCTGACGATTTGGTCGTGCTTGCTAAGGCGTTGATATTATCGCTCATTTGTGGGATTGACCGGAGCCCCAACCTATCTGCTCATTTATGCATTTGGCAGAGACCGTTTCTTGAAATGACTTGAAGTGAATTTGACTTTTAGTTTGAGAATCTTGATTGGGAATCAAACCCGTGACCTTTATGCTGCTAACACAATGCTCTAAAAAATGAGCCGAAGGAAGACAATTGATATTATTACTTTAAGTATTGACATAAATGAAACTTCAAATTATGGAGCGTGTTACTGTTGTTTAAAGCGATGCTTGAGCCAAGAAAAAGGCCACCATCGAGAAAACTTAACTGAATATGACTTTCTTCTTGAAGAATAATGCTAATGGAGTTATAATACCACGTGTCCTTTTTCTTCCAAGTAGGATAATGCAAGTGAACGGGGGGCAATTTTTTGGAGCTCCAAAAGTGCATGCATCAATTAAAGAACTGCTCGACTGCATGTGAACCAGAGGCTTGTTTTTCCACCAAATGACCAACGTCCTTGTTGTAAGTTCTGGTGACGGTAATATGGTTGTCAATATGGATATTTCTCTTAAACAAATGCATCGATTCGCTTCAGAACACCTTTTTTAAGACTACAGAGCCGTGTCGAGGAGTTCTTTGATCTAAGGATGTTCTTTTTGGAGCTTCAAAAAATCTCCCTCCACTACCTCCTCCCATTCTACCGCTTGCAAGAAAAAGGATACGTGGTAGTATAACTCCGATCGCATTATCCTTCAAGAAGAAAGTCATATTACATTTAAATGGTGGCTTCAATTCCCCTGATCAATTTGTTGTATTATTGATACGTAAAAGCCTACACCTTGATGATGTTTCCAATGTACTGTATTTCCAGAAAAAACATAGTCTTATATTCAGAACAATATGGTCATTTCAAAGCCAAATAAAACATGTACGAGAATTAAATGTCAAAGCCCTAAAACAGACAATTAATCGACATATTTGTCAAAGACCCAAAACATACCGTTAATAGTCACATCGCAATGATTTATTAGAAAATAAATAGTCAGCCAAATTTCATAATCGTGACTGTATGCTGATGTACATAGAAAACCACATAAGGAAACATTTCATACATAAAGTATTTATACAGGTTTGAAAATTAGCAGGGACGTCTGTGAATTCATAACACTTGAGAAGTAATTATCAGGTTCACCTTTTTCTCTATGAGTATAAAAGCTCACCCACCACGGGTTTACATCACTCGACGTGAGTGCTAGACGCAGAGAGAGAGATAGTACAGGCCAGACGACAGGGCAAAGCGTCTCTCTGTCTGGCACACAATTAACATTCTGCCCGTACACAGACACAGATGTTCAATGCGGTGTACGTCTGGAATGGCCAGACCACAGCTGCTCGCATTTGAATCATAAAATAACAAAATATAGTTCTGGCCAGAAGCCTTTATTCCCATGGTGTCAGAAAGCATGATGTAAAGAATGTGATTTTCATGTTTTTTGACAGAGGCAAGATCCCGTGGCGTGGGGAGAAGCGTTCGCCTCTATGTCTCGTGATGTGTTGATCATTCGATACACCCTCCTTCCCTATTTGTACACGCTGATGTACGAAGCTCACGAGCATGGAAACACCGTGGTCAGACCCATGCTACACGAGTGAGTATACTCTAGTAGGATTAGATTACCAAAAATGATTTAATGAGCCTTGTGTCGTCCCAAACCTGTATGATGCCGTTGAGTCAAACCTGGTGCTTGAATCACAAACTTCGAGAGCTACAGCAGAAGAAGAAAACTTTCCTAGAATGTCAAAAAAAGTTGGATTTGGGAAGACACGAGGACAGTTAAAGATCGAATTTCTCCCGGAATACCTCCCCATTACACCTCTGTCGCACTATTTTAAATCCGTCCTTACATTCACCAAATTACATCTCTCCCAAAGCATCATGGGAATGACTAATCAGAAGCTGTGCAAGAACTTCTGTCTGATTGTGTGAATCTAGTCTTATTATTGATTTTTCTGCTCTTTACTCCCCCCTGACCTGCATGTACTATTCCTGTTTCACCTTCTGTTTGGATGATTTATTGGACCGAATGTATATGATTTTGTTTAGCATCTTGACCTCGGCATGTTTTGTGCTGTGCAATCTATATCAAGTCTGTTATTCTCTCTATTCAGTGTTGAATAGATGATGTTTTCAGCGTTTGTTCGGTATTGTAGGTTTGTCGCCGATGAAACCACGTGGACCATCGACAGACAGTTCCTCTGGGGTCCCGCCCTTCTGATCACACCTGCTTTGGACCCGGTATGCAAATAAACAATCCAAGCAATATACGCACTGCAAGCAAAGTTGTTCAATTCCAATTTTATGCATAAATTAGATTGTGTTAGCATATTTTGCCCATTTCAGATGCATATGAAATGAATGTTTTTGGTGTGACTGTCGCACAGTAAAGATATCAATAATGTACAGTATCATCTTCTAGTTGTTTGTGTTGTCTTCCTACTGATTTTGTTTCACACAGGGCGCTACTATGGTCAGAGGCTACGTGCCAAACGCCCGCTGGTACGATTACCACACGGTAAGCGTTATTTTAGCATGCCAGTAAGCATTTTATTAGCAAGCGTGCAGTTCTTTATTAGCAAGGTTTTGTTAGCGCGTCTAATAAAAAACCTGTCGTAATACTGCTGCCGTCTGAACCATGTTGATTGTACACCAAATCTCTTTGATGTGATTAATCGTGCAGGGTGAAGCTGTTGGGGTTCGAGGACAGTTTTTGAATATGGAAGCACCAATGGACAAAATAAACCTGCATGTGAGAGGAGGACACATTCTGCCTTGGCAGAAAGCCGAGAACAACACACGGAACAGGTGATTCTAGGAGGGTTTCATTTGTTTTTTTCTTTTCAAATCGAAGGATACACTTGATTGGAATTCTTTTTAAAAATGTCCAAACATCCTTAATTCAACCGATATTAAGTATTAAGTCTATGAAGAATTCTGTAACACTTTAGATTACGGCCCGCAATGTACCGCAGAATTAAACAGCACCTCTACAGTACTTATCTGTAGATAAAGGGGAACAATATGTAAAGTTTGGGGAATAAAGGGGTAAGAATAGGGAAATAAAATAATGAAATAGGAGGGAATTGCATGCCATATAAACATCCAAATCAAAACGCTTGAACTATTTGATTAAAATCTCAAAAGATCAACATTGAGTTGGAGCCGATAGCATTGTGGTTAGTGCTCCGACATATGTCGCTGTTGCACTCCAGGCGACCCGAGTTCGAGTCTTGGCTTGTGGTCCTTTCCCGATACCACCCCCCCCTCTCACCCACTTCGTTTCCTGTCCTCTCATTGTTACTGTAATATAAATAATGGCAAAAAACGCCGAAAATAAATCTTAAAAAAACATTGATTTTACACATTTTACACATTAAAACTCATCAAAATAACTCTCAATTAAAATAAATTATTTGTGACCAACAATCCATAAATCAATCAAATAAAAAATGTATCCTAAAGTCAAAACACTGTCAAATTTACAGTGGACAGACTTCATTCGTGATGTTTTGCTCGAGCAAAAACTGAACACATAATTTCCCTTTATTTCATGTTTCTTTAAAATAATATAAGAACCCCATACTTAATTAATATCCACATAACTTAATTATGGGCATACTGCAGGTCATGCATACCACGTCATACTAAAATAGTCTCCCCCTTAGTTTTAAAATTCTTAAGTTTAAACATTTTCTGAATTTCTTGACTTCTCTATTCCCTAAACTTTGCATAGTGTTCCGCTTTACCTTCAAATATGTTCTGTCGAGGGTACGTTATTGTTACAATTAGTTACGATGTAAAACCGGTTTAATCATGCTGTACATTGCGGGCCGTAATCCAGATCGTTACCGAATTAAGTCTCTTTTTTTTCTCGTCTATGCATAAACACACAAAAAAGCAAAAGGGTTACTTCTTTATGTTTATTTTGTTAATGGTGTTGGTGAACTAGGCAGGATATTTTGCTTTTAAAAAATATATGTCAACACAAAACATGCGCAACAAAAATGAAATCTAAATCCCCAGTGTTGCCATGGCACCATTCCCAAAAAAGCAGGGTAACACCATAGTAATTTTATCCGTGACAATTGAGTTTATTGATTTTTAGCAGCTAGGTTTAAACAGCTTGTATTTTTTCCAGCCTATGAAGCATAAAAAGATGCTTTCCTGTTCTCCGTGGACACCTGCGGGTCCGGTTGATATACAGTAGTGTTGACTCTTTCTTTTCTCTTGTAGCCGTGTGAACCCTCTGGGTCTGATTGTTGCTCTCAATGATGACGGTTCAGCACATGGATCTCTCTTCTGGGATGATGGAGAGGGAATCGGTGAGTTTACGGATCTGTGCAAGTATAGTGTTTTGCTTCCGAAACATTGTCTTCTCTTTCTTATCATAATTTGTCCTGTTCGTTCGCAGACACCGTCAAGAATGCACAATTCCTGTTGACATCTTTCAACGTGATTGAGGTAGGCCCACATCAACATGCTTTGCAGAAAGTGTGTTGTTCTTGTATTTTTGGATTGCGGCCATGCACGGTTGCCATTAAATGCAATGGGCAATCCAAAATTGTCCGTCTCACTTGAAGCCAAACATCTGCGGCCACTCTCGATTTGTGGCTGAATCCGGATCCAAAACCATTTCACGCTGTAGCGGCCGAGGGCCGTTTGGCCCGGGTCAGAGCACTCTGCACTTCCTCGTGGGTCTGATGTCATTTGTGCTGAGATTAATACAGCAGGGGGGAAACACACCTCTGTGGAGCTGCGAGGGGTCTATGTAAAACAAGGTCAAACACAGCAAGCTCGATTCGTCGCAAACAGCTGTGACATAAATCCCAAAACAGCACAGTTCTACTTTATGTTTTTTCTTTACATAATGTGTTAATGTTCACTCGAGAAGGGTGAATATCACACAACGTGTCAAGAGCAAGACAAGGTGGTGTTTTAGCACAAAATCATGTGAGGCATTAAGAAACCATTCCCGTGACGATTAAACTCATTTTTTTCTCTTTTAATGGTCCCATAATGGATTAAGTATTATTTCATTAAATATTATATGTAATACTTTACCAAACTAATGACAATGTGATGAAAATCACTTTCTAATCATAGTATAATGAAAATGATGTAAACTGTCATGAAAATAATGTCAGTAAAATGTAAAGTGTTATAGTCTAAATTTGCCTGAAACGGCTTTCGTTGTCTTAAAAATAATCAAAGAAATTATGTTTTTCGTAAAGTACATTCACTCTTGAAATAGCACAATTAAATAGCCATTATTAGCAATACACGTGAGCTTGTTTTTTACTTCCCGATCTTATGTTCCATCTTCACGCCCCTCTTATATCCGACAGACCAGTCAATACATGAAATATTGGTCCGTGTGAAAAGGAAAGAAAAGAATGCTATTTGCATAAAAGCTTGGGTTTTGACATTAGCCTTGTTTGCTTATAAATGGGATCGCGTTTGGTTCTAGTGTAATAAATAAATTTCCTGTTTATTTGTTTTCAGAGCGTTCTGTCAAGCACGATTGACAAAAATGGTCTGGCCCCGGCTGACAAACTGACCCTGGGTGTTGTGAAGGTGTGGGGGTCAGGGACCGTCCCCATCACTCAGGTTACCATGAGCGTGGTTGGAAAGCCGAATGTCGCCTTGGTTTGCAACCACAACCCGACAACACAGGTGTGACGCTGACTGCAAACATATATCAAACCCGTCTATAATATATTTTTTATTCTCAATATCAGAATCTGTCACACAGTTATGAGAAATGTTACGCAAGGAGAGATGCTTACAAACTGGAAAATCTAGTGTATAGAAATATATGTTTGTCAATTGCTTTTTATGTATAATTAATGTGACAATTTATTTACATTTTCTTATGAAATTAGCTGAAATAATAACTGACTTACTGAATCTCTAACTGCAAAAAAAGGAAATAAATTGCATGCACAGATTTATATGAGTCATGAGAAAGACGGAAGGTGGGAAATGACAAAGCAGCAGTGTGCATGTGGATTTAAATAACTAGTGTTCCAGCACACACGCGATCATTTATCTTTCTTAGTATTTCCCAACTTCATAATAACTCTGAAGAGACGAAGCAGCTCCATCTGTCTCAGCGCCGGTGTGTATGCCTCTGTCGGATCAGAGGTGGCGTTTCTCAGCGAGTCTCTCTAAGACTTTTAGTTTTTCTTCATAATGTCGTAATGTGTTCATAGACAGAAGAGGCCTGTAATCGCACAATATCAACACTGATGTGATTTTATGCTTTACTGCAGCACAGGTGTGGCGGCAACTTTTTCATATTTCGGTGCATTTAATATCTAACTTAAGTCTCAATCGAATGTCTTGTGGCGTACTTGCACTCCTAAAAATGTTGTGTTACTTTCAACCCAGCGTTGGGTCAAAAAGGCCGTTGGCAGGGACGGTTCTAGGGTGAGTGGATATCCGGGGCTTAGCCCAGAGACCTCCAATTATGTGTTACAGTATACATTCCGTGTTTAAAAATGTAGGAAATGCGTGCTGCGCCCCTTTTTACTTGGATCAAAGCTCCTGGGAGCCTGGGCTGTCGTGGCGTCTGCTGTTGCTAAACAACCATATGCCGCGTTTGCCGTGAAGACGAAAAGGTTTCAGCAAAGGATAATTGGATTTTCAGCAGCTTCGCACCTGGAAAAAGCAGCGTGTCGCACCAAATGCATGTAGAGCCGGTCTTACTCGCCCCGCTTTGTGCGAGCCTCGAACCAGCATCGGTCTGGCATGGGAGACGGCAGTCTAACTTGGAGGCTCAAGACCGCAGCCTCTAGCATCTGTCGTTAGAGCACTTCTTGGGGTTGACGAGTGAGGTTTATTTGCACAGGTCTCACAGGCCTCCGTTCTCATGCGCGACGGCATTGCTCTCTGCTTGAGTTCACCTGCGGCGCGTCTACATATAAAATAACTAACTTTCGTGCTTAAAAGAGGTTTACCGGCCCCTAAGTGATTCATACAAGGCATGGTAATAAAACATTCATGTCTTTATTGAAACCATTCGTAGCTTGAGCCACCTTTCAGTGTGTTCACACCGCCACTGTCGAGAGCATCAAAATGGATGGAAATCATTCATTTTCAATGTGAGCCGTCAGCGAGCCGTCGAGGATTCCAGATAACGCAGGCCTTTAAACTTTGGTCTACGTCAGAGCGGCCACAAATCTTTCTACAGCGTAGTTGGCATGGCGGCCAGAGCGATTTTTGACACCCTAAGTGGCGGTGGTGTGAACGTACAGTAAACCCTAGCGACACCCTGATCATTGGGTTAAATTATCCAGAAAATGTTTATGCTTCACCCAACAATGGGTTAAACCAAATCAGCATTTTGGGTTGAAACAAGCAAGCATGGTTTAATATTTAAGCCACAGTTGGTTTAGTCTGTTATGGACTTATAGCTATGTTGAAAAAAAAAGCATTTTTAAATGACTGTTTTTATTATTAATCAGATTTTTTTGGAGCTCCTGCACTGTTAAAAATGCTGGTTTGTTTTTAACCCAGTCAATAAGGGACAAACCCAAATGTTTGGTCAAACTTACCCATAAAATATGACCAAGCCGGCGGGTAAAACAAACCAGCATTTTGGGTTGAAATAACCCTGCACAGTTCAGTTTTATAACCCAAAGGTTGGGTTCGTCCCTTTTTGACCAAACCTCGGGTTGAAAATAGCCCAGAGTTTTTTTATGAGTGCTAGAATCCAAAGCTGGCTGTAATGATGTTCTTAGGCACTTTAATGACCGTTTCAATGAACATTGACCTCATATGGGATTTGTATCTTACCTTTGTCCATAAATTGTCTGCATTGTGCAATTTTTCCACTTGAATGACCCTCTGTTTCTCTCTTCAATTTCAGGTGTTAGAATGTGATGCGACATCACAAAATCACATTCTGGACACACCCTTCAGCATCAGTTGGAAGCCAACATAGAGTCACACGAGTAATGCTTTAGCAATGAACACACATGATTATCTGTATTTATGAATGTTGAGCTGTGCATATGACTGGTAATTTATTTAGCCTTTCTGTCTGAAGCTTTTTATAGTTGTCAATTTTATCATGATGTTATCTTAAAAATAAAGTGTTTTTTAAATCAGGAAAATGCATTGGTCTGGGTCTTACGTCTTACAGCGTTTGGCTGAACTTGGAATGTTGAATTTCCAGGGGCGGTATTTCGGGAAGTGAGAATATAATGATAACCCCTAATTATCCACAATCAAGGCTTTAAATGAGAGAAGATACCTGCCGGGCCCGCTTCACGCGCCACTACGTTTTGATGTAGGCTAATGATACAATAATAAATTATTCATTCTACAGTAAACATAATGATATCAATTAGGCAAAGGAGACTGTAAATTGATTTCCGCTCTAATTGGCAATCATGGAGAGCCTGAGACATGGATGCCAGGGACGCACCTTTCATTTTTAGATGCTAGCAAAAAACAATGATAATTGAGATTTTTGTATCTTAGAGTGAAACAGGATGGAAGTGTTCCTACTGAGATGATAATTATTTGGGTTTTTTTACGATGCGAAGGGAGTTTATCCAATGCATGTATTTAATTAGCGAAGAACAGCGGTCCTTCTGCCCCGCGGCTGGAGTCCGACATCAAATAGTAACGCTACGTTGCTCCAGTTTTAGATGGAAAAAGAGTGCATTTACGTTCATCTCAGGAATACAATTAGTTTTAACAAACTTTCAAAACTTCACTGCTATAAAAACATCAACTCAAAGTAGCTTGAGTGGGATCTGTGAATTTAACCGTCAGCCCCTTTTAGTGATGCATGAATATCAGCTGTAAGTTAACTCGGCGAAAGATTTAAAATGGCAATAAAATTATTATTTTAACCTCAGGACCGCTATGACTGATTTGACTTGCTGATTTTATGGTAATATTTGCTTTAATCTTCTGCGAAACTTGCTTTGTTTGTTTCCTCAGCTCGCGCCGACCAGGCATCAGTCAAAACTCAGGTACATTAAAACAATCAATGCGATTCGAATGAATCACAGCCGGCGGATGTCGTCTTGATTTAACCGACCCTTCAAACAAAGGCTGTTTGTTATATTCAACAGAATGATAGGAAAGTACTTGTGGGAAAAATAGAGGGGAAAAACAAAACAAAAAGGCAACACGAAGATGAAAAGCGCACTCGAGTGACTTCAAAGCTTTGACATGTGTTTGCTGTGTCTGTATGCTGGAATACATCAGACAAAACACGGATCCGGAGTGAAATAACAAATAACAAATAACATTGAAATACAAGATTAAACCTGTCGTTTGATATAGATTTTATTTGGTGGCCTTGGATAACCAATAATATTTTAACATTTTTCTACACGTGGGTCTGCTTTCCTTAATGGTTGTCAGCCATGTTAGAAAAAGTAAATCTATCACAAGTGATGCTCCTGACGAATAAATGACCATGCTTTTAACCTCAATGATATATTTTTTGTTTTGTAAACCGAAAACCACAATTTAGACACGGTTTTACTAATTTAACCACAATAGAGTATCAAACTACACGGTATTTGTTGACCTCAGAAATGTCTGCCATACGATTTGATTGATGTATCGATATTTAGATATTACTTGCCTAGTTTACACAACCAGTTATTTTCTTTAATTCACAAATGCGACATTATATATAAAATGAACGTTCAGTTAAACTTTTCTAAATAGGACATTTACAACAACAAACTAACCAAAAAATCACTTAGACGGACGTTGCGTGAGGAACGAGGACGTTGGGACTGTTAAAATAAAGGTATATCAAATCATTATTTTATTTGTTACATCGATATCGATTGAAATGTTATCGAAACATTGATCAATATCAATATCTTGTTACACCCCAGTTACAGAAAAACTATGTTTATAAAAATGGTAATCTGCCAAAAACATCATCTTTCTGCACTTCAACTGTAATAAAACCTAAGAGGCCAAACACACACACAGTTATATCAACACAGAGCTTTTCTAAAAGTGACTGAAATTACTGACAGGTCCAATAACAGGCCGTCTGCAGTTTCTCACGAGTCATTTCACCACGTGACAATCGGTGACACGGCGGCGCGCCCACACTATTTTCCCATCACTTGAACGTCAGTTACATCTGGCCACTGTCGACAGGGGGCAGAGGGGACCGTACCTCATAATTGCAGCTGCTTATGCTTGACTTCACGCTGAAGGCTATGACAGGTGTGCGTGAATCCATTTTATCGTCTTATTCAGTCTGATTTGACTTTCGTTTCAGTCTGGGTGCTAATGGATAGATGAAAACGTGTCCATGTGCACTTTTGTGCGCACACACACACGTAGCAAATTGCAGTTTGTAATTGTAAGCAATAATTTGGAGCAACAAGCAATTTGTTTTTCCAAACTGAAAGCAAACGTTGTTCTACATGGTTCAGTAATAACATGTTTTTTTATTATGCAGTTTCGACATAAATGTTTAGCGGCAGGTGGAGCTTCCCAGCACAGTTCCACATAAATAAAAATCAATCAACCGTTAAAATGTTATGTTGCTCATATCTATTCATCTTACAGCTGATTAGGATGAAAGAAGATTGACATTGATTTGACAGCTTTTCTTGCTTGCTTTTCATGAATTTGGTTTTTCAATGGTGACATCTAGTTTCTTGATGAAAAAAGTCAGATTTTAATCTCCTCATTTCAATTTGTTTAAAATACAATTCCCTTAGGGAGTATTGGGAACATTAATGTTCTGTTAACGACGAGGCAACAGAAAAAGGAAAACGCCCTTTTTACATTTACAAACATTTACATTTCTCAAAGTATCTTATTTTGCGTTCCAAAAAAAAAGAGTCAGAAACAAGTTGGGTGAATAAATGATGACAGGTAGGATTTTTATTTGGGTGTACTATCCCTTTAAACACATCTCAGTAGTTTGTCGGAAGACTACAATTTCCATTATGTTTCCTTCCATGACCAAGCAAATAAGATCTGTGGTTTAGTTTCGAACGGCTCTGGTTGTTTGTTTGAGATTGAATGGGATTTCAGCTGGCAGTTTAAATCACAGGGTATGCCAAGAGACCCATTTCATTAATAGTGAAGCACAGCACCTGACATAATGATGCTCAGAGTATCAGTTAAGAGAGCGTTCAACCGGCGCGGTCAACTCACATCACATGCAAGAGGCCCATGCTAAACGTTTAAATTAATACACACATCTGCCGCCCTCATCGAGGTGTTGTGCAGGTGATGAAACAATCTGTGTTACCATCATCCTAGCACGTTTTTAATCACCATAAAAATAATATACGAGCGCTTTGATGGCATAACATTCACGGCCAGAATTCTGCAGACAATCAATGTGCTTTACAGAGACACGGGTTAGCATACAAAGGAATGAAACATCTTTAATATTCTCGATAAGTCATAGTCATATTATTTGATTGAAATTTCATTTGTACACATGGTTTGTTTGATTTATTATTTTGTAATGTGATATCTGGTGCTTCTTGCTTTCTCATAGTGTCTATCGCTTTCTTGGTCTTTGCTATTTAGAATCTATTTGTCTAAATGTAATTTTGGATAAAAGATTTAGGATTTTTTTATGTAAAATATGCAAAGCTGCGGAAAAAATTAAGAGACCATTTCCTACATATGTTTATTTTTTTATTTACTATTTATAGGTATGTGTTTAGGTAAAATTTTCATTTTTGTTTTATTCTGTGAACTACTAACAGTATTTCTACCAATTTTCAAACAAAAATATGGTTTCTATTTTAATTTATTTAGCTGTATTTTAGCTCTATACTTTACCTATCTGATCTTTCCACTTCACGTTTTTTGGGGCTGAAAAGAAATCAGCTCACTGGTTTGTGCTTGTCTTTCAAATTCAATTTAAATGCCATTGTATGGATGTGGTTACATTTAATTTTGATTCCTTAAGACATTCTACCTACTTTAATTTGTCTACAAATACATTTTCAACTACACGTGAACCAACCCTCAAAATAAATAGACTGTTAGTTTAAGGTTGGAGTAAGTAAAGTGAACAAGTCGCAAAATAACTTATAGTCGATAGACTGTCTGTTGGGGCATCATCAAAATAAAGTGTTAGCATATATTAAGCAGACGGTCTCCTTGTCAACTACCAATCATTACATTTTTATAATAAGCAGAATGTCTAATGTGAAGTATAGTAATGAATGGTTAGCATGAGTCCTAAATGTAGCTAAACTCTCATCCAGTGACATGACGGTGATCAATATCATCTGCTGTGAGTTTACTGAGAACATGTTGTTATTCCAGACATGGACTGCACTACATGTATCAGGTGGCTAAGATAATAGTTTTATTTGGGGAGGACATTTTCTTCCCTGTTTGTAAAATTGAACATTATACTTTAGCAGTGCTTCAGGTAATAGGATGAAATTGAAGCTTCAGATAAAAGGGCATTTCTTTTTACATGATATATGTGCCTATTTAAACACTTTTCATTAAGGCTTTTTATATTTGCACAGACTGAATACAATGCAATGCAATAATGTATCCATTTAACTTAATTCCCGTGAAATGATTATATTTAACTATAGCATTATTCATCCAATAATTTATAGATACACTGTATTGTGCATTGCATTGTGGGAGACAACCGGTCACTCTGGTCACTTTTCAAGACTCATTAACACAAATAACAACCTGCAGCCAATAGCATGAATTCTCAAAATAGCAAAGAAAGATGATGAAGGTCTTCTGGATATGGTTAGAGTACCATGATATGCTATTTATTTTATAGCATCAATGATGTCTTTGTGATAAAGAAAGATCAAACAAAGCGTTTGAGGGCAAGATAAACTTTTGTTTGATGGAAGTGTCATATTGTATGAAGTGTTGGTCTGATTCTTATTTAATGGAGCGTTTATGCTAGTGTAATAATTTGTTGCTTCAAGGCTTGCATTACTCTGTAGTATTGCTTAATGGAATTAGCTCTGGCTTTGATCAATCTGAGCTGTATTTGAATCGGCCAAAGGGCACAGATCGCCAAAGAGCACATTTCTGTCCACACAAACAAGACGCTGAAGTGCTTGTTAGATCTACTCTGACATAGTCATTTGTTTTATTCTAATATGAAACTGAAATGCTTCATTTTTCAGCAACCAAAATATTTATAAACGGTAACTTTCTTTTTCATATAAGAGAGTTCTGGGGAGTATCTTTTGATTTATATTTTGAAGGAGCTTTTCATGTCAGTTTAAGCTTGATTTTTAGTAAATTTTAATATGCCCTTTGTTTTATTTATTTATTGTTTTTAAAATCATTTCTTGGAAATTATTTTGAGCCTCTCGATTTATTTTATTTCAGTTTATTGCTGAGGTAACATTTCTAATGATATTTGTCATCATATTATATAATGTTGAATATATAATATTCAGTCCCAAGTATTAAAAGTGTGCACTTTACTACATAAGGTAGCTACTATACTATACATGTAAAATACTTAAATTGTACTTGAACTTTGCTTAATTATACTTTAAACAAAAAAATATATCTTTTTGTAAGGGTTTTTATTTCTGCCAGATAAAATCAAAAGTCTTTTCGGACTCTAAAAAGGAAGCAAATGTTTTGGTTTTGTTTTGGTTGACGTATTTGTCATTTGTCAGTAAGGATATACTCTGATGTTCTGTCAGTTTATATAAACCCAATCTCAAGTTTGCTTTGGGCGTCGTCTTCATGAAGGAGATGTCTATCTCTCTCTCTCTCTCTCTCTCTCTCTCTCTGTCTCTCTCTGTCTTTCATTGTTTCCTCTCAATGAAACCGTCATGCAAATATAAAACGACAGATTACATCAGTTTGATATAAAACTTCCAGCATGCCACAAAATCCACATTCTCACTACAATTCATACCTCTTTTAGAGCATTATTTCTTCTTTGAGCACTGAGATTTTTTTATCTTTTCACTGATGTGACAGAAGCCGAAAGGATGTCGTAGACACTGCTTCTGATTGGACAATTTCTATGTATCAGATATGAGTATAGAAAGAGGCGCATTGTGAAGAAAATCTTCTGTGCAGAAGAAAAGTCTTCTGTCACTGTTGAATAGTTTTATTTCTTTTCTCGGTACTAAATCCTTTTTTTAACAATTGAATTCAGTTACAGTACATCCCCAGACTATATAATACAAAGTAATGCTAGAGCACACATCATCTGAAATATGAACAGGATAATCTGTTAAAGCTAAATTTTGTTTTGTGTTTTTATCAAGACAATTGTGCTCCGACATTGTCATTTTTGGGTTTGCATGAATCCAAACTGCTCAATGAAGCCATGAAATTAAAATCAATCTGAACATGAGATTGGATTGGTTAGAATTTACTGTGGGCGGCGCTACCCAGCATCATTAAAAATTTTACCTCATCTGAGAAAAAGGTATAAGAATCAGATGCAAATCCAGAACAACAAATGTTGGGCACTTAATGATCCCCAGCACTGCTGGTCGAGTTATTGTTGTCTACATGTTAAACATTTAAAGTCAAGAAAATGCAATTCTACCCTCATTTTGAACCCTTTGTGCTGTTTGAATAACACATTGCTCCTTGACATATTGTATCGCCGGACCACTGTTCGTTTTCACGTCTCAATTGAAATTCTTCTCTCCAAAGCGGAAGAGCGAAATTTCATATGCACCCAACAAATCAACATATGACTAAATCCGGGAGCATATTTTATTCATCAGCAGGCAGTTAGCAAATGAAAGAAGTGACAGGCTTGAAAATGGAAGAGGTGAGAGATTGTGTGCCTTGATTTTAAGCACCAGATGTAATGTAGTGTCCTCTGGGCCTTGTGCATTATTCAAGTCGACATCTTTTCCCCCTTAATGGGGATGATGGGGATACAGCGAGGAGCAAGAAAGCATTTAGAAAAACTCACCGAATTTATTTCAGTGTGTGTATGTCATTTTTGACCCTTTGAAATCTGATTTCCATGTTTCATTCTTTAATTTAGGATTCAAGCTCACTCATACTGTATCTGTGACACAAAAAGACTGTATGGTTTTATCAGACCTCAGCTTAACTTTGAGCGCTGGACCGTCTTCAACTGTAGATTTTGTTCCTGCAGAAGTTCAGTGTCAGTGATGCTGAATCTTCAGTTCTCCTGTATTGTAGCAGAGCTTACCTTAAACCCTCAGACTGACTGGCAAATATCAAAGCAAAGCGCTGATCGGGCAATTCCAGCCCGCTGAGGGGCTAGACAGACTCTTTGCTTGTATTATCGTGTAAGGAAAGATATCCGAGAGATGGAGAGATTTGCTGTAGCCTGTTGCTTTAAAAAGCCCTTGTAATCTTCTCTCTTATTTCATTTTCCATCCCTCCGTCCCTCTATCTCTGTTTTCACTTCTCTAGCATGCACTGTCACAGTAATCCTCTTTGTGACTTTATACTTTGTGCCATTGCAGTTTGAACTTTTCGTGACTTTTGAAAGAGCCTCGGGGGAATAAAACACAAGAATGTGAAGAGTAAAATAACAATTGATGGAGAGAGCAAAACAAAAGCGGAGCCAAATAGATTAAGAAAGTTGATAAGGAGAGAAATGGGATTAGATGGATGAATGTCATAAAAACTTGGCCAGGTTCACACAGTCCAACTCCATTCTAGCACACTAGGCTGCAATGCAATGCAAACGAGTTATAGTATACGATTTATAGTACAAAAAACATATTCACCAATCAATCAACTTTATTTTGAATAAATCATTTAAAAGCAGCAGGCGTTGACAATTTGTTTTACAGGAGATATTTTTCAAACATACACCCATCACAACAAATAAAACAGATATCAGCATGTGAAAAAGGATTATTCAAATACCAGTACATTTTGGGGACAAATTCCCATCAGAAGAAATGGCTAATGTGATTTATTAATTTATTTATATGTTTGTTTGTTTTTAATGTAATTTTTGTCTGTAGTAAGTCTTTTTGCATTAAATTTTAATTTGGTTTTATGTATTTATTTGGTTTTCATATATTTATTTATTTCTATTTATGTATTTATTTATCTGGGTATCCTTTCTTTCATTCTTTCTTTCTTTCTTTCTTTCTATTTATTCATGTTGTTTTTGTTGCCTTTTTTGTTTTTAGCTTTCATGTATTACATTTTTTCCTTTTTTCATTATTTATCTATTTTTTTATATTGTTTTACGCATTTTGTATTTCTTTATTTCTTTGCTTGTTTTAAATTCATTTATTTATTTTGTTTTCATGTATTTTTTTATTCATTCATTTATTTATTTTGTTGTCTGTGTTTATTATTTATTTTATTTTGATGCATTTTTTTGGATTTATTTGAAACTTGTGTAGAGTATAAGAGTCATTATGTCTATGGAAAGTCCCCATAAAAGATGTTAAAACGTTGTGTGTATTTTCTTTTTTCAGTAGTTTGCACTACATGACAATTTGGCAGAAGCGCTTGATTGTCATGACAACAATGCCACAATGCAAAGCATCTTAAGGGAAGGTTTTCTTTTTCTATTAAAATCTAATTTCTTTATTTGTTTCTTGACAGATGTGGTGAGATTTACTCAACAGGAGATATAACATGAGGTTGGTGATCTGAGCAGAGGAGGTGAGTGAAAGGCAGGTGTTGACGTTAGCTGTGTTTGCAGTATTTCATGCATCAACTGCATATAATTACCAGATTCTAATTACTGTTCTGCTTTGAGAAACACTCTGGGATTCTACATCACATTTTTGGCTACCAAGCTCTACTTGCTCAGCGCACTGTAAGCCATCTACCTTTTCTCCTTACGCTGACCCCCTAAAAAGTGCTTGCAGATAATTAGTGAACATGGAGAACGCTGGCTCTGCGGTTTGGTTTAATTAGCTCCCCTTCCTTCATCTTTGTGTCTTGTTCGCCTGTTCCCCTCCGGCAAGCTGGCCGGGTAAAGGAAGCTGCAGAGATGCCCAAAAGGTCACTGATGAATCATACAAGATTCAGAAAAGCCAATTGTTCCTCTCTGCGTGTTGTTTGTTGCATTCGGCTACATTTCTTGTGCCATGAAAGTGAAAAGTGAAAGTGACCTATTTGTCAGATATGGTGACCCATACCCGAGATGTGACTTCTGCATTTAACCCATCCAGTGACTAGTGAACATACGCACAGCAAGTGGTGAACACACGTACACCCGGAGCAGTGGGCAGCTATCAGTGCAGCGCCCGGGGAGCGTGAAGGGGTTAGGTGCCTTGCTCAAGGGCACCGCAATCGTTACCTGCCGGCCCTGAGGATCGAACCGGCAACCTTCTGGTCACGAGTCCGACTCTCTGACCATTAGGCCACGATTGCCCCTACTAAAAAAAATCAGGGGAGAGCGCGTACGCAGTCCCCCACTACCAGAAATTATGCAGTCGAGATTCCCACATTTGGGGAATTCGCAAAAGTCAACCCAACCTCAGTGCAATGGCCGAGCCTCGTCTTGGGTGAACCATTTGAATACAACACGGGGACTTGCTTTTAGTAAAGACCTCCAAAACACATGGATTCACTTTTGCAAATGTCAACTATTCATTTGATGTGAAACTGTGAGCTGGCAGGCAGATGTTGAAGCAAAGCAATATTATTAGCTGCCACATTTAATTAAAATTGCAGAATTGCGACAATGAGTGTTATAAACATGCTGATCACATATACAATATATTCTAACATAAATGCCATATTGTGATTCATTTAGCACTTTCACATACACTTGTACATTTCCTTAATAAACATTTTTTACGTTTATTTTGGTCATTTGGGAGACACATTTATCTAAAGTGACTAACATGTGAATTACAAGCTATACATTTGATCCGTAAGTGCGTTCTTTGGGGATCGAACCCATGACCCTAACGTTGCTAACCCAATGCTCCACCCAAGTTGCTGACACTTTTTAAACTTGAAATGTTGAGTACAATTAAAAAAACAAGGCCGTGCTATACGTTTGACATTTTTGAAAGATTGGTGTTGGTCAAAATGCAGACTTCTGAGTATCTGGAAATCTGTTTTTAAAAACCTGCTGGTGTCAGCCATCTGTTTTTATTTTGTCATAACTTTCAAAAATAAACTTTTGAATAAAGTTTTCAAACAGTTTCACAGCTCAGAGCCACATGAGAACATTTTAGGTTCTGAGCTTTCTTAGAAAAAGATGTCTAGCTTCTCATTAAAAGCTAATGAATTATAAAGCTTTAAATAATTTTTGGACACAGATTGTGGCTTTGTCGATGTCCTTAAAAATGATAATTTTATTTGAATATTTTTTTTTATTTAAAATTGAACTTGTTATTTTATTGGTTTTTAATCGGATACCAGAACAGCATATCGTCACTGTCGTTCTAAACCTTGTATGTCCAGACTCGCTGTTTTTCAGGAACTGGAAATAAACACTGTACTTTTTAATCTATTACATACTCTGTAATCAAAGTTTATCAGCAGTTTTTGTATTGTTTAGATATTTGCAAAACCCAGTGACAAACTTGTAGGGTGATTATCAGAAATGATTCATGGAAACTAACAAAGAAATCACGAAATATGGAGCTTAAATTTTACTTTTTTAACAGTGTAGGAGTGAGCTGTAAAGAAGATGAATTCAGAGGAGGAGAGAAAGCGATGGTTGTGTTTTTGAAGAAGGGAGCAGGTGGGTCATCATTGGGGCAAGATGTACTTAAAGATGATTTTCAGGCATGTTCCTCAGCTGTTACCTGTCAGAATCGAAAATGATAATGCCTTTCTGAGGCCTCCAACCGTGCTGCGTAATCCACCTCTCGAGAAAATATGGATAAAAGAAAATCACTCCAAAGGTTTTTAATGGGGACATGAGGGCCTGATCTGATCTGACCACAGTACACGAGCAGATAAAAGTCTTCTTGAATTATTCTAATCTAAAAGATGGAATCAAATCCAGTGCCTTTTTTATTTCCTCCAAGCTTTCGTTAAATAAAACGAGAGTCGAGTCCTTGTATGATGGAGATGCAGCTTCGCTCAGATGGACGTCCTGCTGTGTGCACCATTACCGAGTTCTGGATAATGAAGTCAAGGCCAGTTTATGTCAGGATCTGAGGGACGGTTTTGTAATAGGAAGGAAGAGACCGCAATCATGTATTCTTCTGTGAGGGGGTCCTAATGATGTCATCAGGTCATTCTTATATGGCAATTAAATGCAGCCAATTTATGTTTATATGATGTAAATTTGAAATGTAGTTCACGCTTTGAATCAGATCAAGGAGGGTTTTCTATTTCATAGTGTAATAAATAATAAAAAATGGTTGGTAAGGGAAAATTTTAGCTGTGGACGTCATTCTCTGAGAATTTGGAGTATACAAGAAACTTTGGGAATATCGTGCCGCGTTACGGTCGGGTGCTATTTGACAGGAACAGTGCACAAGCGTTTCAGAAAGTTTCTCATCGTAAGCCATTCCTCACGTTACGCTTGTTTGCATCGTAAGCGAGTTTTCTTAAATGCAACAGCCCTCATTATTGTGGGAGATTCATATACGTGACGTGATCGTGCTGTTGGGCTCATCTCTGAAAATCATAACACGAAACCCACAACATCTGCTGATTTTAGAAATTCAGCTCTTGGAATTTTAATGAGGAGCACTTAACATTCACCGGGGGAGGGTCACGGGATAGTTAGAAGAATTGAATCTTTATTCAGATATTTTTTTGTGTAGTAATTGTATCAGAAGGGTCATTAGATTGGAGCAACTTGTCTAATTAAGAAATTGAACGCTGTAATTACACGTCTTAATGTGATAGTTTCCCTCCCCACAGGAGAATCTCTACTGAATTTAACAGATGGAGAGATGAACTGTTCTTTCGTGAGCTGTGGGCCGGCGGGCAACGGTGTTGTAGTATGGACAATTTATGGACAGATACTCACATTAATGAAAAGGGTGGTTCAGAGACAGATCTGTGGCAACATAACAGCTGGTGCAATGACACACACACACACACGTTCCAGCAGTGTTGGACTAATAATCTTTCTTAATCTTTGACATTATAGACGCCATCAATTTAATCGTGATGACAAACCATAATCTACAGCTGGTCCAAACTCAGTTTTGCCCTCACTTTATTTTTTAAATTAATTTTATAATTATATGATCCCCATTACAATCCAGCACAAAATTATTTTCTTGAAACATTTTTATTATTTTTATTTTCTTCATTGATTGTGTAGGTAAGATCATACAGCATAAATAAACAGGGGATGTAAACTTTCGACCCTGGTTTTTTTATTCTGTTATTATTCTTTGGTGTGAACCTTATGTTAACATTTATTTCATAAAACAACTTGTTCGGGGCAGGATTAAATTGAAAAATAAAACTTAATTTTTTATATTCCTCTAATTTTTCCAACTTTTTTGCATTTTCCAGATTCTGTAAACCTTTAAGTTCAACAACATCTTTTTTATTTATACTTTTTGTATCCCTTTTTTTTAGTTTGTGTACTTTTTTAATACTTTTTGTTGTGTATTTCAGTATTTTTTCTAAAGCTGCGACTATTTTGAAAAATAATTTGATAACATTTAAAGAAAGGCACTTATGCTTTTGCTCATAGGATTGGAGATTCCAAGAGAAATCTTAGAACCCGTCAAGTGGGTTCGGGTATGTGATACCCATTTTTTGAATTCTCATTCCAATTAATATTTATTCAAGATGAAATTGTTCATACAAATCACAAATTTCTCTTTTTATATTTTTTTATAAACATGATGTGAGAGGTAAATGACAAATTTTGCCCATACATGCTGTCTACACTAAAGGTGCTTCACAATGCCATAGAAGAACCTTTTTAGTCTGAGTGGTTCCATAAAGAATCTTTAACATCCAAAGATCCGTTCTGATTCACAAAAGGTTCTTTGTGATGAAAACTGGTTCTTCAGATTATAAAAGAGATGGTTCCTTAAAGACCCATGGAACCGAAAATGGTTCTTCTATGGCATCGCCGTGAAGACCCTTTTAATCACCTTAATTTTCAAAAGTGTATGCTGCATGTGATTTTGAAAAATGAAAACATCAGTGACAAATTTTGACATAAATGTTTATGTAAAATATTTCTTTTAAAATTGAACAATGCTGTGCGGTTCACTTGCTCAGTCTCTTAACTGATTCCTAAACCCTAATTATTTACGAGGTGGCTAATTTATATGAATTGTAAACGTATGCAATAAATAGATAAAAGCAACACACAAGCTCCACCCCTAACCCTGTCCCAAACCTACACTCTAAAAAGTGATTTGTTGTCTCAACAACCATATTGTATTATGTTAAGTAGCTTTTCACTTAAAAATAACCAAATTTATAACATTTCTAGCTTTACTTAAAAGCATCAGAAATGCAGTATGTTTTGTGCTTCTGTAGAGAATCATTCAATGACTGACATCAAAATCAGTCATCAATTATTTCATAAATGTTTGTTATAATAATATACTTCACTATGCTACATGACCATTAAGGTAAATGAAATAAATATTCAAGCACAGCCTACATGAGCCTTGTAAGCGGATTGAACACAAACATATTTTAAAAGAAGTAAAGAAGGTCAAGCGAGGGTTATGTGTAACAAATACAATTATTTGTGTTAACACAACAAAGATTCTTTTGTTATTTTGACTTACAACTCTCCTTAAGTTGAATTAACTTAAATACCACAATTCAAAAATGGAGCACATATTTTAAGTAAAGTCAACACATCATTTTTCAGTCTGACGTCACAGCAGCGAAGCAAATCATGGGAAAATACACGAATGAGATCGTACAAATTCATTGTGCTGTTTCCCTAGACACATGAACGATGACTGAAAAAAACATGAACACCATACAAAGAGATAAACTTTGACATATAACTTTTGTGCATTACATGCATGTGAATTTTTCACAGCCAGCACATCTTGCATGTGCAGAAGCAAATAAATGAATTCCGTGTGTCCTAGCACCATTTAAATCAAGTGCATTTATTTTTGGAAGCACATCAGCTCAAATTAGTTGGCACATGTTCTTTACAAATTCCAGCCTGACCCCCGCGGACCCGCTGGGAACACAGGAGTGCCTCTGTGAGGTAAAGCGTGTCCGTTTCCTCGTATTTCCTTTAGATGATCATGACACGCTCTTGTTTCACGTCATTGTATTTGTGGAGATGCGCAGCGCTGAAGAATAAACCTGTAACTGTTTCATTTTGTATTTCAGAGTATTTTTGGTGCTATCGTTCCCCATTAAATGAGCAAGGACATGTTTATTTTTGAGCTTGTGTGTGCAATAGATCGTCTGGGTGCTGCCTGCCAAAACAAGCAGTCATTGCTCAGTGTGAATTTCAAATAGCTTGGCTTACGTCCAAGAGACCAACCAGAACTCTCTCTCTCACGCGTACACACGAACACACAATCAGCCTATTTCAGTTCAGAACATTGACATTTCCTGAGAGAGTTTGCCATTCAGTAAACTGTTATGTTCTTTGACCATTCCAATGCCCCCCGGCTGTAAAAGTAATCAGGGCACCTTAAAATGGTCAATGGCCTCTGGGCTACAGCATTAAAGAAGACCCCTGTAGCCCACCACAAACATACTGTACATTACGACGCTCCCGTCTAATGTTAATCTATTCCAGTAATTCTAATTTAAATACAATACCATATTAAAGTATTTTGTTTGCATCTTTTTTGCAACAATTTTTGAAGGTGTGTTCTGAAATGGCTGTCCACCTGTTCTGTACAGGCTTCAGCTGCATGACAAATAAAGAAACCATTCCAGATTCATCATTTATTAAGCATTTCTAGATGTATTGTGGCCATTTCAGTCCTGTGTCTTTTGACTTTCAACAAAAGCAAACATCAGGATTTTTTTTTTACTTTTTCTAAATGCCTGTAGACATATTACTGTTTTATTTCTTAGAAGCGAATATAAACTTGTTTTCTTTGCAGTATTTGATGTCTGCAAAAATACAGAGAATCTTTTCTGTTATTATCACCTGTTTCTCCAGTTTTCATTTTGGGAAAATAAATGCATATAGAAAGCTTTTATTAAATATGGGAGAAATATTTCAAGCAGAATGAAACAGAATGAAATCATTTAACCTAAACACATACCTAAAAATAGTACATGTGGATGTCTTAAATTTTTCTGTAGTTGTTGTATATTCCGAAGTTGAGGGTGACTTACTCGGTTTTTATATTCATAGTATTTTCCAAAATTAAAAGGAATTGTAAAATCATCAAAACTATGAATTATACAAAGGAAATTATATTTTGTCCAAATGTAAATGA
The DNA here is from genome assembly GCA_008369825.1 of Triplophysa tibetana. Taxonomy (NCBI): domain Eukaryota; kingdom Metazoa; phylum Chordata; class Actinopteri; order Cypriniformes; family Nemacheilidae; genus Triplophysa; species Triplophysa tibetana. Next base: position 22,276,824 of record CM017903.1, on the reverse strand, counting down.
CTAGCTATTATTTGCTTAATTTAATCTATTTTTCAGTCCAAGTCATACATTTAAAAAATGTTTTATAACATTCAAGTTTTCTTTTTAAGGATTTAATTTGCTTCCACGACTATGTTTATCTACAAAAGAACATGTATAATGATCATGACAAACATTTCAGTTGTGACCCATAACTTTTGAACTATAGTTTGTCCATACCTAATATATTATACATATATAATACATTACATACATTACATTATTTCTTGTTTCCAGGGGTATGCCATTATTTTGTGTGTGTTTCAGACTAATACTGTATGTAACAGCAAACACCAGAGCATGAGGTGTGACTGCATAAGTTATGGATTCACTAACATCAGAACAGACATGTGATTCTGAATGAAAATTGGTTTTAAAATCATATAGTTGTTATTATTTATTAAAGAAGACCCTTCAGGTGTAAAAATCACTTTTAAAGAGTCGTGCTTTGATTTGTTTTCCTTAGCATTTTGGTTTGTAACCTACTGTGAATAAGTGAAGGAATGTGTTTGTTCAGAAACGAGCAATTGCAAACAGATTGTTCTATTATGTGGGCATGATGCATCATTGCAAGAAAACATAAAAATCCAGCTGCAAAATTTGTTTTTGTTCTCTCACAAGCCGAAATACTAGAGCGTCTTCTTGTGTAGGCCGGCAGTGACCTTGATAATCAAAGCTTCATTTCAACACACAGAGTCCACAACATGCCACAGGCGTGTTGGAGATAGTGCCGCCCGCTCACCCTTAATGGCCGTCTATAAAAAGTCATCCACAGACATCCTGAGGGTGCCGATTCAAGGTCTTGAGCTCAGACAAATGTTCCTCGAATCGTGCATGGGTCATCACAAACCTGTGATCAGGGTGAAACACAGAAATGAATGAGTGCAGATGGTCAGGAAAAACAGCCACACAGCGGGATCGCCTCCTCTGTGATTTCGAGGTGAAGGTATCCAGCAGTCAGCTTAAACTACGGATGATAGGCAGGTCGTGATCATTCACAGTATGTGGGTGCCTGCAAAACTCACGTAAAATCCTTTTACTTGTTTTACACCGAAGTTTATCTTCAGCTACGGTATACAGTGGACTTCTACATTTTGGTCACATACTGTAACTTTGCAGAGAATAAAATACAGTACATTGTGTTATGTATGAGTGTACAGCAGTAGAAATAACTCGATTTTGACATTGAAAACTTCAACTGGAACAAAACCTAGTTTTTTTCAGTTCCAGATTTGAAGCAACAGTATGATATCAAATGCCATATTTTTAAGGGTTTTAGTTCTGTGAGAGTTCTGTGAAGTTTTAAATGACCTAAAATTCCTTTAAATAAAATACGAATTTATGAAAAGTGTGTAGATGACACGATGAATTTGGAATTTGAAGAGAAATATTTTTTGTTGACTTTCAAGCTGAACCTTCAATTTCTTATTATTGTTCACTGTTGGGAATTTGTCTGCGGAGGGTTTACTTCAATGCAATATCTGCACATGTCTGGAAGTAAAAGATGATCTGTATAATACCATCAAACAGAATTGCAAAAATTAAGAGTTTTCAAAAAGATGTCCTTTTAACTTTCCTCGTCTTCTTTCGCTCAGAAAAAACAGATTTCGTTCCTAACTCATGTTTTGTTGCTATATTTAAACTCAACCGAATGCTCAAACAATCATTAAAGTTTTAAAATAGCAACACAATATTTGAACTTCAGAACAATCTATCCACACAGTAGTTATGTTGTAACAGCAGCGATACAAAACTTTATTGAGACATTTGTGTTATTTTCTTCTTATTGGTTCATTTTAGATATAACCGCCATATTGTTCTCAGTGTGGCCTTTCTAAAATGTCATCATTCGTGTGTCTGACTTTGCCTCTCCGTTTTGGACGATTGAGAGTGTGTGTTTTTTGTCCTCAGGACAGAGCGAATGAATGACAGCATGGGTCCTGTAATGATGCCCTCTGGAGAAACGCTCCTGCTGGCTACGGTGGACCGGTGTGATTAATATTGAGCTTCCAGCTGTGACCCTGGAGACACGTTACATGTGAGGCCAGTTTCCAGCTCTAACAGGCCTAAAGATGCTTCAGCCCGCAGGGGCAGTTCTGGGGTCAGTGGATATTCGGAACAGACCGTCAGGGACCATCCTTTGATGTTATTTTGGAATATGATACACTGTAAAATGTATGTTAAACGCTACATCTGTTAGAAGCGATTTTTATTAAATTAATCTTTTAATATTACTGTTGATTAAATCGAGAACCTAAAGACCTGCATTTATATTGATTTTTGTATAAGGTAGAGAATGTCATGATAGAAATGAACTCAAAATATTTCTTTCCAGTATTGCAATAATAAAGTCAAACCAGACTTGGCATCATCTCGACCAACTATATTTTGATTTATGCGAACACAAATGAGGTTGGAAAGCTGCAGTGGTGAGCAAGATTTTAAAGAACATCGACCAAAATCGCGCCAAAATCTAAATGATTTGTGATATATTGCATGAGTGTTAGGAGTATTTGTTAATGGGTTTGCTACAACGTGATAAAACAAAAACAAATTTTCATATTAACATTTATTACTTGCCTTGCTTTTGTTTTTATCATCATGTTAGTTTATATCAGTGTTGGAAAGTTTAGTTTTTTTCTGAAATAAGCGAACCAAATCTGTATATTCCCAAAACTGTGTGCTTGCAAGAAAGACCAACACTGTGTTGTGCAATTTCAATTCAGTGAGATAACAAAGTCATATAACTGCAAATATCTGTTTGTGTTTGGGGAAAAGAAAAGCTTTTTGGGGAGCATAAAAGCTGCAATACTGAATCAACATAACATAAAATCAATAGATGTTATTTGTTTGTATATATGATAGAATGGATGGTGTGTCCTCTGAAGGGCAGTGTCACGATGAGAAATCAGACTCTTGTCTTCCGTGTGGTAGATGTGGGAAACATAAGAGAAAATCTCAGGGAAACTGACCCTGAAGTTCATTTATTGCCTCAAGATGACAAGATTCCAATTTTTTTATAGAAAATTGTACTTTATACTGTAAAGTCAAATGCTCAAAATAATCAATGAGATTAAGCAATATAAACTTAATTTCATAAAAAAGTTATACTTACTCAAATAATTTAAGTTCCTGAAACACAATTTACTTTTAATTAAAGAACAATGATTATTTTTTATTAACTTGAAGTTTTGACTAAAATTCAAAAAATATGATTTGCTCCTTGTTCTATCTACTAAATTTAAACACGTTAATTCAACATAATCGGTTGAGAAGGATTTCCAATTCCCAGCATGCTTTGCATCAGATTGCACGAGGGCATTTGAAAGAATATGATTATTTGATGTATTTTTCAGTAAAGTTAAAGTAAAGACTGTTGTTAGTGTTTAATGTTCACATATCTTAGATATTTAGAAGAGTTTGACACATTTTTCAGTTTGATGGTTACCATGTTCAGAAGAGTGGTGCATGTGCTTAGGCTCTGGGAGTTTACATGTAACTTGTAACATATGACATATCACCAGTGACTGTAGTTGTGTTAATGTCAGTTATGAGATCACTCTCTTCTTGCTCTTAGTCTAGATTTATACATATTTAGACTAAGAAATATGTTAAATAAAGCAACTGAAAGAATTGAGTTTAGTTCACATAAAATTACAGGCAAAATGTAGTCATTTAAACTTAATTTATTTAAGTAAAAAATACTTTGCATTAAGCAAAGTACACAAATTAGTTTTTACAGTGTGGGATCAGGTACACTAATGGTAACATGGCAATACCATCATACTTTATGACATAGCACTGATTGAATACAATACTGGTATTTTCAGTACATGTCACAAGTTAAAAATACAGATTCATTTAAGTGATTCTAATGAAGATAAGCTCTCTTAAACATTTTCAAGATTTTCATCCACACATCCACGGTACTGCTTACCATGGTATTTACATCACGCTTTAAACGCAGTGTAGTACTGCATTTCCAACACACACGTCAAAAAAACTAACATATGCGCATGAAAGGTTGACTTGAAAAATTCCCAGAATGTTATCATCTACACCTTTTCATCGTAATGCATTGACTGATTTTCCTTCTGGACAGAAACAAACTGCCACTGTCTGGAACTACTGATGTGTTGGTGTATCAGCAATATGATGACAGAAACCAGCAAGAGATAAATCAGACGACACAGCATCCATTTAAATGACAAACCATAATCCTCATGTGTGCTTTTGGTCACTTTTATACTGTGTATAAACTGGACTCATTCGTCATTGGTCAGCATTACTGCAGACGAATCCCTGCATGTTCAGCTCTTAAAAATATAAATTCCTCGGCTTCAATAAAATCCCTTTTAACACCCGCAGAGCATTTTTGGTTGTATAGAAAGTTATTTGTAGTGAAAATAGTTCTACAGACTATAAAACCCACGGATGGTTTGTTCGGATCCGCAATAAAAAAATTACTAGGGGGAAGATTTAGCCTTCTGTTTTTGTGTCTGTATATTTTTTCTCCCAGAGTTTATTGTGTTTACGAATAATTTTTTTTTGGCACTGTTTCAGTGGTCCATCTTGAGCTGTTCTGCCTGATGGCTCCGTTGGAGAAATCTGAGTGCTCTTCTCTGCCAGAAGATCAAGCAGGTGTGCGATTTAATGATTTCCCGCACTGTCCATCTGCGTTAATGCGCGTGTGTGCGCGCATTTATTGTTTGTGCTCACATTCATCAGCGTCGTTGTTTGTGTGCATATTTTCTATCCCTGGTTCTCATTAGCCAACTGTTGCAGGCGGTCTTGATGTCGGTCCCACAGCCCCGGGGTCACGGCGGGCATTCTGCGCCATTTATTGCGTTGGAGAATAAGAGGAACTCGAGGCAAAACTCTCCATAGGACCGGGGCCGTCTGTCGTATTATTGCAGCGGGCTTTGTCACTCCCTGATATTTTAACGGCATGCAGTGAAAGCGGGATAATGAGCTCATCTCTTTTTTTGGTCGCATTTTAATGATGAGTCATTTCCTCACCGGTGTCTTGGACTCAGGTGGTCATTTTAAACAAAGCGACACTTGCGGATTTAAATAACCAATCCTACTTAAAAATGACAAGTTATTATGGATGAATTCATGATGGCAGCAACGTTTCAAAAGACCTTTTACCTACGTTTTCATTATCGTGATAATAATTAATATGTCTAGCACGGATAGATTTACAGCCGATGATAAACTGAGATGCATGTATGACAAATCTAATCTTCTTTGTCCATGACATGAAACGTTAACGTCTCATCCTTCTTCAGTGACCCCTAAATTTTTGTTAGGATGACGACCCTTCTGTCTCAACAGAGTCATTTCTGGTATGCCATAGATGTCCTTATCAAATAGTCCAAATCTGGTATCTGTCTGTCTTCAATGCCATTCTCTCTTTCTCCATTTTTCTCTTTCTCTGCATTTATAAACCTCCACGTGTTTCCAAACCTAGAGAACTGTTAAATGATCAAATGTTTGGTTTACGCAATATCACAAGAGTGTTACAAACTTGATCCTCAAGTTCGTTGATGCTCTTTAAATTCTCTCAATTATTTAAATATGACTTTCTGCAATAAATGATCATGTGCGTCTCCAAAATCATTTGTCGTTTTGGATTGTTTAATCAATTCATGTTCTGTACATGTTGTGCTACTTTACCCATCCTCCAGTAAGAGCTGTCAATCTGAAGTTGGCGTTGGGAATCTCATCACTTTCACAGAGGTGAGTCATTATTTCAGGTTTGAGGAGGTTAGGTGTCATTGGCTAACTGGACATAATCATAATGTTTGGCATAATTAGTCAATATGAAATGCACTTGTTTCTGCACCAGAAGGTGGACAGAATATTTTTTGAAATAACTTTCCACCTATAGCTTCATATAGGCTTATTGGCTTGAAACTATTTATTTAAAGGTGGGGTGGGTGATTTGGACTTTTGCCTGCTAGCACTGAAATTAATATTCCACCCTCTATACGATTCGCTGTCCAAAGCCACGCCTCCTCCAAACACATGAATGTTTTTTGTAAAACCACTACAAACTAAATCCATTAAATTCTTCTCGAAGCATGTACATACCTGTCCAAAAGAAAGAGATCACTCAGCGTATGATGTCTGAGTGAACAGGGTGCGCAGTGGTATGCAAAATACATTAGCTGAAAATGTACACATGACCAGTCACAGTGTTCAATCAGAGCGTTTTGATTGGGCGAATGTTTTTTGGTCCAACGCCTTTCACAGAAGATATGCAATTATAAAAATATGATTTTACCACTATACATCTTGGTGATGTCAGGATGTAAAGAGATTTCCAACCAACATGTCAACAAAAAAATCTGGACAGGATCAGCCACCCTGCCTATAAGAATTTTCTAAAACTTTTTGGAACGTTAAAAATCATTAAAAAAATTGCCGGTCACTGTTGAGCGATATAAACTGAGAAATCTGAATCCAATTTGGTGGTTTGATCTTGTTAGATGAACTGGAGGTCAGTCCTGCTATCAAAAACTCGCTCTGTTAATTCCTCCGTGGCCCGTCGAAGGCGGTTCCGCCCACATAGACACTGCTAATGTGTCGAATTAGCTTCTGTAACATGAACTCTTGTGACAACAACTACTCGCAACCTGTAGCTGACATTTGTAGTAAATATCATCTGGCTGACATTACAAATTCATGAAGCTGCTTTTCAGATCAGCCGTGCAATACGTTATACAGTCTCTCCAAATGTTCTGGCCTTAAACACTAAATTATCGTGCATCTCTAATTTAAATACAGTCAGTGTTAATGTAGTGCTTATGTTCAGTTATGTTATGTTATGTTTTAGACATATGGTCATTGGCACTTCAATACATGACCGACTTAAGTGTGTGGCATGTAAGGAGCATGTTGTGAGCGAACATGTTGTGACAGATTGTGTGTTGGCCTCTTTCTGCTCAGGTGGATGAAGGTCAGGCTTCTGCAGTTTTTCTATGAAATTCACAAACTGCACAACCTATTAGTCATAAAGCTCTACATCACTTCAAGGATGGCGGACATGTGAAAACATGGAAAAACTTTGAGGTGTGTAGTGAGATCTGCTTTTGCATGCACAGTTATTCTTGTTTTATGAGAAACAAGATTTTTATATTTTTAATATAAGTTTTTAAAGGAATAGTTTGCCCCAAAATAAAATTTCTCACTCTCATGCTATTCCAGATGTACATGACGTTCCATTGAACTCAAACTAATTGTTTTATATGATTTTCCTGTTTGTTAGTCAGATTGTTGGAGCTTCTAAAAGCATTTACATCAATTATTAAAGTTATTTAATTGACTGAGTTAGTAAAAATATTTTATGTTATATCATATCAAAATAATAATTTGACCTTATTTAGGGAAACTGAAATGTAAGCAAGAAGATCCAAATGCAAATATAAAATATGGGGGCACTTCAAAACTTAAAATCTTGTTGGTTATTTCTTGCCTCATATATGTCACATGCAAGTGACAACTAGTCACTAAACAATGTGAGAATCTTATTTTGGCTATTTCTTTAAATATTTATGCTTTTATAATGCAGTGAGATTTCTGAGTCTTAATTCATGACATAAAGGGGCGTTGCCCCTATTGACATTTAAATGTTAAAGGTGTTTTGAAATATATCAGTGAGATTGTTTTGTCTCAAGATGCACATAGTAATATCTTTTGTGAAGTATGATTTTAATAAATGGCTTAATCATCCCAATTTAACTAAAGCCTAATTCTGGTTTAAGATAATCCCTGTTCAGAAAACTGCCTCAAAGAGTTATGTTTAGACGGTCGTGTTTACACAAGGCACAGGGATATTACATTTTTAAGAATCAATTCATCAGGAAGACAAACACCCGTCACACACCTGAGTGGTCTTGAGCAGGTGTGTCAGTATAATTAAAACAGTAGAAAAAGCTCTCACGTGTGGCACTATTACTTGGTGTGTTTATAGACCTACTTTTATCATCGCTTTTATTTGTTTAGCTTCTATCCTTTTGTAATGTCTGTATAAAGCCTTTTTTACCATTTGGACAGTTATCTGCTTATAACCAAACGATTTACAACCAACAGTGGGCATGAAGCGAATTAACACCAGTTTTGAGAAATAGATTCGGTATCTGTCAGTGCAGTTATGATATATTAGACACATCTTAGGAGTTTTAATCTTTTGCTGCAGCGAACAACTTAAGCCATGTACCAAGCACCATTCCCAGCACGAGTTCACCCTAAAATAATACGTGGCACCATTATAACCGACAAGACAGATGCGCAGCCCATAATGCATCAGCAGGACGCAGAAACTTTCCTTTGTTTCCCTAGGCATTAAGAACGCCTTTAAATAACTCATTTGGACATATGGACAAAATGCTATTTTACCTGAGTCGCATTATGCATATTCAACACAGCAACACACAGATGCAGCGACGCGTAGGAATAAATAAAGAAAGAAACTTCTGCTTGTCACTTGTGTTTCTTTGTGTGAGCAAGGCTCGTGTCTCTGGCCACCTGTCTGATGTGGATACAGATTTGGACAGCAGACGCAGTACACACGTGGGTATTTAGATTGTGCACAAAAGCACGGTGAACAGAAAGTTGGAGGAACTGGCATCAGCGCCCATCTGCTCTCTGCAGCTGGCTGCCTGACAGCTGGAAATTGATTCTACTGAGATTGGTACCTGTGTCTCAGACTCAGCATCACACAGCCGGACCGGCGCACTAATGCAATTAATGTAGCCGCTAGTCTGAGAGCCAGAAGGAAAGAGAGGGATGCCAATAAAGTCATGCCATCAACACTATTATATCATCAATGGTAATGCCAATGAAGCACTTTGACTTGGGATGAGAGAGAGAGGGAGAGTCACTGTTATCACTGTCCAGTTTTAAGTAATATCACTTATATATTTACTCGGAAAAGACCACTCCACTAACCAAAAAAACACCGGCAAAGTCTGAGAGAATGCAATTACACAAAGTTATGAAAAAGAATCACAAGGCATCAGTTTTATTTGAAATAAATAGAGATCTGCAAATATTTGGGAGACGTGTCTTCACTAGCTCTAGTTTGCCTAAACACATACAGATAGTAAACTAAGAAAAACTGAAAAATAATTTTGGAGTTATAATAACTTATGTTTCAGCGGCTGTTTGTGTACATTTAGTTAAATTTGAAGAATACAAATAATATAAAATAATATAAATCTATACAATTATTTCATTTATTTCATTTAAAAAAAAAAGATACATAGCTTTCGGCCGTCATCAAACTAACTACCACCTCAAACATCATTTGTATGCGTTCGCACCAATCAAATTTTGACTAAAATATGATTTACTTTTTAAATATTGTAGGGGTGCTTCATTACACTTGACGTTCTGCTTTGTCAAAACTTATTGCAGTTATTGTGCAGTTATAATCATGCCCACTGAAATAGAAACAGTTGTGAAATAACTTGTATTCTTTCTTTCTCTTCGTCCTGAGTTCACATCCTCTAAGACTGCTCCTCTGACTCCAGCAGAGAGATGATTCAGGATTGATTACACGCCAGAGAAAGAAAGAGAGAGAGTGATGTGTGAGGTGATGGGAGTGTGGCTCTCAGATGTGTGTGCTGCTGACAGGCAGAAGTGTGCAGGGTCTGGATTGATGCTGAGTCAGCTCTCCTCACCTGACCACAGAGACTCGCACCACCAGCCAACTGCCCATTAAGACGGGCAGTGCGTTCCCAACAACATCACATTACAGTTCATTAGCTGAACGCTGGCTGCTGAAGGATGGAAAAACAGGAGATGCTGTATGTGTTTGTCTCCATTACTGTATGCATGCATGTATAGAAAAACAATCACATTTTTTAAGCTATAGTCTGTAGGTGAAATCTTGACTCTTGCGGCATTTGTTTACGCACTTATAATGTAGGATGTTTACAATGGCTATAAGTGTGTCGAGGAAGGAGCGGTGATATTTCTTTCCAAGCTTTCAAAATAACAATGTTCACTATCAATCAGGCAATAACAAAATTAAATTCGTTAGATTTTCATTCAGGGAAAAACAGGAGCAACGTGTGTGATTCACTTATACACAATTTTGTGGACAAATGTCTCCAATAAATATAAATGTTGCAGATTATTTTAATACTATTGTTAAAAACTAACGTTTAACGACACAGTCTCATGGCAATCCGTAACTCTTTGACAAAGTGGCTGTCATATGAATTAGTAAGATCACATTTAAATGATGTTTAAAAAAACTTGGGATTCTTGCCAATACAATTTTTAGAGGCATATAGTCTTAAAATAAGCACATCAACCTATTAAAAATGCACAAAAACGTACACTTTTTAGCTGTTATTGTAAATTCTTGCTCAAAAGCAGTTTGTATTACTTGGCAAGACCAAAGAAGTATAAATTTAGATTTATAGTTTAGTGTGCAATCGTATTTCATACGACTTTATTTATCATGACTACCTATTTTCTAGAAACAAGCCTTTTAAATGTCTTAGTTTTCATTTTTTTGCCGCGTTTAAGTATGATTTGCTTTCACCCATGAGGCAGTTAGGAGTTGGAGTGAAGCTTCGTTCTTGCATTTTCTGCAAATTATAGACGGTTTCATCGCAAAACAAAAAACAAACGTTGTGTGTCTCAATCACAACTTCTGGTAGACCTCCGCAAAGATCATACAAATGCTGAGCAGTTTTAATTCTTTTTAACTGATTAATACAGACCATAATATTATTATAATACCAACACAAATTCAACATGAAATAAATTGTATATTACAACCAAGCACAGTGAGGCGCATACATCCGATGAAACCCAACTGTCTAAAGTCATACGATTTATTTTGTACCATTGCTCAATGAATTGCCACCTTGCAGAGTATGTTTCTCATTAAAAATACAACCCAAAGAGAAAATTCCCATTTGACCAGAATATCCAGACCATCCGAAGACATTGGTTGGATTCAGGTGAAGAACCTTCATATCATCATCAGGGTGCAGGAGTGCCAGACGGTCTGTAATCAGGGTTCTGGTCTCATGGGTCAGACTCAATCAGTGCCTGATGGACAATTGGGAGAGTATAATGGTGACAATCAGGCCATTCCATCTAGTCATCTGCTAAAAAGATAAGACGCTTCTGATGCTATTCCTTGGCTCTCACAAACACACACACAACATGCAATACACAGTCTGTGACTATAGTATATTGTTTAATGACCACCGTCAGTCTGATTTTTAATCGCACACCTCTTCGTTACAAGCTGCACATGATTTATTTTAATGTACGAAATCATACGTTCACAACACAAGTCTTGAATACAGTATTAGATTTGGCATTACATGTTTGCTCCAACCTCTCGCCCTTAAGCATGAGCAATGACGCTCGCCTTAATAACTCGTGTCAGACAAATTTCAGATCATCTCTGATCTGAAACGAAAGGATGAAGATAAATTCATTCAAATTGGGAAAATTAGATTGAAATGCAAATAAAGATGGATTGATGCAGACGGGTCCCGCGATTGGAGCAGATGCAAGAAAAAGTCCGAGAAAATGACAGAGACAAATTGGACGTCTAAAGAGAAGAGAATAATTAAAGAAGGCATGACGGAGAGGAATAGAGATTTGGGGAGCCACAGATTCTTATCAGTAAAGGTCACCCGAGCAATTACACGACACATTGATTCACACACACCGCTGGGCGGCGGACTGAGGGTCTGTTGGTGTTTTTGATGGGATTGCATGGCCTGTCACTCAGAAAGTGTTTGTGTGACATAATGTCTGTTTCATGGTCTTTTTATTATTTGCAATAATATCTTGAGAGCTTTGAGAACATGTGAAGTGAATTTATTTGCACCCGAAGAAAAAACATGCAGCTAATGATTACAACAACATAAAACATCGACCTTTATGTCTTCTTAACTTTGTAATACGTTGATGTATCAGGTAAACACTTCATGGTTTTTGTCTGAGGAGAACTGATTTCAAACAAAACTGATCACCACATGCTTCATTACTTGTGTTTCGGGATTCCGACATTCCAGGAATAAAATACGAGTGCATCGAATTTTCACCTGAATATATGTGTTCATGCCATTGTACTTTGTGTTTTAATTGATACAATACAGCTGAATGGCTTTTTATCAGGTCAGAAGAACACATTTGAAAAATCTAGAGGGAAATTAAGAAGTTCATTTTGAAAAATATTTTGTGAATGATTGGTCTCTTCGGGAGGTAAAAATCAAACTCAATAGGACATGATGGTTAAATCATGGAAACAGCCTATCTTTGGTTCTCAGTTTCGTTTGCTGTAAAACTTGGAAGAAAATCCAATCGTTCACCCTGAAAGTCTTTTAGAGTTCACTTCTGAACTTTCTCATTTAGCAGATCGATCAGTCACTGAGGACTCGGTCTGCTCGTAATGAATGCTCGCTGCTTATTTCTCTCAGCCTGGTTTTACATCCCGCTTAAAAATACTTTCACAAATACACGACACAGAGAGACTCACAAAGTGTGTCTTATATGATTCATTCTATAGTTCTGCATTTAAAAAAATGAGTGAATCTCCACTTATCCTTGTACATGTCTAATAACTGACATCAAGAAAAAAATATGTGTTTTAGTTTCTAATAACTTGGTTTTCTTTTTAAAGCTGTCAATATTCTCATGTCAGAATATGTTTATTTTTTATTTTTTTATAATGACTTTATTTAATTTAGTTAGACATGTCAATCTCGGTCTTCTCACATCAAGAGGGCCTTATAAAGAGTTGTTCCTCCAATGGTTTCCATGGCAACACAGGGATTCTAATTGGAGTTTTATTTTCTCTCTTTTCCTCCCCACATCTTTTTCTCAATGGTAATCTGTCAGGTGAAAGATGCAGATTTCTTGACGGACAGATGCCCCTGGAGAAGGCAGCGGGGCTGAATGAGAGGAAATTGATTTGTTCAGAAGACCCCGTGAGGCAGGCCAGAGCGAGGCTCTCAACCCGCTTATTCTGATTGATTTCTGGGGAGATGACCAGGTCCTTTTCCCCTCCTCACCCGATGGCCCGAGTGAGGGGATAACAACACCTCCCTCAATCTATTTCAGAGGAGAAGATTGTTGCACATGAATAATTTGCCTGGTACTTGAGTTACATGACAGGAGGCTTTGCCACGTTATGGATGCTAAGATTAATACAATTGAGCTGTTTCTTTGCATACTGCTTTACAATGTTAGATAAGAAACAGAAATCTTTGAATGAAAAGGATAAAGAGTTGTTTGCAGGTTTTTGCTATTTTATGTTTTAATGTGATTAAAGGGTGATTAAACAGTTTCCCATGATCAGTCGAAAGGAACATTTACGTCTGGTAGTGTGCAAACTGAAATACTACTCTTAGCTTTGATATCAGTCAAGTGAGCACTGAGATTCATTCATTTGAACCTTACACTTCTTTGAGAAAATATTCCAACATCTGCTTTTCAGCATCACCATCACTCACGGCAGAATGAATGTAAACGTGCGCAGCTCTACTCTGACTGTGAAATGCTTTCTTGAAAAAACAAGGTTAAGTGCACTCTCTGAATGCATTCCCTCTTACAGCTAAACACAGACACCTGGTGTAGTCACTCTCAGTTCTCGTTTCTCAGAAGTAGAGGGTGTACCAGAGGCCCTGGGTTGCCCCGGTGTTCTCTGTAGTGGTTAAAGGCAATTTTGTACGATGCGAGTACCAAGTCGTATGACGTGTTCAACGTAAGACTTTGCCAAGTCATTTATTAAACATGGCAGAAGCCAATCATTGGCCCGTGTTCCTGCTTGCTTCCTGGCATGTTAGGAAAGCTCTGACACCGTTTTCCCACCTGTATGTGAAGGCATTTGGTTGGCGTATTTTAAATCATATTATTTTTGAATAAAGGGAGACTATGATGAAAAAAAGTAAATTCAATTAAATATTTGATCTTTGTTATGTATTTTTTCTTATATGTATACTTTAAAATATGTGTCACGTTTCGCCAACATGAACAGTTAATGTCAACATCGATAAGGACATGTGGTAAATCTCAGAAACGAGCCTTGGTCACATTTTATTGCATTGGTAAGGTTTGAGTAGGATATTTGTTTTTAAGTCTGCTTCGCGCAGCGCTGCGCAGGTTGATCTGCGAATGACGTCAATTGCGCTCGCGGTATTTCGAGGCCACACGCCAATCGATCTGCGGAGCGCTGCTAGAAGTCCAACAGCTAATTATGTGGAAGGTTTTTTTTCATTAAAAACAGAACCTCTCGCGTGTCACTTTAAATGCATAATTGAGAGTGTTTTCGATGAACTTCAAATTGTGTGGCGTCCTTCCTTGTAGTAATTCGTGAAAGTCGTGATGGTGGAGTTTTAAAGGCGTGTTTTCTTCATGTTCCAGCACTCGATGCGTGCCCCGGACACGGCACATCAAACCGGAGATGCAACAATTAACCAGATCCTGCAACAAACCGGTGGACATGCGCAGATAAAACAACGGTCTGAGGCGGAAAGAAGCAGGTACGGTAAATAATCGAAAATATTACAGACTTTCGAATGATTTTAAAGGGAATGATATTGTTTTTAATGTAAACCATATTTGTCTGTGTAGGTCTCTACTGGAAATGTGTATGGTATAGGGATGTTATAGACCAATTTGTAATCGACGTCACGGTTATGTCACTGCCAGCTGCGCGCGCATACTGGTTGCTGAAAACCCGTGGAAACAAAGCAGCAATGAGTGAAACGGACAATTCCTTCAAAAACGTGTATTTGAAAAATTATAGTATTTTTCCTATGGAATACCGTCGTTGAATATGCCTTTTTAAGCTCATGAAATCAACAGACTGGACTGTCGAAATCATCCAGACCTGTGTTTATTTTATTTCAGGTACGCTTTTTTTATAATCCTTCTATGTCTTCTATGACTATGTTGTATACCGTATTCTCTAGTCGTTCTAAAGGATCTTCCGGGTTTTGCTTCAACCAAGATAGGGGGTATCCCGAATGTATACAAAATCATAATTAGCCTATAGAGAACACCAATAAATCCTACTGGATTAAGGCCCAAAACACAATACATAAAATAATTTTGTAATTGCTCTAGTAAGCAGATGATTGGCATTTGCAATGGAAACAAACCATTATAATTTCTGTTGTGTTTATCAGCAGGGAAGTGTTGTCAGGTGATCTGAAATGTCCTTAGTGTGGTAATGTCAACATTTATTCTGTTCTTTAATCTTGCATTAATAATTTCATTGATTTTTAAAGTTGGACTGGCTCATGTGTTGATCTTTGTGCTATTACAGAGTTGTTGAGAAGTCATTCTGTAGCCTAGATTCAAAAAACGCTCTCGTTGATCTGTAAAGGAATTTTTGAACTATGGGAAATGTAGTTCGCAAAGGACATCAAGCTTGTTTATATCGACCTTATTTTTACAGAAATCAGTTGCGTGTTTTGGCTGAGCCGCATCAGGGTCATGGGTTTGATGCTCATGAAATGCATGTATTGATAAAGGCAGTTTGTACCCCAAAGTTGTGTACAAACAGTATATGTAGGCCTGTAGGTTCATTTCCGGACGGCGCATTGCTTATTTTGGGCTTGTGTTGTCAGACTGCTTTGCTTGTTTTTCCTCAGTGAATCAGAGGAACACAGGAGCTGATTCAGAGCGTTTTCTGTTCTCTGTAATTACCCGAAGCGATGTTAACTAATTACAGACACATTAAGACAGCAAAACAGAAACTTAGAAATAAGAGATGTTTGCAAAGGCAGGTAAACCTAAATTTGTTAGATTGAGAAAGCACAATGCGGCGTAATGAGTTGTTATTGGGGTTGATAAGCAAATTTGGATGATAGAAACCTCAATGTCAAGTCCTCGGCAGATATAAATGAACGGCTGTGAATTGAAACGTTTTGAGTATAACAACAAACACAAACGAGAATAAGTATAACTACTGCGCTGAGTTAGAATATACACGCCTGCAAGGCCCTAAGAAGCGATTCCACTTGAAAAATGAAGAATATTCCTTGAAGTCTCTCGAAGTTTATTAATTGAACAGGATATCATGGAAAAATCTCAGGTCAGGCAATGAGTGCGTTTACATGCACAGTCTTACTCCGATTATGCCTAATACACTGCTAATGTTTAAGGTCATGTAAATGCGTAAAGCGTCATAAACGGTGTAAGCAAAAACTTCTCGCCAGAGATAGTTTTTATCCATTTCCCCGATTTCGCACTGCTCGTAAATAACTTTACTGGGATTTTTGTCCGTGCACATGTCGTTGTAATAGTAAAAGTTCCAAACAGAAGTAACAATAAAATAACGCATACAAGTCCGCTTTCAAATCATGGAGTTGTTGCATTTGCAGGTACTGCGAACGTAAGAAGAGATGACTTGAGTAGGTTGGCAGCTCAATGAGAACTGCGGGGTTTAAATGTCTCTGACCTCAGGTCATTTCACTCGGGGAGCTCAGACTGTGAAAAAGATGCTTTGAATGTGAAGGTATAATGTCGTCTTATGAAGGTCATTACTGGCAGAGTCGGGAGCCCAGCTAGGCAACAAATAAAACCAAACTGCATGTGTTTTGTTTAGATAAACTGATGTGTTTTATGTGTTGCATTGACTGTGCATCACGGAGAGCTGCTGTAATGGTTTGATATGCGGTGATTTTGGTTTGACCGTGTATGTCTACCCTTGGATATATTGAAGGAAAATATCTGTAAAACTTGATTTTGCGATTGATGCTTTAGGGCACCATAGAGACAGAAATGACTGATGTGATACAAGTTGATGTGATACAGCTTAATTTTCCTCCGCTGCGTTTTGTGGTTGAAATAAAAAGGGGGCAAGCCCGCCGTAGGCGTCAAAAGTGAGAAACGTTTGTCATTTACCTGACAGAAAGGAGAAACATCATGGACGCGTACGCGGCAGAAACTTTTTGCGTTCCATTTAACAATTTTTGTCGGAGCGTTTATATATGATGAATTTCA
Organism: Triplophysa tibetana; assembly: GCA_008369825.1. Classification (NCBI taxonomy): domain Eukaryota; kingdom Metazoa; phylum Chordata; class Actinopteri; order Cypriniformes; family Nemacheilidae; genus Triplophysa; species Triplophysa tibetana. The sequence continues at coordinate 22,259,808 of CM017903.1, read as the reverse complement.
AAACAGCATGTCAAGAAATCTTCGTTGGCTTAATCGAGTTGTCTTAAGATAGACACAAAAATTAAACCTGTCACCTTCGAGTAGACCTGTATCGCATTGAAAGCGAACGAATTAGCATTCGCACGCGTTCTGTCAAGTACTCAAGGCCTTGAATGTAAGATCGTGCATTTTAATTCCAGCAGAAGCGGCTCATCAGGAAATCCATTAAGATCTGCCTCTTCATGTCAAGTCAGTCGGGTATCGTGTACTTCCCAGCCAGATGCAAGATCCCTGCATCCCTCCCCCTGTGGTTATTTTGAAAGCCCGAACATCAGTACAAACCATTCTTTTTGTTCGCCTGTAATTACACAAACGGACTTAAACACTATTCAAAAAACACATTTTCCACTGCTGTCTATTAATAAAGGTTAAACGTCAATGCCTCTTTTAATGCTCTTTTATTGCTCTATAAATGTTACTTGGAAAAAAGCAATTACCTTTAGAGAGCTGCTTCTCTTTCTTAGAATGTTTTGCAGTCTTAATAGCTTTATTTGTGCTACTTATAACTGTATATGCAAACAAACTGTGTAGTTGAGATTGAACACACTTGATGACATCATTGGCAGTGGCTCAAGTTTACTAACATCATGATTATGTATTTCTACAGTTCCAGGGCTTGACATTAAGCATTGTCATGTGGTTGTCCTTCTGACAAGTAAATTTGATATTCACTCGTCCCAGTACAAAAATTATTTGTCCAAAGATAAAAAAATATATAAATTTCATTTGAATTTTTATGAATATAATTGTTTTGGATTCAGATCAAGTTTGCTTCTAAGCATTTTAACTATTGTCCGCTTTGGCCGCCTGAATTTGGTTATAGGCATACTCTCCGTGACTATAAAACAGAGCCTTAACACTAATAATAATTACTGCTTGTCTTTAAGTTCACTTTTTTTGCTATTAATGTTACATACAGATGGATAAATTAGGGCCATATCATTTTTAGATTACATAAATTAAATAAAGTTCTGTGTTATTCCTTTTTTCCTTTACAATAGTCGTATATTTGTGAACATAAATTACTGTAGTAAATACAAGTATTTACTATAGTAAACTGAATTAAGTTCGTACTATATTATTTTTGTATTCAGCGTTTATCAATTTTATACACGGGCACTTCAATTTTCAATAGCAAATACTATAGTACACTGCAGTATATTTGGTCTGATTGTCAATTTAACAAAACTTTTATTTTGACAGGTCTTCCGGAAGACGCTTGTTTGCAGATAGCTTCACTCAAACAGTAAAAATTGATCGTAAAATAAACTCACAGAGCAACTCTGGAGATGAAGTTCATGTGTTACAGTACAGATGCAGATAAATAATCGACCGTCACTCGTGTTGTATGTTAAACTGTGCACATAATTCACTCAAGTCACGCAGAACAGCCAGATGACATTTAAATAACAGGATTCCGCGTCCGCATGGCGCCATTGATTATTGTCACACACAATCAAGCACAACCACGGCAAATACGCAGCTCTGTCTAATGCACATATTCTTATTATTCTACATGTATGTTGCACTGTTTTTTTTCAAGTTAACATTACTTGTCCGGTCGAGCAAGTAAAATTCTCTCTCACTTGCCCGTACGAAAAATTCACTTGTCCCGGTGTCGAGCCCTGAGTTCTTTTGGATTTGGAAAATAACAAAATGTGTTTATGGTTAATGGAGAAGATGTGTCATTTTTTAAATTTTCAAATTAAACCAAGTCTTCAATGGCAAAAGATCTTTAGAAGTTTGTAAGTTGGTTGTACGAAACACTTTTATTCAATGCGACTTATGAAAGCATTTAGCATTGTGTCAGTGAGCCAATAAAAAGTGTCGTCCACAAGGTAGACTACAAAGGCTAGATTTGAAGCTAGGGAAAATGGAACAACTTTGAAGTTTTTTTTATAATAAAGGTCCAGTGTATAAATTTATGCGGCATCTAGTGGTGAGTAGGGGTGGAAATAAATTCCAATCCAATATTCTGCTTATCGATTTCGATTCTTATCGATTCCTGGTTTTCATACCACAAGTTAAACATTTAGATATCAACCTGTATGGTCATTTGGCCTTCTTATTGACTTGTTTGCAAAAAATATATATATTTATGAACACCGTTTTGTGTATATAAATACACATTGAATCATGCTTTTACTCATTTATTTCATTTTGTATTACCATAGTTGAACTAAATCATGTTCAAACTGTTGTTAATTTGTGGTTCCTGTACTAGTATGCAAATACTATACTTAAAGTTTGCTTATTATTACATTTACATTTATGCATTTGGCAGACGCTTTTATCCATAACAACTTACATGGCAGTAACCTATACATTTATACTTAGGTATTTGCAATCCCCTGTGATTGAACGCACAACCTTGCATTGTTAGGGCAATGCTCTTACCACTGAGCTACAGGAAAGCTATACTATAGTAAAACTTTTGTTCAGTTTCATCAGGGCTTTGATTGAGTTTTCACTATATCACGCAACGCATTTACTTTTTTGAAAATATTCACTCAGGAATTGATAAGAGGAATTTGAATTTTAAACTCAAGTATCCGATTCCTATTCCTTTTGTTTCCTATGTGATTTCCTAGCCTTTCGATTCCCAGGCCTAGTGGTAAGGTTACGAATTGCAACAAATGCTCACTCCCCCTCCCTCCGGAACACCATGGTGGCAGGACAAAGATGTCGTCACGTTTTCGATTCTTTGTAGAAGGAGATAACGTATTTACGAAACACGCTCTGTTGAGGAGTTCGTCCATTTAGGGCTACTGTAGAAACAACAAGGTAAATTCCATGTAACGGGACCCATGTTAGATAGAAATACCTTATACTAAGATAATAAAAACTACTCTTCTTTATGTAGGTCTTTATACACCTCTGAAGATATTGTTATGTAAATTATATAGATTTTTTTGTCAATTGATCCTCAAAAAAAATACACACTGCCCCTTTAAGAGTTGAATGTGAATTTGAATTGCTTCTTGAAGAAGCCTCATAAAATCGTCACCTTGGAATTATTACAGTAGGTATAATCTGACATGTTTGTCAAAACTCTGACAATTTATTTAATAAAACCAAAGAGGATTTTTGTGGTGTTGTTTTGAGACCTTTTTTAGTAAACAAAAAGTCAACTTTAACGCTCAAAATAGAACTTTTTGATGCAAAAATGGCGAATTGTTAATGGTAATTAAAATGCTCATCTGGGCCAGTTTTGATCTTTTTGCCTGCCCAATATCAATAATCTCTGCAGACCGGTTAACCTCAGACATTTCTACTGCTAAATAGCTTAACACAGTTTGTCTTTGCGTTTTTATTAACTTTTATTTACATTCTGAATCGTCCCAACCGTTCAGCCTAATGGTGGAAATATCAGCTAAGCTTTTGAATCCTCCAAAAACTGGGCAATTGTACAGCCTGCGGCCTAATGTACTGCAAACATCCATACACAAGAGTATGAGAGTCTGTGCGAGCACATGACGCTGTTTTGAAATGTACCGCACAACAGTAAATCTCCCTGTAGCTTATATTTCTGAACGCCTCCAGTGATCCACGAAGAAGAATAACATTTGCTATCATAATGTCGGATTAAAACATTTTATTGCATATAGCCAGTGGGTTCAGTAATCATCTCTGTTGTTTTTAATACATTATTAAGTTTGTTCTGTCTGTGGTGAAGCCAGTGTGCTTTTATGAACAGAAGGGCCGGGGCCACTGTCTGCTCTAGAGTCCCCGGTGGCTCCCATCTGCAAATGCGTTTGTCATCACCGGCGTTCGCTGACATTACATAAACATCCAAAATCAGTCTACTGTGAACGGACAGGTTGCCTTAACTGACCTGTTAAAACTCAGCTTGTGTCACGAAAATATGGTAAAAGAAAACAGACACAAATGAGATATCAATGGTGTCTCTAAAACATTAAGATTCAATTGCAATCAAACTTAAAAAAAAAATGTGTCTGAGATTTATTCTGAGAAAAAGACTATGATCTCACATAAAGACGATTTTTTCACATGTTCACCTCAATCTGTGCCTTCCTACTTACACACCAAGGTTATTTTAGCTTAATAGTTTGAAAATGTTTCTGTACATTGAAAACGGATAAAATATTGACCTAAAAATAATTGGAAAACATTTTAACTACATGAAATGTTTAAACTTGCCTTAAAAATGAGCTGAACTAAAAATTAATCAATCTTACAAAGCAACATAAAAATAAGCAGATACATGATGAATGACAAAAGCATATACTAAAATTGCTAAAACTTGAACTGAAATTAACTAAACATCAAAAAAAAAGCTAATTCAAAAATATTAATACAACCAAATAAAACTAAAATCAGAACTATAATAACTCTTCGAACACTATTAAATAATTTTTAAAAACATCTCCAATTCAAAGTCAAAAAAACATAAGCACAATATTTTTGACTATTTTTGTCACAATTATTTAAATAAATAAATAGCTTGTCTTTTAAAATTTATTTTGACTGATAAACAAATAAAAATAAATCTAAAAAAAGCTGCATTGCTGTAGATCCTTGCAAAATGGAATGACAATAATGGTTTCGCTTGATTATTTGGTTTTACAATCTTTGGAAGCCAAAATTGACGATTGCGATTAATTGTGATTAACTCGCAGCCCAAGCTACTCGTTGTTGATATAAACGTTGAGAAAAAGAAGATTGATACTTAAATTACACAGAGTCTCTGCAGGCATCGTCTTAAAAGTCTTCATCTTAACAAAGTCCGTAAATAAACTCTCATCTCCCTTTGTACATATAAGAATGTAAAAAATAAAAGGACGTTTTAATACCCAAATCCACTTATACAAATGATATACCTTAGACAAAGTCTAATAAACATGCGGCTTATTGTGCACCGATAGCTTTTAATCACAAACAGGTATTTTCCAGCCTCTCCATCAGCCTGTTGCTCCTGACAACAGCAAACCGGCGGTGTCATTCAGCCCCTGTTTATTTAGCATGTCAATCACGGTGTAATTATGCAGAAGGGGACCCTCTTGTCAAGCGCCGCCTCGCGCCCGCCATCGTCGACAAAGAGAGTGTAATTAAAATCATTATCCACTAATGACTTCTCTCATTCTTCTTCAAAACCAACTTCTATTACCACATGCCTCCTCTTCGCATTTACAATCTGACATTTATACCGTATAATTAGTGTTACTAGCGTTTGGCAGTGTTAAGAGATAACGCTTTCTAAATACCCGAGGTGGAAAACATTCTTCCGGAAAAGCAGACGTTTTACCTCTTGTTAAAGAAGTTACACGCGAGAAGGATGAAAGTAAACAAAGGAGAAATAACGATGCAAACAATCAACCATAAAACATGTCTTACAATACTATACCAGCTGAAGTATCTTGATACCAATTAGTATCAAGATGTTTTGCCATGTTCATAATTCAAATCTATACCAAAAACACAGATTTAGATTAAACATTTTGTATTGAAGTTAGTAAACTGTATTATACTTTGCACGAGAATATATTGTTGTATTAACTGAAGTTATTAGATAAATTGTAGCGAATACTGTAGTATACTTAAATATTCACTATGGTAAGACTCAAAAACACTTATGTCTATTAGTTTACTGTGGTAAATACTAAAGTACACAAGATAATTTTTCACGTGGGAACTGATTCAAATGTTGGACACATTTCATTGATACAGCGGTCTTTATAACGGGAAATATTAGGCTTGCTTGTAATGCAGAACTAAGACGGTCAGAAGGTGGCATCAATTTTCCACTGAGTAAGTGAATCATTTAACCAACTCGTTTAAAACGCTAATTTGAATCATTACCTTGTCCAAGTCATTCAGAACACAGATTCATTTAGGAGCTAAACACAGCAAAAAGGCAGATGTAAGTGTTCAAATGAATATTAATGCGCATATGCAACATTAACTACGGTACAACGATGCTACCGTTTCAAAAAAGAGAGGAATCGTGGGTATTTTGAAGCTTTAGCATCGCGCCCGTGTAACCCTAGTGTAATCTGTTGCTCTTATTACTCAAGATAATCAACTCTTGAATTGACGATTTATTTTCATAGCAGGTTTTTCCTTGTTGCAAAACAGCATTATGCCCACTACCTTACATCTGCACTGTTGTATGTCTCACTGGTTTGCATTCTATCATCCGTTACCTTTCTTCTTTTTAAATATCCCCGCTTGTAATAGTTGTATTTTACAGATATATAATAATCTCTATTTATCTGGTTTTTATATATACATATATATATAAATGTATTCCGTGTAGTGTTATTTGTATGCACCATAGGTCTGAGAGAAACGCACTTTCAATCCTCTATTTGAATGTGCTGTACACGTGGCAGAGTTGACCATAAACCAGACTTTGACTTTTGACTTTGACTTTTGAAGAAGTAGGAAAATACGGCGTCAAAGCAGTTTGTCATCAAAGCGTTTAGCAAACACGTTGTTTTGCAGTTGCATTCTGAGGGGAGAAACTCCAGGATGATGACTGGTGAAAGCTGTAATGTGACAGGACAGGTGTGGGAGAGAGGGATTGTGGGATATCAAGGTGAGCGCAGGGGCTTACGGATAATTGGACCTTTTGTTGACAGAGTATGGCAGGTGTTGTGGCCATCTGGTAATGGCTGGTGGCTGTGTAGAGGTAGGAAGAGTGTTGGGGAAGTCTCTGTGGAGCTGGTGTTGAGAGTTCTTCTCCATCACTCACGGCTCAGTGCACAGCAGGTGAGAATCACATGGTGTGGAGAGGCGGAGGCAGTTAAACGCTTCATCAAAAGCCGGACGATGGCGTGCTTTGATCGGGCAACACTAAAGTCACGAGACCAGAGGAAACCTGCTGGGTCCTTTCTGTTGTGTTTCTTTTGAACTCTGACGTTACACAAATGAATATGCTGCAATCCAAAACGCTTTGATTAAAATATACTAAAATGCGTTATTAAAAAATTTAATTCTGTCATTATTTTCTCATCCTTAAGTTGTTCCAAACATGCATACATTTCTTTGTTCTGATGATCACAAAGAAAGATATTTGGATAAATGTTAGCGACTTTTTAATTTAATTTTGAATTCCGCGATGCGTTATTTTACCCAACATTTAATTTGCATTTAATTTACTCACCCACAGTCCATTCAAGATGAGGTTGGCATTGTTTCTTCAAGAAGATGACGATATTTGGTTGAATTAATAAAAGTCAAGTCAATTACAGTCAAAAACGCTAATTCCTTCTGCACAAAGTAATCCCTGCCGCAGGTGAGGTGGCGTATTTGAAAGCGAATCAATTGATCTGTACAAAAAACTGAACGCTATTATCCCATCTTCCGGTGAATTCCAATCACATTTATGTGCCCCACGCACTCAGAAGTGCAGTTCCTTTGTAGTGCTAGTGCTGGAGGGAGATGAACAGCTGTTTTTCGTAAATTTTGCCGTTTAAATCATACATAATGAATGTAGTAATAAAAACACAATTGTTTTCCCTTATCTGAGCCAACAGTTCATGTAGTGTACCCTTCCTGCAGTAGCTTCCAGGGTCACAGAACGCGCTTTGGAACGCAACATACCGTGGGCGCAGACCGACTGCCTGTGGCTATGGATTGCCGATTAAAATGTTTAAAATAACTTTACGTTTCTTGGACAGACCAATCAAATCGCTTTTTATATATAGCCGTTGGAATTTTAATATGTAGCATCTCAGGACATGCATTTCTTAAAGCACACCGTTCTTAAAGTTTCCACTTATTTGAAATGTTAAGGCGGGATAGGTAAAGATGATCGGCGGGCGACATTTGGCCCTGTAGGCCGTCAGTTGACTAGCCCTGCCAAAGAAGGAGATTTTGGTTCCATAAACAACCTTCAACATCTGTTTCAAAAAAAGGTTCATTGTGGCCAAAAAAGGATCTTCAGATTATAAAAAAGTAAGAAAGAGATGGTTCTTTAAAGAACCTTTGGCTGAATGGAACGCCGTGAAAAACCTATTAAGCACCTTTATTTATAAGAGTGTAGGGAGGTCTTTATTGTCCCAGTTAATTGGCATCCATTTAATAATTTTAATTAATTTGATCATTAGTTTAATCTATCCAGACTCTGAATGAGCTAGGTGGAATGGATTTTAGGAAGCAGCAGCGTGGAAGTCAACGCAGGAGCTAAAATTAAAAGTTAAAGATACATTTTTAAGTATTCCCCAAGTTGAATTTATTTGACTGACGGTGGTCTGTGCTAAACGAGAGACGCTAAAAGTCAGCGTGTCCAATATCATTGGCCTTAAAACGTGAGTGGGTCCTCTCCACCCACCTACACTATTTCAGACGCCCATGGTTTGATGCCATTTGACTTCAATTCACTTAAAGAAAAGCGTGTTACCTTTATCTCAATTATTTCTCCTATGAGAACGATATGAAAACGATAATCCATAAATAATTTCAATGGTTTCAAAAGGGGACTCAACAATGTTACAAACTGACCTCAGATTTGGCAGACTACAGTCAAAATCAAGTAACCTGCAATATAATGTTTCAGACGGAGACAAGTTATGGATTTTTAAGGATGTTTTTAAAAATACAGCTGCAGCTTTAAGAACTAATTTCACAAATGTCCTATTTGTAACTAGAAAATGCATATGCTTTGGCTATGCATAACTTGCCATGGTATTTCTTTTTGTATGCTTAGGGCCTTTGCAATGTGGTTCCTGGTGTGATCTAGAGGTTGCCAAAAAACAAAGTTTCAAGTCTATACAAAATGTATTCCGGTTTTTAGATAATCACGTAACTCTCGTCCTCAGCAGTGTTGGGTAAGTTACTCTGAAAAAGTAATTCATTACTAGTTACTCATTTCATATTCAATAGTGTTATTAGATTACTGTACAAATTACTCTGTCCAAAAAGTATTTAGTTACTCATTACGAATTATTTTCTATATCCTACATCAACCTCTATTATTAAAGTAATTCAAGGATAGACATGAAATGGCTAATTTACATTTACATTTACATTTAGTCATTTGGCAGACGCTTTTATCCAAAGCGACTTACAGTGCACTTATTACAGGGACAATCCCCCTGGAGCCACATGGAGTAAAGTGTCTTGCTCAAGGACACACTGGTGGTGGCTGCTGGGATCGAACCAGCAACCTTCGATTTACCAGTTCAGTGGTTAACCCACTGGACCACCATCTCCAATTTAATTCATTCAAATAAATAATATTATTAATTGACCAAAGTATTACAAATGTGAGAATTATACATTAAAGCACAGATATTAAAGTTAGACTTTGAATTTTGATGTCAATACACTATTGCACGTGCATGTATTGCACAAAGTATTTAGTTTAATTACATCAAAAGTAACTGTCATGAAATTACAGTAGAAATAAGAGTAATCCCTTACTTTACTTTTTCAAGGGAAAGTAATTAAAATACACCAACAAATTACTTTGTAACTAGTTACACTCAACATTGGTAATTTAAAGTATCGTTCGTATCCACAGCATACACCGTAGAAGTGATACTTGTCTTAGTAAACAGCGCTAACAAGAGGAGAGCGGTACCAGCTGAAAGTAATAAACTACACAACACTGTCACAGAGGAAAGACTGCGACAACAGAGTGTCCTCAACTCACCGTCGCATTCACTTCACGCTTCTGCGGTCCCAACAAACAATGAGATGTGCCTGAATAAATAACCCGGGCTTGCATAGCGAGCGAGAGAAACTGCTTCTGAAATGTTATTAGAGCACCTGCTCCTCTCTGGCAGTGTTTACGTGCCGCTGACGTCCAAGATTCGGTCCAATTCGCATGCTCCCTACGTAGTGTTCACTACCACAGCAGGGGATGACTGTAAGAAATCACCTTGCTTAACACAGGTCATTGATTTGGAATGGCGTGAACTATCATCGAGAAAAAGTGTTTGGAGAATATATGTTAAATATACACATTTATGCATCCGCGTCTTCTTAACTGTTATGCAACATTGTCATGATAATAATAACATTCACAATGTTTTAAAGAAAGGGACGCAGAGCCTGTTTTCTGTTTCATACCACCCAACTGTCGGGCGATTGGAACATGCCTGGAATCTTCTTCTTTACTGATTGCAAATGCGGCTTGTGTTTCTTGGTTTTGTGTAAATCACTGGTTTGTGATCAGATGCATCTGAGCGATTAGATGCAGGATACACCCGACGGTTTCCGCTGGGTACCGGGAAAAGATCAACGCCAAGCTGGTTGCAGCCTGCAGCCCGTCATTGACGGTGACCCCCGCGTGCCCCCTGCGAGGAAGATCACAGCCTTTAACTCACGGTAGTATCAAACGTACACACACTGTCGGTTTTGTAACTCAGGCTCATACTTGACCTTCCGTCGAGCCACGTGACCTGTATTTTATTTTATAAAAGAAATAAACTGACATTTCCAAACGCCTCACTATGGGATTATTTAACTCATTCGGTCTGTCAGCCGCGAGCTGTACGGGAGGGAAAGTGTTTTGATAACCAGACGCAAGTACACGTTGCTGTGACAGTTGTTATTTTTCCAAGCGTGCCATTTTGTTCATGTAAAGAGCGAACGGTGGCAAATATAACTGCCATACAAAATGTATGAAAAGTGATTTAAAAACCAGTTTACCTTGAGGGCCGAGCGATTTTTTTTTTTCTTCTCTCTCAAGCGTTCCTGAGGGACGTGAAAGCGCGGGTGGGGGAAAAGCCAGCTAAATACAGACACATTGCTCTACTTGAGGGAAAAGAACACTGAAATATACAGTGCATAATTTTTCTTCTTTTTTGCACTATTTCTGTACACAAGAAGGCCTCTCTTGACGAAAAATATAATCCAGTTCATTGTATTTTTGGCGTGGAGACTTCTAAATCTAGATACAGTATGCAAATTCTCACATGCATACAGGACACAGACCTCCCGAAATATGAAATACACGACGGCACACATAGCGATGGGAACTGTATCCCATAATGCAGTGCTGTCAGCTTGACCTTCAGTGTGATGAATGAACTGTTTTAGCATCTTTTTTCTAAGTTTGGCTGACCATGCAAACCCATAAGAAAGAAAAATCACATCTCTTCAACAGCTCGGGTATTTCTCATCGACAACACTGAGATCAAAAGTCTTCTTTCTCAGATACTTTTCCTGAAAAAAAATCTCAACAATGTCTCCATTAAAGTTTCAGAAGAGATCTCAATAATGTCTCAAACTGAGCTCAGATTTGTTGAGATCGATATTTTTTAACAATCTCAAAATCGACTCGAACAGATCTCATAAATTAACTTTTTACCTCTATCTATATTCCTATTACACATTCATACTTGCAACAATTGTTACGAGTTACAATTCTTAACAATTGTTAAAACTCGTGGCTTTTTGTATCGTGTATCTCATGTCTCTTATATTTCTTCTAGCAATTTTGGGTAAAACATATGAGCTCAAGTTGATGCTTAAAAGAAGCACAACCAAAAACTCATGAGCTGAGAAAGACTGCGGTTTCAAATGGTTCACATTTAATAAATTGTTATATATAAGTATTAATACGCAGTGTATTTTCGCTCTCCCTTTATGTAGTGGCTTTCAATGGTCACCGATATGACCACCAAGTGAACCCGCTTGCCTTTAAACAGATTTTGTCTTCAGCTTGTGTCTCTCTGATATCTCTCCTTTGTTTTCTCTTTTCCCATCACTTATGCATCTTCTCTAGTGAGAGAATCATCTCTCTGTGTTGTCAGCTTAGAAACTATATTTAGTCTCCTCCCCATGGAAAACTGTGGATGTGATGAGCTGCACCAGACGTGTTTCTCTCAGTAGCACGTGAATGAGATAACAATCATCACAGATAACACGTGTGGTGTGTTGTTCTGTGTACAGCCCCCATCTGGTGACTTTCAATCAAGCAACATGCCATTAAATTGTGGATCAAAGGCTGACCACATGGATGGAGAAAGGGGTTTTGAGAATAATATACAGACATTGCCTCGGTGGGTTTAAAGGCAAGACCCCTATTGCTGTCCCCAGACATAAACAGAATTGATCCGTTTGATTTTTGCCAGAAGGCATCTGTTAGATTTCTCTTTGTTGTTTTATGATGGTTGCCTCTTCCCTTTTTAGCCAAAAGTGCCATTTTATTTTGTTACGGAGTTTGTGAAGATATCATTGTATATTGTATTGTACGTTTTCTGCAGTGATCTGTTGAGAAAGATTATTTTACATAATTGTGTATAGTTTGTTTGATGGTTTGTGTAAGACTTATTATCTGAGGAGGGATATCCGCGGCAAACATAATTGTACAGATCTAAGTTTAATTTACATATTAATATACTTTTTCTATTTGTTTACATCTAGTAATATAAAGCGATCAATGTGGATGGGAAATATTGATCGTAGAAGAGAAATTTTCATATCTGATGGCATTTTGGAGACGTGTGTGAGATTACTGCCATTTTATTCTTGGATGTTCTCATTTTATTCTCTTTGCCGTCTCTGAGAAGCAGCTGAGATATTAAAGAGTTCTCATTGTGTGATTTTGTCATACAACTGAATTATTGATACAACAAATAGAAAAAGCTTCTTAAATAACAGAAAGAAAGTCAGTCCTAGATTTTTCAGCATTTTCTCTGTGGACCGCTGGCATCGTGACCGGGTTTGACAGTCGTGTGCTGTGGCTGCTCACTCTTGTCACGGTCCCGGTGAAACAAAAAGAATATCCGATGATCTGGAGTGTGAGCCGAGCGAGATACTGTTTCATATTCCTCCAGTGTTCCTCTCAGCCGCTTGCACAATTTTGGGGTTTTCTGTTCTCTATTTCCAAAATTCTGCATCGTCACGGTCTGTAAATGAGACCCTTTCACCCGACTCGACCTGATCGTGACACATGGAAATAAACCAGACTAAATTAAATCAAAACCCCTCGCTTATTTATGTTTGTTTCCTTGTGATAAACCCACATGCTTGGAATCTAACAGAATCAAATGAAAATAGATGTAGTGTTCTTAATGTCTCACTTAACCTTCAGGTTTTGATCTGATTGTCTTTTTAGCAACTATTTTGTCTTTTTTGTTTGCTTGTTGTGTATTGTGGTTAGAGCGCAAACTGATGCTCAGCTTTGAGAAAATTTAAAAAGGTTACGGTTTGGCAAAAATAACATGAAAGCTTATTGAGTCAAGGCCCAGGAGAACGACTGCTGAAGGGAAAAACAAGAGAAGATCAACAATATATTACTGATAGAACTGATAAAATTGTAGTCAATGTTTGCTTTATTTCCTGTGAGCTTTTAGTTTTTCTATGCAGTTTTTTGAATAAATCCCATAATCCCAGATACGTTGTAGTTTACTCTTCTGCCATAACATCGCTGCTATCCTTCTGAAAATATGAATATTTTTATAAGCTCCCAATCTCCTACGTGATGCGAGGCCGGTGCGCGCACCACTGGCGCTAATTAACAATTACTTACCGGCCTCGAACCACGGTCTCGCCCCGCCTACTCTACTACAGTTAGCATCTTCAATGTAGTCACCTTGCATGAAATATGTAGAAATGTTCTCTTGGTATTTTCTCATTCCACTTCTTGGGGATTTTTTATGTTTAAGGAGTTCCCATCAATTCTAAGCATTAATTGGTTGCTCTTTTTTCTTAGTTAAAGTCATCAATTTCAAATACAATTTTTATATAACAAAGCTAAACCAATCACAAAACCAATCTTAAGTAGCACGGGAACTTTTTTAGTAAAAGCCAAAAATACATTGTATGTGTCAAAATTATTGATTTTTCTTTTATGCCCAAAATCATTAGGATATTTAGTAAATATCATGTTCCATGAAGATTTTTTGTAAATTTCCTACCTTAAATACTTAAAACGTTATTTTTGTGAGTGGATGGACTGCTACAGGACCTCTGATGGACAACTTTAAAGGCAATTTTCTCCATGTTTAGATTTTTTAGCACCCTCGGATTCCAGAATTATAAACGTCTCCGCAATATATTGTCCTATCCTTAACAACTCGTACATCAATAGAAAGCTTAATTATTCAGCTTTCAGATGATGTAAAAATGTACATTTCAAAAAATTGACCCATAAGACTGCTTTTGTTGTCCAGGGTCACATATTAGTTTATAATGATTTTTTTAATTTGGACAATTACATTTTTGTCAATGAGACTAATTTCATACATTTAAGCATACACCTTGCGATGAACTTTTTAACACAATAAGACATTTTTCATTCAGGTGTTCCGAAACTTGTGACCGGTTGTGTACTTTGTCCTGTGTATACCTTGAAAGTTTAGTATTGAATCAAACCACATCATATTCAAATCATTAGAAGGAAATAAAAGTATATATTTTGTAAATATGCACCCTGGGCATCACTATTGGCCACTTTATGTCTTTGAGACATAAGAGAATAATAATGCTTGTCTTACTTATAATAGTAATTTTGCAATTAACTTTTTATTTCCACATCGATATATTTATTTGTTGTCCTAACCTTAAAGGTCAGTGCTAAAAACATAGGGGTCTCAGATCAGCTCTTAATGTGTCGGTCCTAATAAACCCTGTGGCAAAAAGCCCCAGCAGAAATACCATCCTATACTATGTCAAAACTTCTATGTGATTTGCTTATAAAAAATGTAATTTGCACTGAAATTGAGTCAATAGATTTTAGATTCTTCTTGTATCCTCCGTCCTTGAGCACCAGTATGTTGATTTTGCTGCAGGTGACAGCCACTTAGCATCTTAGTACATAAAGTTGGTAAAATATAAGGATTAGTTCAACCAAAATTGAACATTGTGGTGTGTAAACTTATCTCTGCATCAGCTCCGTAGTGAACAGTATGACGGGAGCCATAATAATGATGTCTAAACTGAGTGATTCTGGTCACAAAACCTCTCCCGAACTCTCCCAGTTTCTGTATAATTTCACGTCTGCTTTGCCGGTAAGCGATCTTACTGTTTGGGCTGTTTTCCTGAAGGCTTTTTTGAAAATCTGTCGCTTGTGTTTATTTTTCTTAGCTACAATATTTGTGTTCATTTCATATCAGACTTCTAAAGCTGTCATCTTTTGCAGGCGTGGTTGGGATGCCAGCATCAGGTTACTGTTGTTTCTGGTGTAAGTATAAATGTATTCACTTTGGTGTGTCCCTGCAACCGTTACGTGACATTTCTCTGTGTGTTTTGATCCTTATTGTTGAGTGTGAAGTCAAGAGATGCAAAAAAATGCTCGATGTGCCATCAATACAATTGTTACGTCCCATTGCGAATAAACTGAGAAAGACTTTGAAATTCCTTGTGTTGAGTTTGAATTAAGGTGGCAAACAGGATGCTCAATTGCAATTTGAGGAAAGGTTCAGTCTTAGCTCTCGAATCTCATTCATTCACAGTTGTGATGATGGTACCATGCCACTGCATTTATTCAGATTCATACAATTCAGATCAGTTCATTTGTCCCGTTTATAATCAAACAGATATATCAGACTGCAGTCCATAACCCACACTGCGACCGACTGGATTTCTACCAAGTTCTGGATAAAGATGAAGCGCGTTCGGCACTTCATTAGAGAGAGAAGTGGAGCTGGAGACGTGTGTTAATTTTCTTGGCCTTCTTCTTGACCCGTGTAATGTTATTTCAACACTCCACACGGGCTTTGTCGCACTGTCCCTTCAGTCGGAGTGTTTTTCTCTGATTCATACGCTCGGTTCCAAAACTTAGTCGCTCGTACACATTGCTCATAAATTACATCAGGCGCGCTCCCAACGCCTTGACCGTTCCAAAAAAAAAACGCTGTGAAATTATTCAGCCACATTTAGCCGAAACCAAAGGCGGAGCCATAAGTATCCCAGTGTGCATTTCCACAAGGGTGTTTTTAAAATCGAAAGTTTTGTAACAAAACAAACATTATACTCATGAGCTCATATTATAGCTTTGGGTGAGGAAGACTTAAATTAAAGTCATTTTTACCAGCTTTAAAATGTGCATCTGAAAGACGAAGGTTATTGGTGGATAAAGATCTATCTTATTTTGGTTTGGATGTCATGTGCAGTGTTTTCCATTAGCATCATCACCAGACGTGTCCATCATCATTGGTTTTGTTTGGCTAAAGGCCGAGATCTGTGACTGCTCTGATATACCGCAAGTGAAGCAGT
Source organism: Triplophysa tibetana (assembly GCA_008369825.1). NCBI lineage: Eukaryota > Metazoa > Chordata > Actinopteri > Cypriniformes > Nemacheilidae > Triplophysa > Triplophysa tibetana. Next base: position 22,243,635 of record CM017903.1, on the reverse strand, counting down.
CGATACTTCTGTCTGTCAGGTAGACACGAGATGAAAGCGCAGTGAACTGAGCGTGTTTTGACATCTCCTCATACAGACTGATGATCGTCTTTATTGATTGTGATGTTGAACAGATCTCATGTTCTGTGTTCACAAGTTTGGGCTCCGTGAGGAACATTTTCAGGTTGTATTTAGCTGGAGGTTGAGAGACGTGTAACACTTGGATGTTTGGTAAAGCTCTTGTAAATTCTGTAGCAGAAAATGTGTCACTTGAGTTTTAGTTTGATGTCAAGCCGAGCTTTACTTTTCCAGGTGACGGACGAGGGGCAACCTTCCGATCTCTCTCGTAAAGCCAACACAGAAGTGACTTTAATTGCAATTTATTGACTTGCCGCTAGAGACTGGCGCCAAAAGAGAGCAGAACCTCATTGAGCTCCGTGTTAAAATGGGCAACTTTACAGCAGGAAAAAACATGTTTAAAGCCTGGTACAAAAAAGTATTTTGCTAAATCTAATTTTACCCTTCATGGTAAAATTAGGGCGATACCAAGATGGCGACGAGTGCCTCCGCCTACTTTAGACTTCATTCTTACTCTTCACAAACCTACAGGTGCTGTCACGGACACTACGTCCATATTTTATACAGTCTATGGAGAGGGAGCTATTACTTCATTACTAATGAAATTCAGAGAGGTAGTGAAGCCCAACTCCAAATAAACAGGTGAATGGAAAAGTCTATAATTCAGTGCTTAATTCGGTATAATTCAGTGTTTTTTAAAGGTATGAGAAATAGTACATAACATTGTTGCAAGTCACCTCATTGCTCTGTGCATCTGGTTAATACAACAGCATTGTTAGTGTACAACAATGTCTCATTTTTTTTCCCTCCAAACATTTGAGCTATTCGTTAATATTGGTGAACTTACAATTAACTGAAATTTCACATTCAGTATTTACTAATACATTTTTTGTTCAAAATTTTGTCGTTTGTTTGTTTGTTGTTTCTCAGGACTGAGAGACAGAATAATGTATGGAAAAATAACAGATGTTTCACGTTATAATACGAGATATAGTTTTTTTTTTGTAAGTTGAAATTTCAGCCAAAAGATGAAATGTTTTCTTTATAAAACAGTACAAATCAGGTTAAAGAATGGTAATGCTGAGGATAAACATGACCTCATGTTCGAATTTGGTCTTGTATTATAAAACTCCCAATACACCAGAGGTGTTGCTTCAAGAGGTATTACAAGTCAAATTGACAAAAAATGACCTCCGCTCCTTTAAGAGAATTCATTTAAAAATGTCCTTCGGTTTTCACATCTGTTCAGGTAGAATAAGTCGAGATCATTTTTATTTCTGTATTTTGGAGCATTTCAGAAAGGGGAATGGAATTTCTAAAGATAAAAGTAGTGGATGTGGCTTGTGGCTTTCATGTTTCTCTGCGATTTGATGGGATGTATAAAAAAAGCCGTTGCATTTTGAAATGAAGCTGGCAGCAGACTGACCGTTGAAGGGGAGGAGTTAACGGATGCCCCGCCCAAGCCGTCTGACATACTTCATTTAAGATGGATAGTCAATACAGGACAGAATTGTATTTTCAGATTTTAACTGCAAATTCGGAGAGAACACAATTTTTAAAAAGAGAATGACCCACAATGATAAACTATTTACAATAAACACTGCAATATTCTATGAAAAAATAGGCACTGTCATTTTTAGTTTCAATCTGACTTTAAAGATGTCTTTTAAAAGCAAACATGATTTGAGCAAAATGTCTGTCACACACTGACAGATCTAAAAAAACGATTTCCCGATTATATGTAAATTCGTATGTATGATTATAAAAATATATAAAGCAACGTATAATACAGTACAATACTTAAAAATGATCACTTCCTGTTGCTTCAGAACGATTTTGGTTTGAAGTTTGCTGAAGATAGTAAAGTAATGGCAGGACGGTCTTTATAAACACAACTTTGAAATCAGCTGCGTCACCAAGCAGAGGCGAGTGGCTCAGGACAGGATCCTGGTGGTGCTGTGGCTTCTCTTTCATTTCCTTTTTAGTGTGGCGGCTCGGCCCTGGAGGAGTAATTACTTTAAGGAAGCTAATAAAGAATAGATTAGGGTGCAACTTTGAAGAAGACATTTCAAATGGTGCAGAAGAGAGAATAGGCAGACTAAAGGCAATATGGGTATGCAAGGGGACCCGAGGAACTGCGAGGAAAGAGAGACGAGAGGCGTGATACAGCGAAGAAGAAAGAGGAGTGGCGGCTGGTTTGGGAACTCACTGTAAAAGGTTAATTAGATTCGTTTTTTGATCGTTTGATTGTTTGTTTGGTTTTATTTACTTTTTTAAAATCCAGCCAAATGTCTCGGAGCGATGTAAACAATGGATCCATCATCCAAATGGATTACCTAGCTTTTGTGTGGGAGGCACAGGAAAGCATTTGCCACTTTTTGCTAATTGATTTGACTCTTGGTCGGGTTTGTCAGCGTGCCGCTGTAGCAATCACTTAGTAAACGCCACCAGCGCATTCTGATATTTCTCATCTCAAAATGTGAAAAATAAAACACGGTGCAATTTGTCGCCAAGTGGATTTTAGTGATTTTTCTTGTCTGTGGTAAGACAGGTACATTTTGAAAATTAAATCGACCGTAGCAGGTTTCTTTTTACAGAAACTAACGATTTTTTCCTCTGAAACTGCGTGAACGGAACAGGTTCAGAGGTTCAGAGGTAATCCGGGACCAGACTGGAATTTGGCAACAGTTCTTGTGGTTAACCGGAGAGTAAATATTAGATTTTATTTGAATGCACTTCAGCATTGTGTGTCAGCATCCAGGTCTGAAGTTTACATTTTAATAATAAATGATGCCTTGCATTAATAATTTTATCGAGTATGGCCATTATTCAGTTCAATTACATTATTTGGCTTCGAGATCTGTATTTACACAATGGTGAAATATTGACATTCCTCGCTCAATTTTTTTATTTGGAGTCAGAAGTGTAATATTCACTTTGCATTCTTGCTTTTATAATAAATGTTATTGGCAGATTTATGCATCGCAATGCATTTACACCGTTTGTTTTAAACTTGTTTTTAGGTGTCACCCCACCTGTAAGTCGCTTTGGATAAAAGCGTCTGCTAAATGACTAAATGTAAATGTTGATGTCTAGAACTATTTACAGGGTATTCTCTGATGAGAATTGCTAGTCTGGGGTCCGTCAATTTCCGCCGAACAAATGTCAGTGGTTCATGCATGGGAGATGAAATAAATCAAACAACCAGATTTTATTAAACGCAGATGTTTTTGGAGCTGGCCGATATTTGGACAGCAGTTAGCCTGTGGTTCAGATCAACATTTGTACTCTCACATCAACGCTTCTGTCTCAGGGGATGATGCTTATACCTTCAAAATGAAGGTCGGGAGCTAAAGGTTGTACAGACGGATTGAATTGTACCAAGTTGGCGAGAAAACTCGTAGCAATAGTTTGAACCTTCAACCTTCAGAATATTTGCATAAAAACAAGCAACAAATTTGACGATGGGGTAACAAAAATCATCTTGAATTAAGGTTTATCTTTTTCTTTGTCGCTAAATTCAAGATGATTTTTCTCTCGCCCTGTGCAGATTTTTTTGCTTGTTTTTCAGGAAAATAAATTTGTCCGAAAATCAAGACTTATTTTCTTAGGTCATTTTGCTCCTCAAGAAAATGAATCTTGATTCAAGAATTTTTAGACATTTGTACTGGAAGACAAACATACTAAGTAAGAAAGTATTTTTTTGCAGTGTATGCTTTTGAAGTATCAGAACGATTCAGTTATTGCGGACCACTGCAATATGCTCCTTTTGTTTGGCTTGACAATTGGCAACAATAATACTTGTTCTATGTAGATGATCTGTTTATTTAAATGTAAAACCGACGGTGTGTGTGCATTGTTAAACATCAAATAAAAAGAGACCAAATCTCTTTAACAATTGTGTTCGAATGCACAACTGCAGACTTTGAAAATGCAGGATTGCAGATTAAACTTTGAGCGTTCTGTCTCACCCTCTGGCTAAAGGTAAATAAATCATGGGGAATTACAGAGGGGTTTGAGCATCGAGAACGAATCGAGGGGAACTGAGAGTGACGCCCTGTAATTTTAGAGCATTCACCATTTCTTTAGTGTGCGGCAGAGTCTCGAAAAATCACAAGAGCGGAGTTCTCCTCTTCCACATTTCCCTTTGTTTTCTCTCTCGCCGTTCCAGGCTGAGAACTCAAATTGCTCCGCTGCTGTTTCTTTGTAGATCGCATTCAAAGCTAACAAAACTCCGTCAATAAAATGCCAAACAACACTGGATGGAACAATCCAGGAAAGCAGAGGATCATGACCATTCAACAATATGTATTTCCCTTCATATTTTTAAAAGCTTCTTCAACACTAGGAAATTGCATATATGCAGTATACATATACCATGCTGACTTCAATTTCTCCTGTTATTCCATGGCAAGACATGCGTGTTAGTTTTCTCCTAGAAATACTCACAAAATGTTCTTTGGTGCAAAGCTCTGTGACGCATGAATAATGAGAATATTCCCGTGCATGTAAAGTGGACTTTTTCTTGCTAGTTTGTAGAATGCTTTCTGTCTCTTCTACTCCATTTAGATCCATTCGTTTTAACACTATGCATACATGCATGCCATTATTTTGGCTTTTACCTCTTTGGCACGACGGTCAGGATTTAGAGTGAAATATCCAAGCACATGGCGCCTAGTGGATTTCATTATGCCTTAGATCTAACAACAGCCTCTGGACTGCTAACAGCAAAACAGGCCCAGGGCATCAACAATCTTACATTAAAATTGGAAGCAGAAAATACACAACATTTTTTGAAGGAAACGTAAAGCGATGCTTGCCCAAGCAAAACCACGATTGGGTTGTTGTGGTTGGTTGTCAGGGCCTTGCTATGCACTTGCTAAGGTGTTTTGGGTGGTTGCTATGGCTTTGTGAAGCGGTTGCTTGGGTAGTAGCATATTGGGACAGGATGAAAGACGCCACACACAGTTCTCAAGGAGCTAAAAGTTCATTTTTTTTCTCCTATTTTTCCATTCCAAGTCAAATCTTATTGAAAGTTATTAAAACATTTCAAGCTGCTCAATATTGATGTTTCGATGGCAGGATGAACTAAATGTAGATGTTTAATGTTCGAGTTAAAACCTTTTTTTTAAACCTCTGACATATATAGTAGGGTGTGTCCTTTTATGTAAAAAAAATAAATTGTTCCACAATATTTAAGGCTGCAAAAATCAGTTTTTCAGCAAGTACATACAATTGGTTTTCAAAGCCATCTCGTTATCCAAATTTGCATCGGTAAGCGTGTTGGGTATTTCACTTGACGTCATTGGACTTTAACCAACCAAGATGTATAAAGTAACTTGAAATGAAATGTTTCAAAGAGAGAGGATAATATAAAGACAAAAGTTACATATTGCATCTTTAAATCTAAAATTTGGTCCTGTAATTGGCAGTATGTCAAGGTATGAAAGAATACATTTGCATTTTTGCATTAATTCAACCCACAATTCCAGAGGCTTTAAAAAGCAGCTAGAGATAATGCTGTGATGGGTTGACGTGTGGTAATTAGTCATGTCTGGTCAAGTGTTGCATAAGCCACAAGTGAAATGCAGGCATGGACAGAGCTCAAAGACGGGACTGACACCAGCGAGGTGCGACGGGCTAAGATGGATGGGTGAGAGGAGGAAGAAATTATAAGGGTAAATGTCACACCTGCCTATCACATCACTGCTGCTCTGTGTGACACACCGGGTGGGCAGTGTGGCATTTACACACACACATCTGAGCCCATAGACACACTGGCTTTATTTCAGTCTGGGGGGAGTTATAATAATAACGTGTTGTGTTATAGTCACGAATGAATTTAATAGTGTGAGAAGGGATAATATATCAGTTCGATGACTTAAAGAGGGAAAGATCAGGAAGTGAAGTGAATTGTGTTTTTGGGTAGTTTAAAATAGGGTTGTATTTTTAATTAACACTTAAGCATTTGTGCATGAAGGCAGCTCAGAGAGTCGAAAATCTATTTGAATTTTTAACAGTGAGCATCTTTGCTATATCCAATCACATATTTAAAAACTAAATTTAATTTCTCACTCGAAATGCAATCAAAAGTTTTTGAAAGTGATAAATAAACATACATTTATACAAAACTATGCTCCAACGGGGGTTTCGGCCGTCATTTTTTCGAGCTTCAGCCTTCTCGACCAATCACGTTCCTTGCATGTTGTTATGGAAAAGACAGGTCATTGGTTGACCGTGAAAGGTGCTTGATACAGGACGTTTTTATTTCTTATAAAAGTTGAACTTTCTTCAACCTCAAAATACACTCTTGAGCTGCAGAAAAAGATGCTGGCGTTTACAAAAGCACTGGGGACTTTTTTTTAATACACCTTTGCCCCATAGGCTCATAATGTAAAACAGATGTTTACAGCTAAAAAAAGTCATGTGTCAACACGGCCTTATACTACACAGGCTTATTCTGTGTGTTTATTCTTTATGTAAAAATTAACTGTTGTCATTGGTAAACTATCAAAAAAATATCATTATATATAATATATATTGGTGATCAAGACCGTATTATTTTGATTAAAAACAGTGTATTACATTTTGTGGTATCTAATGGTGAGGTTAAGAATTGCAACCAACGGCTCACTCCACACCTCCCTTTCAAAGCACTGCGGCATCTGACTCAAGACTAAGATTTCTTGTCGAATGAGAATATGGAATTGTGAAACAATCTCTGTAGAGCAGTTTGTCCATTAAGGGTGTATTTTAGAAACATTTCACTCAAGGGGACGCTGTATGTAGATAGAAATAGTATCAATACTATACATTTATATACCAATTGTATTGAATTAAATTAAAACTTCTCAACAGTTATTGATTTTTTTTCTACTGGATCTCCTGGAAGTTAAATTTGGGCCACATAACGTTTTGTTTATGTTGTTTTTATCTATATTTACTCTCGTACTCTCTCTCTCTAGTTTACCATCATATTTTGTCTCTTTGCTTTAACAAAAAGGGTATGATTTTTTATGCATCATGTTCAGTATTCTGTACATTCTGCATCCTAGATCATCCCCCATCTAATTGTGTGAAACGGCATTTAACGTGTCTGTGAGTGTGTGTGCACGTTTCATCTTTCTAGAGATGAGTGTGATGTGTGTGTAATCGTACAACAGATTGCAATCTTCCCTGCTATTGTTGCTGCCAGATAGTTTTGAAGAATCATTCTGATTTTTTTTCTCTGCCATACTGACATGAATTTTACAGCAGTTCCATTATACCCAAACCAATTTCACCAATGACACGTGCTTTCTCTGAATCAAACTGATGCCTTATTAGTCGATTCATTCAATACTTTGAACATTCATTTAAATTCGCCAAACAATACTGAAGTTTATTTGTTTGGTTGGTCAAATCTTGCGTTTTCTGTTTTCCTCTCACCAATTTCTAATACAACCAGGAAAGTGTTTGATCGATGAACTGATTTATTTAAGAGGTCTGATCTGTCATTTTCAAGAGGTATCGGCACCGCTTCTATCCTCAAATAACCCTGTATGCCTTCAGGAGACTTGAAATGTTGCTTGTGACTTATTTCACACTTTATCTTTTAGCAGCTTGACAACTCGTGGTACTCTCAACAGTTGCTGTATTGCAAAATCAAATGTCACCTGTGCTTTCCATAGTGAAATCAACAGCCTACAGGTTCCAAATGACATAAGAATGAGCCAAAACATGGGTTGGATGCACATTTTAGAAGGACCTCTTGTGAACCATTGAGAAGTTTGCATTGTGTTTGCATCGTGTAAATGTTTATTTTCTAAACTTATATCATGCTGTTCATCCTTGTTTACTTCTTAAACTGTATAACAAAAAAATTCAGCTAGAAAATGTCATAAACAAGATTCTTTTTGTATTGACTCACCCTGTCATTCCAAACATGCATTACTTTCTTCACAAAAGGAAGACACTTCATGAATAAACATCCGGATTCAACAGAAAGATGGTACATCAAGAATAACTATAATGCATAAATCACTCAAATGCATCATTCAAAAACTATGTTTCTCTTTTATTCTACTTTCAGTAAATAAACCACCTGACCTCCTGACGTCACCTGTATGACGTGATCTTTTATTTATTTTACCAGTTTGACCTACTTGAGAATGTAAGTGAGCTTGAAATACTTCCTTGATACACTCTTAGATGCCTTCTTGAGTGTTAAAGTGATTTATAATAAACTTCCATCTCGTTGAATCCGCCCAACTTGATATTCAAAGTCACGTAATGTAGAGATGTGAGTACTTATTTATATATTATTTATATTTTAAATGAACTGTGTCTTTAAATTTGTCAGAAAAGGAATCACATAAAATATTTCACTAGTGCACATTCTTGCCACCTTTTGTAATATGAAAAGATAAAATCTCCCTTTCTAGAAATCAAATATAACACATTTATCATGCAAGCACGCTGATGTGCTTTCGCAGACGTATTGCTTTGCTTAATGAATTCCAGTTACTACGGTTTGAGGATTTCCCGGGTGTCTTTCCCGCTGTGACGGGGCGTGCACACGACTCCTGCAGATGAGTTTTGGGACTAGATGTCTGCGCCTGTTTCTGGAGTCTGTGAAAATTCATCGAAAATGAGCAGATCTGCCTAGAAATTGCATTGTCAAAAGCGTCTGTGCTGTCTTGGATTGGTGTTTACACCAATTTACAAAGTGAAAATATAAATCTTGTCACATAAATTACAGAAAACAAGATTTTCAATCAGGTCCTTTTTTTCTGGCAAACTAAGCGATTAAAGGGAAAGTTCACCCAAAAATGATGTCATGAATTACTCGCTCTCTAGACCTGTACCTTTTTTTTACAGCTTTCCTGTAGCTCAGCGGTAATAGCGAGGCGATATCAATGCAAGGTTGTGGGTTCGAATCCAGGGGATTGCAAATACCTATGTATAAATGCATAGGATAATGTAATGTAAGTCGCTTTTGTTAAAATGTAAATTTGTTCGGTTGAACACAGGGAAAGATATTTGGGCGAATGCTTGTAACCAAACGGTTCTTGGACCCCATTGACTACCATAGTAGGAAAAATTACAATGGTAGTCAATGGTGCCCCAGAACTGTATGCTGTCCTGCATTCTTCAAAATATCTTCCTTTTCGTTCAACAAAACAAGAAACATTTAAAGTAAATGTTCCTACTACGGTAGTTAAACTGTTTGTTTATAAACATTCTTTCGAATATATTTCTCTCTGTTCATCAGAACAAAGAAATTTCTACAGATTTGGAACAACTCGAAGGTGAGTAAATTATGACCGATTTTTTGGGATGAACTGTACCTTTAATGAGCTGTTCTTACTGTCAAGGAGTTTTTCATACGAAACGCAAAATATAAATAAAACAAGCACCTATCACGGCATATGTGATCAAACCGTGTGTAAAGAAATGTTTACTTTGGTAACATTGTCAGTGCGATAAAGACCATTTATAGTCTTATTTATATTTATAAGACCCATTTATATTTATAAGTATAACTTCCACATTCCGGACATTTTGCAGGCCATTTGTGACTATGCTTATATGAAACTCACGGCTGAACAAGCAAACCACTTTTATTCTCTTTAGCTCAGGGTGTTTTTGGGGTGTCCGTAAGATTCACCCTTGGAAATCAATGTGTGCTTATGAGTATACTAGGTCATGACTCAAATACAAATCTTAACCGTTACGCTCGGAGACAATGGAGGTTTGTGGTTTCATTAATTCTTCAGATGTGCGCGGTGTCATTGTGCCGAATCTTTAAGAGGGAGCACATGACATTGAGAGGTCCGAGTTTCATACCGAACACTTCCTTTGAGAAGCACTGTCTCCAAACACAATTATAAAAATTAATTATCTTCGGCCGTGCGGCTTACGTGAATTTGCATGAGATGAGACGTTTTTCAACAGGGTCACTCGCACAGGTTAAAGAAACGGATACAGACTTGAGTATCAGTAGTGCGTACAATTGTGATAAATTAAATTCTGTGGTGTTGAAATATGTCTTTGATGATACTGTTTTAGCGACTTTTTCAGTGAATTTTACATTTGTCTTGGTTCTTTTAAGGTGGATAAGCTACACTCGATCAGCTGTGACCCGAATTCTAGAGGAAAGACATAACACCTCACCCACATATACTGGATTAACCCCAATATAAGATCAGATTTAATATAATTTGCTAATTTTATTTTTAATATAATTTGCTAATTTTATTTTTAATATAATTTGCTAATTTTATTTTTAATATAATTTGCTAATTTTATTTTATGTATAATATTTACTATAGTGAGGTTCAAAAATATACAAACATTTGTAAATGTTTTCATTTTCATTTCTCGTCGAACTTTTTTTATTCTGTTAAGATCAGATCATGTTTAATTTTCCTATTGCATAATATAATGTTTATTTAGCCTCAACTTTCCACCGTTTTATGTTGCATTTTGTCTAACAATATTATGAACTCTTGTTAATATACTGTACTTGTTAAATCTATATTCTTATTATATATCCAATATTATAAAATTAATTCATAATCCCATTTGTAAACATACAGTTGTGTACTGTGTTTATCCTTAGCAAAATGTTGAAACCCATACTTCATTCCCTGTTAAATCGTGATCTTAATCTATGGCTTGGCGCTCCGTGTTTGTGCTCCCGGTACCGTGACATTTCAACACCCAGTTTCCAACTGGAGTAAATGTACATGTTGATAAGCCAGTCGAGCCGTACCAGTTATGTCCAACTGAACGTGGATGTGGAGACGGTCTGAAGAGTCCAATTACGCCTGCCTCCCTTTGGCACTGCCCCCAGTAAAGCCAGTTGAGTTCTGATAACAGAGTTGGATTGCTCTGCTCAAGCATTTGGAATGGCCTGAGTGGATTCTGCTCGCTCAGCAGATCACAGTGTAGAAAAGTACAAAATGCACTTTCGCTTGTTCCAGCAGCCAGCTGGACTCATCCAAAGACGTGAGCCTGAAAGTACAGACCGACCTGGACCTTCTTGTTTAGCACAGGTGTGCGGTCTGTCCAGCTGAGGTCAGTCCAGATACTTCTTCGATGTTAATATTCTCGCTCAAGTGCTTCGTGATGTCCTAGATATTTCTTGCGGGCACCTTACCGTTTCTACACAGTTTCTTCTCATTTCTCATTTCATGAGTGTTGAATCTGTAGTTTTGTGGTGATGTCACTGATGATGGTAGGTGAAGATTTTGGTAGTTTTGCACAAGATCAGATTTTATAAGTTTATAAAAAAAAAAATTATGCTATTACTGTCGGAGCCCTTTTTGAGCCTACACATGAAAACGCATGTTGCAACTAAAATGGCGGTATCTCATGAATTCTTTGGAATACAGACTTACGGTTGGTCTCGTTTGAAAAAAAAAGCTGATTATTGCTAAAAAAAATCACACACAAACACACAAAAACAATTGAAGGTATGTTGTTGGGTTTATTGTAAAAATAAAAATAAAGTTTGTTTTTCTTTGATTAAAAATACATAAATAATATGGTACGCAAAAGGATAACAAAAAAATCTAAGCACACTCTTTATAAAAAAGAATCAATTACTCTCCCTTCTTGAATTATTTAAAAGAACACCAAAGAAATCTGTATTCTAGAGTCTTAGACCTCTCCAAGGATATATAGTTTGTCAAGATTCGATTAAAAATTACATGCACAATATTGACGCAAACTTAGGTGTCCCGTATATGGAACGGGTGACAGTTAACAGGCTACGTTTTGAAGAAGGGTTTGTTATTATTGATTATTCTGTTCTGTTCTATTGTATTATATATTATATTGCTGTGTATACATACATATATAAATAATAAATATATACAGTATATATATTAACTTTAGTATACCAAAAGTATTGGGTATTATTGCTAATATGTAGTGTATAGTACAGTTAATATTTGTAATATTTACTATAGTAAGGTTCCAAAAATCTTAAAACATTTGTAAGTACTATTTATATAATGCTACTACAAGATATTGTTTCATTTTCAAGATCAGATAGGTTTAAGTGTCCTATTGCAAAATATAAATGTTTATTTTGTGTTTTATTTTTTAATTTGATATCAGAGATAGCACACAAGTGTGTTTACTGTATGATATGTGTCTTATCTGCCACTAACAAGTAATAGTTGTTTTCTGCTTCAGAAACTTTTGTTTTGTGTGACATTTTGCACAAATTCTTAATCTCAGTCTCTTGAAGAGTGAATCTAACATCAATGCTAAAACGTAAATCCCACTTATCAAAACATACATATACTCCGTACGAAAGGAAACAGAGGCATCACGTTGTGTAGAACAAGGGACTGTTTGTTGTGACAGGACCTTCTCTCGGTTTGTGCTTCTGTTTTGTAGCACACGCTCGACTGTGACTCACACGGCTGTTAGGAAATCGATACTGGAATCCCAGCAGTGCTGACCAGCCACCCAGAAAACAGCAGAGAATCACAGAGAACCGGACCGCCTGTGGCATATCAGTCCAGCTTTAGTAACATTCTGACACACATGCATCAGCAGTATCATACAGAGATGCTTCCATGCAGAAAGGTACAGCTTAAAAAAAATAATAATGGCAAAAGAAAAAATTATCTTGCAAAAAAAAGCATATTATGAAATTAATGCCTAATACCACTTATATCCAACGTACTAATGTCAACCATCTAAATGTGAATGATGTTTTTTATTATATTGTTATTCAAATAATAATGCGTATAGAATCAGGATTAAAGCACCATAATAAATGCAATCATAACGTACAAATAATCCAAATAAATTATATAAATATTAAAAATGATATCATTTATAGTATTTAATTTGAATTATACGCACAATGGGTTTTAAAATGGTTTTATCTTCATTATACAAAATTAAATTCAAATTAACATATTAATATGTTTTATTATGTTTTATTTTATTATATAGAAACATGTATATATATATATATATATATATATATATATAATAATACATGTTTGTCAAATTTTATTTAAATCAATAATATGTATATTAAATATTATAAAAAATTAAATGTAAACATCTATTTGTAAACGTTACCTAATACTTACTATATAGTGTAGTAAATAGTATTTACTGTATACTTTGTCAACAACAAGTGCTGCTCTTACTTCTGTCTATTGATTCCTGAGACATATTTTTCAACTGTCTTTGTCGCAAAAAAGCAATTTTAGTCTGTTTGCTGTTGGGCTTTTTGTGAAATCATTTCATCACAACTCAAACACACACACACAAAGATGGTGTAAACATTTATTCCCGTGGTTCTCTCGATTTCTTTCCTGAGTAATTTGAAGACAGAAAATGATGTTGTTTAAACTTGCATCTCTTGTTTAGCTTTGCGACATCTTTCATCGCCACTCACAGACTGTGAAAATGAATGTTATTCCAGGAAAAATGAGTTACACAGTTGCTCTTCTGCATCTCTGGAAGAGACTCTTAGTGTGCCTTGTTGCTTCATTGATTGATTTCTTTAACCTTTTTAGAGGCTCGTAACAAGCGCCGTCTAATCGCATTCACCCTTGTAATCTTGGCTTCCAATCACAGTTATGCGTTTCCATCACATCTGCGAGACGCTGTTGATAACTCTCTTCAATCTGCGAATGAGCACAAAGCATAATTCATCATAACGGTTATTGTGGGTGGACACAACATTGAAGCATGCCAATCGTATGTTGTTTAAGGACATCGGTACTTATTCTCTAAGTGATTGAATAGAGAAATCTTAATATACACATTAATGCAAGTCAGGTCGTGAGTGACGTGAGAATGAATAAGCATTGACAGAACTGTGCCATTAAGCTGCGATATGATGAAGAAACTCTATATTGTGAACTACATTATTCTCATTTGTCTTTTCTTCGTAAGGTGTGCTGAGAAATATTACATGCAGGTTCTGGTCATGTACCAAACTGTCTGTGTTATCATCATGTACTTAAAGTCTGGTGAACCGGAAGTTGCGATCCATTTTTTTCGTATTTTGGCGCATTTCCGAGTGAAATAAAATTTCTATTGAGAAAAACGGTGGGTGTGGCTTTCGTCTTTCTCTGCGATTTGATTGGATGTATAAAACATTTTTTGCATTTAGAATTGGAACTGGCAGCAGCATGACAGTTGAAGGGGAGGAGTCAACGGATGCTCCGCCCAAGCCGTCTAACATGCGTCATTTAAGATGGATAGGCATTACAGGAAGGAAGTACATTTTTTAGATTTTAACTAAGGATTATGAGGGCACACAAATTTTAAAAAGAGAATGACCCACATTGATGATTTACAGTAAACGCTGCAATATTTCATGAAAAGATAATCAAAGTAATTTTTAATTTCACTTGGACTTTAAAGTCTTATATTCTCTAGCTTTCCACCTGTTTCGCCGATCATCTTATTGCTAGGTTACCATAATTACATCACACCTACCCCCCAATGGGTAAATCAAAGACCCTGTGATGGTTGATGGAGGGGTAAAAGGAAAGAAAAATGGTACGAAGCAAGGAGAGATTGAAGATTAGCAGCAGATAATAATAGAAACACTTAGCCCAAGACGACGTGCACCGGGTTTTCTTTGTTTTGCTTGTGGTCATTTTTCACGTTGATGAAAGTAGCCGGTGGATATTTATCAGCCTCTTATCGCCTCTTCTGGCCACGGCGCCGGGAAAGCGAAGCTTCAATTTTACAACAAGTGTCCGAGTGTTCCTCGAGACAATCACGTGAGATTTGATAAAACGCAGGCGGACCGGTGTCTTGGGCGGCTCTGTGTTGCAGGAACAGGGCTCGCTATGATAATTAGCTTTCTCTCTCTTCTTCTCTACTACATTAGAGACGTGCCCTTGAGAGCAGCTAGTTCTTGTCACTCTCTCAGGGCTTACTGGCGATAATTATCACTTGTCCCAGGCAGGGCAGATCTTGTTAATGTGGCTGTGGTCTTCACTGGTGCACTGCTAACTAGGGGCTGGTCTGCTCAGCCACCCGGCAAAATATAATTAGGCCAGATTCTCCTCCGAGTCGGAGACTGCCTGGTCTATTGGGCGGCGTTCGGCTCGATTTATCTTCTATTGCTCTTTTTTTTTCGTCTTGTCATTTCATCCATTGCTCGGTAGCAGGCGACGAGAATATCTAAAGGTGATTAAAAATCTACCTTAGAGGAGAGAAAGTATTCAAGATTCAGTATGTGAATGTGAATCTCATTTTTCTGCCCGCGGTTTCCAATTAGATTCATAGGAAAGGGTTTTTTCATTAGAGGACCCAGTCGTTGGCTGTTTTAGAGGCTTTGATTATGTTTTTTGGATGTTTAAACAAAAGATCTTCATGTTTCTTTTTCAAAATACGCTTTATATTTCTAATATTTCAAGTATATTGTTGATCGCTGTCCCACTTCTAACAAAACGACTTGATTTCTTCCTGTCTATATAAAGTCCCTCCTTCCGAAATGCTCTGATTTCTAAAGCTGACAAGGTCTTTCGTGATTGGCTTCCGCTTCTCAGGCTGTTATGATTGGTCTGTGCTCCTCTCACGTGTTCTCATTAACTTTGGCTTTCAGCAATAAAAAGTAACAATGGCGTCAACTTCACTTTATCAGTTACATGACAAAACATGCGATTATTGAAGTGTAACAGAGGTCTGCTAGTGCATGAGCAAACTTCAATCTTTGTTAGAGATCGCAATTTTTTTCCTACAGGGGAGGGGCGAAGGGAATGACACCGGACCGAATGGCGTCAGACCGGTTATATAAAATAACATTTATAACAGAAGCGTTAGTTTTACCTTTTATATTGGACTCTTCTATTGGATAATTAATCAAGCAGAATGACAAGGAGACATTTGCAAGCAGGACTTCATTGGACATTTCATAGAAGTGTTTAAGAGGTATGTGCACACACACAATCTCAGTGTATTACACAAAACAGCTTTCACAGCCGATGATAAACTCATTGAAGCTGTTAGTTGACAGTTATCTAAGAATGTGTGTAGCTGAATTCTTATCACCAGCTGTAGGACTGTGATGAGAGTGAAAGTAGTTTAACCAAACACTACACAAGTGGCTCTTCTCTATGGAAGACCTCAACCCCTTTTTTGGCGTATCCCTGTGGGCGGAGGTAAATAAAAGCACTCAGAGTGGTGACATTATGTACCCGGGAAGTAGAGAGCTGTAGTCCAATCCAGCCATTCTCTGTATTCCTTGAAAAGCGAATTCTGTTAAAGACAATATCTCGCATGGCAATGAACTTTGAGCTTCATCAATTTGCAGATATTATTTATGCTCTAACAACAAAATTACACACCAACTAAAGGTTGAAAAATGGGTTCGCTGGGTGCGTGCTCATTAAAACCGAAACGTTTTTATGTAGTCCACCATTATTGTGTGCTTGGAAGTACTTGGTTATCTGCAGCATGTCTATAGAATACATAATATGTATGCTTATGACTTCATGTTATGCTAGTTTAAACTTAAACGTTATGGTGCCCTTATAACTCTTTCTTGGAAGCATAAAACGCTTTTTTGATGAACATTTGTGTTTATTGGTTGAATCGCATATCAAAGTCGCAAAAAGTCAATCGTGTTCAGCAGGGTTGGATTGGTAATCGGGCATACCGGGCAATTTCCGAAACGGGAATGAACGAGGCCCCCCTGGAACATGAAACGCAGATGGGACAGAATTTTTTGCAGACGGAATTCAGCCTCGAAGGAGCTCGAAAACCTGAAACGTAATCACGCACGTCCAGTCCAGCCCTGATTTTCAGAATGGCATGTATAAATGTTGTCCAATTATATTTTTAGGTGGGGAAAACAAGAATCACAATTTAAACCAGAGTCCATTCCATTCCTGTTCCAGGATTTGCAATTTAAGATCTCAGATCTTGATTATCTTTATGTTTCCATGCCCATAGAGACACCCGTTTGCCTCCGCATGTCTCCTGATTCATTCAGAACAACTGCAGAGAGATAAATAAGTGAACTGTGAGCTGTTTGCTTTGGCATTGAAGATACGTCACCTCCGCTGGTGTGTGATTTACTGTGGCAGGTATTTGTGTGGCGAATCATTTATCCCTGTTGGGTGATGGCTAATGCGTCTCACTGGCACCCTGTTGGCACTCACAAGCTCCTACTGTGGTCATCTGTTTGGCCACCACTCAAAGCTTCTGAGTGTGTGTGTCATCTGTGTGCGCAAGGTAGTCCCTCCAGGCATTTTCATCACTTTCAGGAGAACACAGGCGTATGTGGCCAACAGCAGGAGACGGCGGTGCTCTCCCAGATCTTGGTGGGATTCCAAATCATCCAGACGGGATAATTCTGTTCAAGTCTCTTCTAGCTTTGTCCTCCCTGTCCTGGCCACACAGCGAGCAGGATGTTTCTAGACTCCCCAAAAATGAAAAGAAAGCAAAGCTTCGTGAGAGAGAAATCAGACATACTGTAAATAAGAAAAGCTAACCCAAGCAGATCGAGTCTGATGTATCGAAAATAATGATCCATAGGCTGTCGTTGTGTCACTTGACACGGAAGTATAGTGGTTTAGTTTGAGGCTTGGCATCACTCTTGTCTCAGTTGGTTTTACAACCTCAACAAATTCAAGATCATCTGGGTAGTGGTGAATGATCTTTCGAATCCTACACAGTCTCACAGGAATTCTTAAATATTTTTCGAGGTGGCTAATTCAAATAAATCGTAGGGGAAGCACTTCAGTATTATATTTGTCTTAAAATCGTACATTTTTGCACAATACACATCGTACGAATTCATTCATATTAGCCACCTCGAAAAACAGTTATACCGAGAGTTAGCATATATACTTGGAAACAATGTAACAACGATAAGGTTGACGGGAAACGCAACCCATGTGGTTCTTATTTGGTCAGTGGTGATTCATTCTTCATTTTCAAGTTTCTTAAATCTACGGTCTGTAACTTTTTTCACTATTACTGTATTTCTTTATGAAAGACGAAATTGCAGGTTGCTTTCGTACTTTCATTCACGTAGTCTGAAATTTCACACAAAATTATACCCGACAGCTCCACTTAAATAATCATTATTACAGTGTGAATCAGGGTAAAGTAGGCAGTCATTTTTCAACACTGATTTGTTAATGTACCTGCTCATCAATAGATTATAATTATTTTTTTGTTTATTTTAGACCAAAATAAATCGTAAGAACTGTTGCTTATATGAAGCCACCATTCATTAATCCCTGGCCAAACGTCCTGCAGCTTTTCATTTTCAACATTATTGCTTTACATTTGTTTTTTTTTACTTTCTGTTCTCAGAAATTTGGTAGACAGTCGATGGATCCATGGGAGCCGAAGGAGACCCCAGAGTTAGACAGTTGACAGGAACAGGAATTTCACACTGTTTTACTTTCTACCCTTGAATTAATTGACCAAAGGTCTGAAACATGTAGTGTTTTTCAACGCCAGCCAGGTCACATTTAGGAGAGATTGAAAGATGAGATGATGTATACTTTATGTACTTCTGCCTATAAGGAGATTGTGACAGTAGACAATATATAATATGTTCTTGGAGAAGTGCTTGGAGATCTATTCGAGTTTCTATTTCTGTGCAAGCGCTGCCTCCCCTCTGAGAAGGTGGCCATTAATGTTGGCGAGTTATGTTTGAAGCGTGTCATTTGTAGACATCAAGGTGATGAATTCTGCTTCTCATTAGTCAGTTCAAGCTAACCTAGCAACAGCACTCATCCTATCTGTGTGGTGCCATGCGTTCGTGAACACTGCCGGGTGATAGAATGAACCTGTTGCTTTATTTTTTCTCAAATGAATAAATGCATATAGTCTTATTGCCACTTTTTCTGAACCAAATATCCCAAATAAATCTATAGTCTTTTTACAGAGAATTCCTGAATTCCCCCATATCCTGAATAAAGGTTAATTCTTTTTAGTTTCAATAAAAAAAATTGTGAAAAATATAATTATTTAGGCAAGGCAAGGCAAGGCAAGTTTATTTATATAGCACATTTCATACACAAGTGCAATTCAAAGTGCTTTACATAAAATATGTTGTATATAACTTATTTGAGTATTAACATATTTTTAATTTCTATGTATTATTCGAATATAAAACATTTTCTAAAATATACAGAACAAAAAAAATGTTTATCAAATAGATTTAAGAAAATCTAGTTGGTCCCAAAATTAACTTTGTTTATAAACTCACCTATTTTACTTTTTTTGTCGTTCCAAGCCTGTCTAACTTTCTTCTACAGGACGCACATTTTGAATGAGGTGGTAACCGAAGGTTTGTGCATCACAGAAGAAAGAATCATATACATGTTTTAAAAGACATGAGTGTAAATGAATGATGACAGAATTGTTATTTTTGGGCCGAGCTGACAATATAAGCTGTCCCAAAGTGATGATATAGAAACTTTGTATTTAATCACAGCAAATTTAAAATAAACCTGGACTTATTTTCTCCTGTTTCTCATTTCAGCTTTGAAACTTGCAGAAATGATTGGGTTCGACGTCGAGCCGCGTCTTTGCGTCGTGAGTAAGCAGTGTCTGAGCTTCAGGCCGGCCGTGGCTAACGAAACACTGTGAAATAAGGCATGACCAAACTGGTTATTTTCTTCATTTCCTTAGTACTGTATCGGGCGAAGTGGTGAATGACAGCTCCTCCTCATAAACCAATAAAAGTCTTGTGGGTATCAGCGCTTGATTCAGCCTATAGGTAAGCAGGGCAAGCTCAACAGTTTTTCATTAACTTTGGTATGTATCTGTCTATCACACGCACACTTCTTCACCCTCTCCAGCCCTGACGACCACCACACACACTGGTTTGAGAATTTCATTGTTTTAGTTTACCCGTGACCTGAGAGAGGCTTAAGGGAAGCTTCCTGTCACTCAGAAAACAAGTAACAAGTAATAAAGCAAAAAAGATTGGTTTATTTTACACTGCTTGCGAGACCCTTTCCATGGCCCCCCGTGGAATGAAAAACCTTCGGTCTCTGTACATCACCGAGGTCATTACTCTCAACCAAACCGTCCGTCATTAACTGTATACTGACTGAAAGCTCGGACCTTGTGTGGATGTTGTGGAATGAAGATGAAGCACACGTGTATGTAATGAAGTCGTGTGGGAATGGCCTTCATTTAATTGGGGTGGTGTGGCCTAGAAGTTAAAGATCGGTGTGTAAGATTGTCAACGATGTGTGCTTGAACAAGACAGCTTCCTCTAGGGTCATTTCAAGGTTACTAACTTTCTTTTCCCGTCAAAACATTCTGATTTGATATATAAATGTTCTTTCAAATGTCTAGTTTACTTCGAAAACATTTCTGTTCATTGAAATCAAATAAAACATTGACGAAGCGATAATTTGGAAAAGCCTAACTTACGGAAAAATTTAGTTGTTGCCTCAAAAATAAACTGAAAAAATGCAAAGCACAAAAATTCTAAAAATATGCAAAAACTTAAATAAAACTTAATGTAATATTGTATAGGAACATAAAAAATGAACAAATTATTTAAATAATGGCAAAATAATAAACTAAAATTGCTAAATCTAAACTAAAATTAACATAACAACAAATAAAATAAATAAACTAAAAATAAAAGCTAATTTATAATATTAGTAGAACTAAATAAAACTAAAATCAAAACCATAATAACTCTGCTATTGTACGTTGAGCCCAGTATTTATTGTTTCATGTATCGAATAGGTATTTGATGGACTTTTATCATTTATTTTAGTCGCAGTGATTTGTCGACATTTGTGATTAAGGTTGGAGCGAAATAACAATTTATTTAAAATTTATTTTCACAGAAAAAGAAAGTTCACTCTTGTTTATTTGGGTTAAAATGTTTCTTGGAAATCATCCATGTGGATGCTGCACACTGGTGGTGGTTGAGATCCACCCCGCCCTCGTATGATTGTAAAGCGCTTTGGGTGTTCAGAAATACACAATAAAGTGTTATATAAATGCCTCATTCATTCGTTCATTACAACGCCCCACCTCAACTAAGACATATAGCAATGAACACATCTCTCGATACCTCGAAAACAAGTTTCGTGTTCTGTATATAAAAGCTCCATACCCAACACTCTAGCAGGTTTGCATTAATAGAAGCAGAACTCAGAGTGTTGATGATTTTGATTCTCAGCAGCATATCTAGGGCACATCTCGTAAATGAGGATCTAGCCGCATGTTTCAGCAAGCTTCCCGCTGAGCACGACCTGCTCTCATCCATTTTAGGCCACACATATGGAACTGTGCACAAGGGTTAGATATACAGAGCATGAGATTGAAATGCAAGCCAGTTTCATCTGTTTGTGAGAGGAGAACCACGGCACATGAATGAGGTCTATTGATTATGACTAACTTGTGTGTCACTTAAATTGGTCATGAAGGATTATTTGTGGAGTTTGATGATGTTGACAGGATAGTTCAGCCGTGTAATTCTGACATCATTTATTCACAGTAAAGTCATCTGAAATGCGTATGATTTGTTTATTTATTCTTTTGTCTCGCTCAGGGCGCTTAATTCTCATACAGCTTCTCATTTTTTAGCGTTTTGTGTGCTACGTACACTTTAGTTTGTAAAAACTGTCACGTGATTTAAGCTTGATATAAATAATGGCTTACATTTTGCTCCTGTTTTCCTTCTTCAATTCTTCAATTGTGTATATTTTCATTGGTGAATTAACCCTTTTAGCGCAATCCGATCGCTACACACCGATTTCATATTGAGGAGAGAAAAACCTGCATACTATGCGTTTTACCTGAGAGATATTTGTGGACTTGTGGAGAATCAAACTCGAAATTGATGCATTTCAAACTTTTTAATTTAGAATTTTTGCTTGAGCCGTAATGAACATTTCATTTCCAGCGTCTCAAATCATCAGACGGTCTGTGGGGGAAATGTCATTTTCAAAAAAATTTGCAACGAAATGTTCTGCGCTGAGACTGGTGTCTCATTGGTAAACAAGTACAGAAACATTTGGAAAAATTAAAACGTTTTTGGCAAAACTGAAAGGATTCGTAGTTTAAGTAAAAGTCAATATTAATAATTTTTAAAGGAATAGGCATTCAATTGTTTTGTTTATTTCTATCATTGTCACAAAAATATTATGGATATTTATGCACATATGGATATCATTTTATGATGAATTTTCCTAATTTATTTATTTTCACGTTTCGGCTGAACAGTAAAACAACCGGTTAAGCCAATTGAAAATCGTAGGAAAAAGAAATGATCAAGTTATGGTGAGTTTCCGTTTCAGTTTTAATGTGACCTCAATTAACCAAAGGTTGAAATATTTTTGCTTTAATAAAAATGAAATCTCTTGGACGTTCATGCGCACAGAGTTTTGCAAGTAATTTGGCTGATGCTAATTTTATAATTCTAGTTTTGACCTGTGCTAGATTACACTTCTGTCTGGGTTTTTTTCAGTTCTCTGCAGACTCGCTCGCCTTCAGTGTCTCTTCACTATTATCGTGTTCATTATTTGGGTTTGGCAAAGCAGCGCTCTAATTTCACAGCTGAGAGGACGAGGTTACAGACGCTCCTGTCATTAGTTAATTACAAAAGGTGAAGCAGAAATCTCTTTTCACCGTGTGATGTGCTGTGGACTTGTAACAAAAAAGACTCACAGTTTCTTAGCCGTCTTTCCACGTCTCGCCTCAAAACATCTGACAGTCTTTGTGAATGTAGAGCTCATATCAACCAACTGTGGTGATAACATTAACAATGTCATTGTTTTTAAGAGTCCGTGTGCGGGTGGTGTTGATGTGATGCTGCATCTCGTAACTTTATTTCTGTTTATCTTCCATTAGCGTGTCTGCATGTTTATAGTCTTAGTCACACCAAACTTTAAGAATGATCTCGGTTTTATGCAAGAATATTACGTTTTATGTTATAAAAAGGACATTTACTGTATGTGTATATGAATATTTTACATTTAATACACATTCTGCCATTTACAATTTTGTGTAGACAAAATTCAATCTCCACCCAGACAAGCGGTCTAATTCACTTAAGGTTTACCGTGTATTATTACATTTACATTTACATTTTACATTTATGCATTTGGCAGACGCCTTTATCCAATGAGACTTACATTGCTTTTATCCTATACATTTTACATAGGTATTTGCAATCCCCTGGGATCGAACCCACAACCTTGCGTTGTTAACGCAATGTTCTTACAACTGAGCTACTGGAAAGCTCCTATTATTCTCTCTGACCGAATGTTATTCAATAACTTTCGGACCAAAAATCCAACATAACTTTGCAAATATTTGATAAGTCAAACTGAAACGAAGACTGTATTGTGTTCTGTAAAAGTTTGGTAATTGCAGACAATTTCTCCTCTTTTACAATGTGTTTGGAGACCGATTATTACCGCCGGGGGCTATTTATATTATATATCATCGCAGGGGCTATTTTGTCGGGGTGATTGTCAATGCAGTGCATGTCCCTAATTTCAGACAGGAAAATGTACAATTCACAACCGTCTGATTTGTTGTTGGCTTCGTGTTTCTCGATGCATATTTTTCTATCAAACAGACAGGCAATCAAATCTCACTCTCTGACCGGTTGTCATATCTGAACAAGTCTGAACGGAGACCAGCAGACAGGCCGACACGCAAACACGTTCAGATTTCTGAAGGAGAAGGTGAGCAAGTTCATTTATAAAGGCCTGAAAACCAAAGCATACCGTTGCCGAAAGCAAAGGCTAGCCGTGTCAATCGGCTATTTCTCACACAACTCATGAAATATTTTCTGGAAATAAGACTTAGCCTAGAGAAGAGTGCATACATAATCTGGTTTGTTGTTGTTTTTCGATCTATTTTACATAATGGTCTTGCTTTAGGAGGAGAAAAAAGTCTGGAGACACGAACGACACAAACACTTTAGGGGCAGGGAATGGAGAATTTCAGCTGATTTGTGCACCGGAATAGCATTTGTATTCAGCTGGAAAATACGTCTTGACTTGTCATAAATATTAAACGTTCTCAATTGGCGAATGCTGATAGATTCTCCCACTCATCATTACCTGTATTGCATAAACCTCAGTCAGCCAAACAATCTGAATCATGAGTGTGATGAGACTGAATAGACCATCTAATTGGACTACTTTGAGGCCAAATCCCACTCTTAACGTGTGATTCCGAGAGTATCTGCATAAATTAAGGATAAGCTCTCGGCACAGACCCTTATCTACTTAATTCGGAGGGCTAACCTGAATTTATAATTCTTCCGATATAGGAGGCTATATTGTCGAGCGAGCGAGACTGTTCATCTCGTGCTGATGGTGAGGGAGAGAGAGCTCAAGTTTATGCTGCTGTTGTAATCGCACGCCTCGCTTGGCCAGAGGAAGAGAGGTTAAGATAGAACGCTTTCCCTAAAGGCACAAACACTCAACACTACAACATCAGACAGGAAAACATGTTGCAAAAGGCAGCACGAGAAACGATCAGTCAGGATGGGGCAAAAACGTGGGGTGGAGTGACTGCAGGTTTTGCTCAAATAAATGCAGGTTTTTGGGAAATGTGTGATTTATTTTATTTTTTTAACTTTTGTATAAAGAAATGAAATCAAGAATTGATATAATAAATAATACATGGCTGTAACAGGTTCAGATATATGGGAAGAAAGGAGTCGGGGTCGGCTTGGCTGGGAAAACGGTAAGTAGTTTTATTACACAATATCTCCGGGATTCACACTTCTGGTTTTCAAAATTAAAGTCCCACTCGATCCTTCCGGATTCAAGATTCTCTCAGCTCGTTTCCTTCGACACAACGTCTCGGTTCTCTGGCACACTCGTCTTCCCAGCCGGGCTCTCTCTGCCATCTTAGCTCTGCCGTGGTGTTTTAAAGCGTCTCCTCGCCAATTACTAGAACGAGAAGCAGGTGTTTTCACTAAGCCGTGATCTGCCTACTCACCGTCTTTCTCCCGACACTCCCACCCTCCGCAGACCGTGCTGAACCACGCCCACCTCGCCACAATGGCCTTATTATAAATAAACGTCTGATGTATGACTTAAAAAAATGAAACGTTACCTGCGACCCAATTTATGTCATGCACTGTATTTTAAAGGCTGGCCCTTGTAAAATTGTCGAGGATCTATTGACAAAAATGCAATATAATATGCATAACTTTGTCTTCAGTGGTGTATAAAGACCTTACATAATGAAGCGTTATGTTTTTATAACCTTAGAACGAGCTATTTCTATCTGCATACAGCACGGGTCTGCTTGCATGGAATGTTGTTGCCATATCGCCATGTTGTTTCTACAGTAGCCCTAAACGGACAAAAAGCTCTAAACATTTGCAAATAGTTTATCTAATTCGGGAAAGAAGCGAAAACATGACGACATCTTAGTCCTCTTATCAGCGACCGTCGTGCTTTGGAAGAGAGCTGTGGGGTGAGCCATTGGTTGCAATACGCATCCTCACCGCTAGAGGCAACTGGAAATCCCACAACGGTAACTTAAGTATATCTAGAGATTAATGAGGAAAAGAATTATTTTATCAATCAAGAATTTAGCCTTATATAGTCAAAGCATTTTTAAATCAATAAGACATACAAATTATGATTTTTCCTGATCCCAATTACATGCAACATATAATGTATGAATGATATTTGTCATATTTCTGTTAAACTGTTTACTCGGTTTTCATTTATGTTTTTTCTTCAATTTATATGAATCACATCTTTTTCTTTTTTTTCCCACAGAAGTGGCCTTTTAAATCCAGAATGGATTCAGATGTGTGTGTTTGCAGAAATCAAAATCTATTTCAATTTGTTGTTTTTGTTATAACCTTTAATTTATTGCCACTTAATATTATTTGAATATTATGTTAACAAGTAGCAGCATTGTATACAACAGTGGTGGAAAACAATAGCTGTTTAACATCATCTCTGTGGTCTAGACGACATTTCTGCATATACTTTTTTTACGTTTTGATGAAAGGTCAGACAAGCACTTTCTTTGAAGAAACAGATAGGAGTTTGGAGACGTGCATTGAGAACGTAGGTAGTGCATGTGGTCATGTTACCTTTGCAAAAGTAGAAGCAGTTTTGCTCATTTTCATAAGCTATTAAACCCTAAATGCGGTACAAGTTATTAACATGCTGCAAAAATAATTCCTCAATGGCTTATTGAGTGAAGTCACGTATGTGTTGAATAGCTTTTGGTGAGACCCAATTTACAACTTCAAAGCCGAAACTCTGCACAGGGAAAATGTAAGAAATAACATCACCGCCTGTGTCGTTTCTCACCTACTTTAAGACAAAGAGCTCGACTGGGTCAAGCGTTGTGTGCATCATGTGGTTATGTGATTTGGCATATCAGTTTGACTTCTTAAGAGAGAGAGAGTTAATCATTCGCCATAAAAAACTCCCGTGACCCAGGCAACTGGTCTCATCTGCATTGCAAAAAGAAGGGGCTCAGATAAAGCGGATTAAGAGCGATATAAAGGCAGGTAATAGGAGAAAAAAGTGAGTCGGGTCACATAAAACTGTTAAAACATTAACAACCCCCTGGTATCAAAGTCACCTTAGTAAAAGTGTTCTTGTCTTGCTCGGCTACATCAGGGGAATGCATAAACATGCACGAGATGAGAGAGAGACTGAGAGAGAGAGTATTTATTACAAAAATAAATCATTTTAACACTTAGGCCACCCACTGCCTGAGACTGTAGGTAATGAGTCCTGAGCCGTGAGTGGGAAAGAGAGAGAGAGATCCAGCAGCTAATTCTCTATTTAAAGCAGGAGCTCGGAGCCGTGTGAAGTGGCGCTCTAATGAAGGTGGATTGTGAGGGAGGATTTTGCTGGGTTCATACCAGGGTGAAAAATGCCGCCTGTTTGCGAGACCATCCACACTCGTACGCCCAAAACAACTGGAATCGAGTGCCAGCGTGTGGTGTTTCTGGATGAATCTCGCAGTATTTACCAAGAAACCGTCTGGTTTATATTTCATCCCTAATGAGGTTATGATGACCGTCCCTATTGAGAATAATAGAAATAGACAGAAGAGTTTAAACAAAAAGTGAGTGATGGGTATTATTTTAGGGCTGTTAAACAAATATTCGCGATAAATCGCATCTTAAAAATAAAAGTTTGTGTTTACATAAAACCGTATGTGTCTGTGTACTGTGCGTTTTGAATTCAATAACACACACAAACTTTAAAATATTCAGGAAAAATATAAAAATGAAAAAATGTTAAATACTTTCAATAAATGATACGTAAAAAGACAAGAGCATGCACATCGACCTCAAGTAGGTGCCCGACCAAAAAAACAAAAAGACTTCTGATGAAAAGCCTGTGAGCTTGAAACGTCACGCGCCATACGAAAGTCTTTTAATTAATACATTTTTAATATATTTGGAGCTTAATGTGCACTTAATATAATATTATTAATTATTAGTAAATATAAATAAACATTTTCTAAATATGCATGTATTTGTATGTTTTGCGTTTATAAATAGAACATTAATATTCACAGTACACAGACAAACATTGTGAACACAATGTTCCGCATGCGAACATTGTGTTTGACAAACTTATTAGCTTCATATTGTCAGGCGTGAAATATAACCCAGACATGTTTTCTTGTGTTCTTTCTCATGACCGCTGTTGTCTTGCCAAAATATTTGACTAGTTGTGTTAGAACAGGGACTGAGCATGAACACAACCAAATGTATTTCAGCTGTTTGAATAACTTGTGTTCACTGATCCACTGATGTGTCTGTAATCTCACGAAGGACAGCGATGTTCCCGAAGCATCTCCACATGAGGTTTGCGTAAACAAACCAAAACCAAACCTTTTGTTTGTAGGTGAAGAAGCGTTGCAGGGTGTTTTACAGAGGCTGCTGTATTACTGTTTATTTTTGCCCCCCAAAACACCTTCGACTCACTCTTTATTTGTGTTGGGGAGGATTCTGTATAGTCACTGTAATGTTTTATTTGATTTGTTTTTGGGGAAAGAACTCTGCTTTTAAAGTCAACATGAAAGCGTTCAACCAATTTACTTTGTTTTCTTATTGTGCATAATTCATCAGTGCATTCTGTTGCAAAAAGAAAAGTTTGTCTTTAATCTTTCTTCCAAATATGAATAACTCGCTCTGCATCTAATAATTTTTTTCTGACAGACATCAAATTGCATGTGCTAATGATTCATGTTAACCACCAGATAGTAATGCAGCCATAATTTATTGTAAAAAATACAGCCGCTGGGTGCTTAAAAACTTGAGAGACTGTTTAAAATTTAATATATTTTCAGAATTTACTGTTTATAGGTGTTTAGGTAAAATTATAATAAAAAAAATATATATAAATATTCCTTTTGTTGGCATTAATTTGCAGAAAATGTAAACTGTAGAAACAAGTTCAAGTAACAGAATAAGATGCTCTTTATTTTCCTCAATTACTGCAAAGAAAACGAGTTCGTATTTACTTTTAGTTTAAGCTATTCAACAGTCATAGTCCCAGAATAATTTAAACTTTAGAGGTGTAACTGACAAATATTGAAATATCTAAATCGATTGTTTTGTCTCAAGATACCCATCAGTAATGTTTTTTTAAAGCATGTTTTTAAAAAATGACTTAAATATCCTAATTTAACCAAGGCCAGGTCCCGTTTTAAAATAATCCCTTTCCGGAAAACCACTTCAAAATGTATTTAGGAAAAGTTCAAAGAAATGTTGGTGCAGTTTTCACATGTCTTGTCATTGCTTCACATTGCTGTTGGAAGACGCTGGACTGGATCGACCATAATACGTCCAGAAATGCTGAACGAAAATTTTGCCTTGTAAAATGTACCCGTAATGTAGAACACACCCGAACATGTTCTTTTAGTTTTTTTATAATCGAGGTCCTCTAAGCATGCAACATCAGATGGTATCCGAAATCCTCTGAAATGAGGTTAAAAACCTTGGAGAGCCTCAGAGGTCTTTAAATGTGGAGACTCTCGGTGTTTCTCTCTGCACCAAAGTGCACATTTCTGCTGAGCTGAGAGATGCAGTTTGGATTGCGAGCGGCATGCACATTAGGGAATAGTAGATGGTTTCTCTGGTTGACAGTTTCTCGAAGGACGCCTTTGAAGTTTCTCATTTGTATGTCAAAGAGTACAGCGCTCAATTGTTTCTAGTTTTGGGAATGCCGCCTCCTCCTTACTGAAGAAATCGGTTCTGATTCCCAACATAAAATATTTAAAGTGGCGACGAGATTGACTTTTCCCCCATCTCACACAGCGCAGGGCCGGTGAACATTTTCATCTTCACTTTCGTCTGGTTAACGTCAACATTTTACTTATTCAGGAAAGTAATGAGTACCGTGCTTCGTTTCAGAGTTATTTTCTGGGTAACTGCTTAGAGCACAAAAACCATGAGCTGGTTTTTGTAAAGGAGAAACATTTTTAATGTATTACACGGAGCCCTGTTCGAATCAATTGAATAATTCTGATAAACATTTGAAGTGATGAATGGTTTGATGATTTGGGTCGGAGAACCATGTGTTGCGGGATGATTGACGGCGCAAAATGATCCGGGTCTTGCCAAATCTATGTATAGAAAGTCATTAATGAGGCAAGTTGCTAGGCAACCATCAACTGCCCACGGCAATCCTACTGGACAATTCTGCTTAGTGGGAGAATTCTTTATTTGTGATTTCTATTATAATAAATGTAAACATCAGTGAATTTTATCAAATATCTAGTTGCTGTCAACTGTCATGTTAACAGAAACTTTAAAAAGGTACAAGCAGAGGGCGCTTGCTCTGACCTTACTGAAGTTTCTCCTTCATCATTGCAGTCTCCTGACGTTGGAAGGCCAAATCGGAAGGCCCGGCTCTCCTTTCATTCTAATGGACAATGGCTTTTCTGCTCAGAGTTCAGTTTTTTTCAACTTCAGAGCGCTCAGAAAAAAACGCAAGGCGCAGCATTTGGCAAAATCGCGAGTCGCCCGGCGCACAAAACGCTCCCAAAAGCAAACAACGCGTTCTCCCAGCTAGCAGAAGTTTGTTCAAGAACGTTTCTTGGAGGTTTTTCATGTTTTTGAAAACGTTTTGAAAACATTCAAAATGTCTAGTTTTTGTTATGTTTTAAGAATGTTCCCAGCTAACAAAAGTCACCGTCACGGTGATCAGTGTTTCTTTGAATTGGTCTCTTGTCCCTTTACCTCTCATGTGTGAGATTAATTGGTGATTTGTGACTCTCTGCAGGTCATGTACAAAACGTTCTCATAACAAACTTCTGCTAGCTGGGCTGTCTGATCAGGCCCATAGAATTAAACAAAACAAGAGTCTGATGTCAAAACCAGTATTTTACATTTGTCTGTAATGGTGACCGACTGTCATGTGCTCATTTGCATAATGACTGTTTTAGATAGCTATTTATTTCTTTATTAAGATTGGTGACTTCAAACCTTGCTAAATGCATCACACCACTTGAAATGTGATCTTATTTTGATTTCTCTCCACTTCCCACTGTCGCCTGGCAACTCAAAGCATTATGATGAAAGCAGTCGCGGTTCGCATCTCAGTGAAGGTTCGCTGGAGTCATCGCACCTTCACCAAACATATCAGAATATAAGTATTTTGAGTAATTTCTAATCAATTGATTAAGTAAATTAGGCCCAAAAAGTTATCAATCATAGATCAATTAAAGAAATAAACACGATACTTGATGAAGTTAATTTCATACTGAAAATTAAATTGTATTATTCAAAACACTACTCATAGCAGTTCATGTAATTAACTTTCAAATAAAGGTTCTTGTATTCTACACCTCGGTTCAGATTCATCCATTTAAATAGTAATTTGACTTTGAATGGAGTAAAACCCTGGTGTGAAATGCATGTGATGTTGACATTAGTTGAGGCAAGTATCTCTCTCTCTGTCTCTCTCTTTACTGCACAGCAGCTGTCCGACTCAACCTATCAGACACTGGAGGGAAATGTAGAGGAATTGAAGATGATCATTCATTCTCTCCAGTCTGCCATGAGTCTCTATGTTTTGTCCCCTTCAGGGAGTTCCAGAAAAACACACAGCGATGTAGTAGAGTAACAAGATGGAGTGCAGTCCGGTTGTTTTCAGATTAATCCCATATTCCATGTAAAAGTGTTTTATCACATGCTCATTCATTTTGGAAACAGGATGTTTAGTTTACTGCCTACTGTTTTCAATGTACTGTCAATAGTGTAGGAAACAGTATTCAATAATGTAAATAACTTAAAAAAAGTGGTAATACATGCAAGAGCGGTCACATTTATGAGTCTCTTTTTTTCTAAATGAAAGTGGTTATTTCACAAATGTTTCACCAAATGGATTGAATGTGTTGTGAAATGAAGTATTCCTTACATGTATTTAGAAATCAAGTTTATAATACTATAAAAAATTGTGTATGCTTCTAAACAGTGTCTGCTCACCCTCATGTCGCTCAAAACACGGTAGATTTTAGTCTGTTCCTTACACAGTGTTTGTCTAAAATATCACTTTTCTGGTACTTTGCCTTCCATTTTCTTGTTCGGTAGTGCACGTTCGGAAAAGTTTCCAACACCCCTTCTGTATTTGCTGTCATTCTACAGCCCTTAAAGTACAATCTGAGATTTCATTACAAACAAACCACAATTTCATTTGGAGCAAATGGGCTTGTTTCGAATCGCAGGTCAGGTTTCCTTGTCCCCGGCCCGAAACGCAAAAGAAACCCGGAGGTAGTAATTCAACAGAGCGCTGCTGCCTCCCTCCAGATATCCATTTCCTTCACATGGGGAGGGGTCATCGGGGTATATGTCCTATCCTATTAGATGTTTCACACCAGAGAAGGGGATAAGATCCCAGAGTTAAATAATTGATGTGCGGCGATTAAATATGAATGCCCGGCCGTTCTCCACCACACATGGGAATCACTAATAGGGAATCTGAAGTGGCTTGGGAAGGCAGGTCCAGAACCGTCGTCTGCTTGGAGATAAAAGCCGAGGTCATGATCTGCAGAGATGCTTAATGTATGACATTTGCGGCGACACAACAAGGAGTCGTATACGTACTGTGCTCTCAGAACGTTTTGGGACTATATTTGGGTGATGAAAGATATCACAGATTTGGTGTCCTGTCACCTGTTAATATGGGCATGAATTATTAACTCGAATGTTTGCTCACAGGTTGCTCTTTATAGCTCAGGGGATTTTTCAAGATTTCTCAGATCAATTGTTAACATTGTATGGAGGTGTAAAATAAATGTTTGTATTTGGTTACATTTGATGTGAGAAATTAGTTCATTCAGATGTCTTCTCATATTGACGTTTGATCGTAACTTGACTTGACACATCGGAGCTTAGTTTGAGACATTTTGGACATCTCTTTTGAAACTCTATTGACATTTGTTAGATTGCCTCTTTTCCTCAGGGGAAATATCTGACGCAGGAGACTCGAGCAAGTTTCCATTGATAATTGATGTATTTTATCGATCTTATCAGTTTTTTTACAACCCTAACCCCTAACCCTAAATGTGTTATATTTTGCATGGGCTTCAAACTTCTCTTCCAGTGTATTCATTTCATTTTCTTTGGCTTCTTTCGAAACCACAGCGACTCTAATCTTCAGTAGCATAAGCCATGTTTGCATTCATGACATGTATTTATACATACCATGGTTAGTTCAGCACAAGTGTTTAAGCAAGGCAATCACAATTTTTCTGTGTGTAAATGACTTGATTTTTATGTGAACGGCAACGGCAGTTGGTTTTGCAGTGGTGATTGCTTTTAATACGTTCACCTTCATTGCAGAGCAATATCTGCACCGCTGTCTTCCAGGTTGGAGAGAGGTAATGGGTCTGTAGTGAAATGAGTGAAAGTCATGTATACGACGTGCGATATGCATCGTTGGCATGCTAATCTCATTCGGTTTATGAATATGTGTTTCTGCGTGACAGAGAAAGTTCTGCGTAATTACATATGACTGAAAACGTGACTGAAATTTCACTCTTAATAAAATGTGTATTTCAGCTCCAGCTCCAAATCTCTACTTTCCATTTATTAAATAATAATATGTTGAGCGTTAATAATAATATGACTTTTTCAAGTGAGCTTTTGAATCATATTTATAGATGACAGTATGTTATTGGTGTGTTTGGGCTCTACAGACATGCTTAAACTAATGCGACAGCATCAATCTCTCTAAAGTTTTAATAATTCTGGATTATTTATAACATGCAGCCAGCAGATATTGGAATATCGAGAAATTTATAGCTAGCATTATTAGTATTAAATGATAATGGCAGCAATGTGAGAGTTGTATACTTAACCAACTTAATATATTGATTTTTTTATGTTTATTTGTTTACTCGACCAATGAAGCATTATGAATTGTCTTATCCAATCTAAAATGATGGTGCAATATAAAAACATTAAAAACATCTTAAACCCGGAATCTTATTAAGTTTATTGCTGAATATAAATATGTAACTTTGTTTAACTAGTTCGAGAATTTTTGCTGACTGACATTACATCATTTCCAGTGCTTCTGTGCTCTCCTGCTGCAGACGTGGTTTCCATGGTGACGGTGACTTTTTGGATTGGTGGATCTGTCTTCAGGCTTAAGGTAGTGCTTCACTGTGTTACGAAAACATTTTTGTTTGTTTTGAAGTTTTTTTTATAACACATATGTGTTTCTTTTACTTATGAGTGTATTATCACTGCTTCAAAACCCCTGAACTTGATTTATACATCTTTGCTAAAATATCTTCTAAATACATAAAATGAATGGGATTTTGAATCTCTAGAACGCAACTGTTGCATTTTATCGTGTGACAAATATAACATTTATGAATATAAAATGATCCAGGGTGCTTTTAGATTTTAAACCCCGCCATGAAAATCCAAGACTTTGCAACAAGAATTAACAAAATCTAATGATTTAAGTGTTTTTGATCCAAGAGGGTGAGGAAAAGACGTTTAGTGTTAAATGACATTATTGCCAAGTGAATAGTCGTCGATAAATGGAGCTTTCAAATCTGTCACCCTTTCATGCATTAAAAGTTCACTTGCCGAGCTCCATAATGGATCTGATTTCTGTTCGAAAGGTTTTCATCTTATTCTTAGCGCCGGGGGTAAACCATTTTTAAATAAAGCAAGACATTGAGCGCAGGCGTTTTTTTCTGTCACCCTGTCATTAAAACAATGGCTTTTTATCCTTCCAAACACATCCTGTATCTTTTTTGGTTATGATTTTTTTCTTTTTTGTGAAGAATAGCCGAGACAAAACTTTGCCTGATGTGCTCCAAATCTCCAGTATTTCTCCAAATGAAGCGTGGCGATGCGCTCAGCAACTTTTTGATGTACATTTTCATGAATTCTGAATTAGTTTCATTCCCCAAACATCACTGACCTCTAGAGATTACAAACAAATCTCTTAGCTTATTCTAATCAGGGTGGATATTTGCACGCAAACTGCAAATTTGCCAATTAGTGTGTAAGGCAGACCAAATTATTTCCCTAATAAGCCTGTAAACAATAAATAATGTTCCAACGGCAAATACACTTATTTAGCTTTTCGTGTGTAGTGCATCCAAACATGATATTGCCACTTACAGTATATTACCGTAAGCAACATTATCCACATTATTACACGTTTGGGTTATTTTGCATTTTCAATCTTAGCGTGTTTAAAACTTCACAACACACTCTAGTGTCATTGAGCCAGCTGTCGCTTATCCTTTCGTGCTAACTTTCACAGAAACGCAACGCATTGTCATTCACAAGCACTTCCTATATCTCCTCTTCACACCATCCCATTGAACTAAAATATTCCACAAGGTGTTGTGGCAAAAGTATTATGCACCCAGTGAAAATCATAACCTTCTCTTTACAAGATGAAGTGCACGGACGCACTGTTGTATTCACTAACTCCTTAAAGCATGTAACTGAGATATTGATCACTTTAGGACAGCATTTCAATGCCCATTGCGGTACTATTCAAGTCATATTATACATTTATATTTTATTATTTAACGGTCAGTTTTATACAAAGAGACAAAACATTACCACTAGGAATGTTGAGCAAGGTAACAAAAAAGGTACCGTTTGAAACGTGCATTTTTGCACTGCTGGTGGCGCTATATAGTCAGTGCTATAGACCCCATACTTAATCACGTCACTAATGAGTACCACCTCTACAGGTGTGCCACTTTTCACGATTTTCCTACTTAAGGTTTATAGCGCTACCAGAGACACCCATTGGTTAAGAATAATAATAATGCTAACAGAAAGAATAGTCTCTTGGCCCCTTATAAACATACATTTGTGGCAGTAACGGTTACTCGCCTCCAGCTTCTAATCTGGCAGTTGATTCACATTGTATCAAGGGAAATAGTGAGTGAGGGAGTGTACATCGGATGTAGACTCAAAATCAGAATACATTGAGGGTAAAAAGAGTTATGAATGTCGGGAATGTGGATTCTCACAACACTACAAAATGGCGGACACTCGACACTATATAGGAGATATGGGGCGAATCCACAGCTA
The DNA here is from genome assembly GCA_008369825.1 of Triplophysa tibetana. Taxonomy (NCBI): domain Eukaryota; kingdom Metazoa; phylum Chordata; class Actinopteri; order Cypriniformes; family Nemacheilidae; genus Triplophysa; species Triplophysa tibetana. Next base: position 22,208,060 of record CM017903.1, on the reverse strand, counting down.
ATGTTTCTTGACCTAGACAATGGCATGCATGTAGTACTTGAATCTTATGTGCTAGGGTTCTTCACTCAGTCCACATGACGGGTCATTTTAATTTCAATCCGTTTTATGGGATAGTTTGTTTAATGTCACTGAACACGGAAGGTGCTCAAATCACGGGGAGCGATTAACACTGAGTGAATCATGCACGGCCTGTCTCACGTGTTAACATGTGGAATGCAGATGTATATCACATGACTGAAGGTACAGTTGCATCATGCCAGGCTATCTTAGGTAAAGTAAGGTTCCTTCAGACGTAACTTTGACCCCAAAAGACAAAAGCTTTTCTCAAGAGTTTTCACACAGTGCCAACAGATCCAGCCCTCTCACACAAAGCACACACTCATCAGCGTCTCGGTGCGCCTCGCGCTGATTTACGAGCACATCCCAGACCTCTTTAATGTCACGGTAATGTGTCTTTTCGCTTCAGAGCCCCTTTGTGCTGCGCACAGCCACTATCAACCCGTCATGACATTTCTGAGTCTGTAACTTACCGCCTGCAGTTCCCATCATGCTCACATGCGCATACGTTTCTGTGGCACATGATCGCTCTGATTTGAATAAAAGTGCCAAAGTGTTGATGGCATTTACAAATGTCATACGGTGATATCTTTACAGTGACGAAAATAGATGCCTGCCACATCATCATGACGCTGCTCTTCCAGAAGAAACTTGATTTTAACCCAGTTTAACCCAGAAGTGTTTGTCAGCATATCCATCACCCAAAGACTTCAAACCAACACAAAGCAACAGGTAAAGAAAATTTTACTATTTTTTATTATTTAAATGTGCAATATGGGAACATTTGTTGATATACTACTGATGCGAATGTGTCTCTTTAAAGGTGCTGTGTGTAATATTAACGAGGACCAATTGACAGATGCAGTATAATATACATAACTATGTCCTGAGAGGTGTTTCATGGCTTTACATATTGAATCGTTGATTTTGTTACCAATGAATGGGCTATTTTTATCTCTGTCCACCGCAGGTCCCCTAACAGAACATGAAATGAACCATGTTGTTCCTACAGGAGCTCTAAACATACAAACTGCTCTACAGAGCGTTTTTGTAAATAGATTATCTCCTTCAGCAAAGACGCAAAAAGGTACAACATCTTTGTCCTGGTTCAGCCACCGTAGTCCTTCAAAACGGAAGGGAGAATGAGCCGTTGGTTACAATTCGTGATATCACCACTAGATGCCGCTAAAATCTCCACAAATGTCCTTTAACATACTGTCTTAGATCTTTTATGATTTCAATGTTGCTTGCACGGCATTACGGTGTAATTTTGGCCACTAAACCCTTCCAGCCTGACCTACTCATAACCAGACATCCCATAATACAGTCAGTCTAATGGAAATGATTGTAATGAATGAAAAAGACTTGTGTTTTTCATATGTTAATTTCACTGTCATCATTTGTTTCTTCAAATTACACTTTCATAATTATCTGTTCCAACCATTTGACACATTCATTTTCCATGAGTGCACGTCCATGCATGTGTATACGCTTGTGCATTGTGACATGCCGAACGTCAGCAGTAGCAACACTCACACAAATAGGCAAATTCACCCTAACACGCATTCATAATCAAACTTGCATGCAAATACAAAAGAAACTGCAAGATTGCTAATGGCACAGCACCATCTTGGGGTAGATCATGAATCAGAGTACAAATTTAGATATTTCTTTCTCCTCGTTCGTATCTTATAAGAACACAGGCTCCCGCGAGCCCTTCTGTTCTTGACGCCAGTCTGTTCTGCTCCGTGCTTGTGTCTAGCCCACGAGGGTTGCGAGTCTCTCTCCGTGCATAAACCACTATGTGTGGTACGAGAAGAGAGCAATCATTCATCCATCCGCAGGGAGATGCGAAATGGCGCATGGGTTTGTTCACTGCAGGCAGGTATTAAAGACAGACCTGGAGCCATGGTCCCCTGAGCGATGATCTGTACGGTCCTTCTGTATCCCAGAATGCCGTGGGTTGGATAAAGCCCTTGTTCAATGTCAGCGTGCAGAGTCTCACTCACAGATGAGTGTTTCCTCCCCAGGGTTCTGTAACTAATCTCTGTGAGCTAGAAATGTGTTTGTTTGTTTCAGGAAAGGGTCTTGAACTGCGTTCTGTAATTTCCAGCAAAACAGTGGGTATAAGTATGAGATTTCGAGGGGATTTTAAATCTGATCTGTCTTTCCTCAAGGAGTAAATGTTTGAGTTGGTAAACTGGCGAAACTTTTGAGTCGCAGCTCACAAGCTTGTTTTTAATGAAACTTATTCTCTCTGAGATCAAGATCTCATTTTTATACGTCGAGATCTCGTTTTTGTATGTTTTTGAGTAATAAAAAGTAAAGGGTTGAGGCTTCAATCTTGTTGTTTTTCCAATAATTGTACGTTTTGTTCTTCACGTCATATAAATGAATAGGAATTAGCAGCTTTGTAAATGTATCAGAGATCAGGCCGGACTGACTGAAAGATGAAGTTGAGATGCTCCGATAGAGTATAAATCTATAGTAAATTCTGCATTTACACTACTGTAACACAACTCAATGCAAAAACAGAATCTGTTGCACACAACAGTACACTTGAAAACATTATCAGGGTGTGAAGTTTTTTTATTTACTTTATTCACACCACAGCGGGCTACATCACCTCATCCACATCGCAGTCTATATTGTCTCTTTCCAGGCACTGCGGGAACGCCCTGGAATGGCGAATCCATCCTTGGAAGGCCTCCACTGGGATGTCAACACAGGCCAGCTCCATTGCCCTTAGGTTGTCTGTCATAAACCTTCCGTCTCCACGATGAGAAGAACTCCTCTACAGGGTTCAGGAAAGGGGAGTAGGGTGGCAGACATACGTTTAAATAGTGGTTACTGTTGGTGGTGAACCACTCTCTGATTTGGTTTGTTCTGTGGAAGCTTACATTGTCCCAAATGATCACATAACTGTGATGTGCAGGCCGAGGATGGTGTTGTTGGCGGTCCAGGAGGATGTCTTTTAGCTCCTCTAGGAAGGTGAGGAGACGTTGGGTGTTGTAAGACCCAAGGACAGCATGCCGGTGGACAAGTCCCTCCAAACCCATGGCCGCACAAAGAGTTATATTACCCCCCTGTTGGCCAGGAACCTCAGTGAAGGCTCTTTGGCCAATGATGTTACGGCCTCTTTGCCTTCGTTTCTGCAGGTTGAAGCCAGCCTCATCCAGGAAGAGGTACTCATGTGGTCTGGCTATCGCGTCCAACTGTAATATCCTCTGTGAAAATGTGAAAGTGCACAGATGTTCAGAGCCACAGTCAATCAGGTAGCACAGTATTGTCCGGAAGTAATGTAGGCCACTGAGCGACACAGTATGTCCAGTAACTGTACTGTGGACATGGATGTATACTTACTTGCACATACTCGTAACGTAGGTCTTTGTGTTGCGCAGAGTTGCGCTCAAAGGGAACCCTATGGACCTGTTTCATCCGCATCTTTGGCGCCGGAGAACTCTGTCTATTGTGGCCAAGCTGACATCATCAATGCTCTCAAAGTTGACATTATCAGCAATGACTTTGTCTCTGATCTCCCGAAGTCTGATGAGGTTGTTCTCGCGAACTATATCCACAATGACGGTTTCTTGTGCCGCTGTAAATATGGCAACCCTCCCACCTCTATGTGGCATTCTTTCAACTCTAACGAAAGAAACATGTGTTGTCAATTGACATGTTTTACAATACAGTAACAACTGATTTGAAACCAATAGACTACTTTCACAGGCTTGTAAAATTGTATTGTGACAAAGAAAGCAATAGAGTACAATACCTGTAGTATTGTCTGAATGCCCTGACATGGCATTTCAGACAACGACATGGTCAATGACTGTTGCTCGCATCTCGTCTGTAATGATGGTGCGAGGTTGTCTTGCTCTCCCTCCTGGACCTTCTCCTCTCCCTTGTTGGCCTCTTCCTCTCCCTTGTTGGCCTCCTCCTCTTCTTCCATGGCCAGCTCTTCTCCCTCCTCTGACTTGAATTCCTCTTCCCCTCACTCTGCCTTCATCCATTGTGTTTGCTTTGAATCTTCAGCAAACTGTGCACTCTGAACTTGCTTTTATACATGTGGTCACAGCATTAGCAACAAGTGTCTTCATTTTTGAGTCGTTGTGTGTAATGAATGACGCCAGGTGTGTTCATTGTGTTCAAATATTGCTGACTGTGGCAAGCATTTTGCATCACATGAGTTTTCATTTGAGAATATGAGCAGAGTTCTTTTGCAACTTGTGTTTTAGCAAGGGAAAATGTGTTAAGATTTATGAGAACGGAGGATTGTGTTTTGTGAATTATGTCTTCATGTGAAATGTGTTTATGATATTGGAAAATGATGGCTAGATTTAGTAAATGTGTTTGGACAACTGGTCATTTGGTTTAGAGGGCTGGCTTTTGTGTTTTAGCATTTGAGAAAAACTGTAATGATCGATAGCGATAATTAGGCTAAATATTTGTTAATACCTCCAGTATAAAGCAACCAATCACAGCCTAGACACTGGGTTTATCTCAAATAGATTTGACCACAATCCAGGTGTATAAAGATGTATTGCGTGCAACGTCCCTCAAACCCTCAAACAAAACATGTTAAACAGAAAGTGGGCATCATCCGAGGCCAAGGTGAGATACAAGGTGAGAGTTTGTTATTGCGGACCACCCAATGCTTTCTATCACCTGTCCTCAGGTAAGAAGGAAAATGAGACCCCAGCAGTGGGGTTTCCATCAGCTCTGGGCTATAAAATCAAAGAAGTGTCATTATAAAGCAACGAACCATGCAACCCAACTGTGTATATCACTATGAAAACAGCTTTCTAGATCACTGCCACCTTGAAAACGTGTCGTTGGGTGTGATCGTAAGCGTTGTTGACGGCACACGCAGGAAATAGACCATGGGAGGATTTCTAGTTGGTGATGGGGAGATATCAATTAAACTAAACGGAGGGAACCGAACATCTGGCCATCATTGTTTAATTGACAGTTCGGTGTATGCGTCGGGTGTGCCAACAGATTGTTGCAGTTTTTTCTTTTACACTCGCATGCACACGCACGCGCTGTACACAATCTCCATCCCGGTGTAAATTTATATTCTGCCGTGTTAATCTTAAAAGACTCTCGTATAACCATCCCCGAAAAAAGAAGGGATTGTTTACTTCAGGTGGAATCCATTAGATGAGACGGCACATTCCCGGGCAGCCTAATATATTTCAAATTGCTATATTTTCAACTTGGAAAGGCATCATTAGCATAATAAGTAAGCTTATATAATATACTGTAGAACCGTTCAGCACTTCTAACATAGGTCTTAGTTTACCTACGCTCTATTTAAAGAGAGCTCATTTTCATCAGAACGTATCTGTGTATGTGTGTGTGTGTGTAAAGAAGCACAAAAATCCCCAAATTAATGAATGATTATAATTTCATTTCTCGTGTCTCGGCCCCATGTGGCATTAGAAATTATTTCAAAAGTTCATTTGCATCCCAGAGCATTCCTCCAACAAATGCTCTGAGACACATCAACTGTCACTTTGTTTGGCTTGTGTCTTCCTATTAATCCTCAAATGTCATCTCTGGACCATAGCGTTCAAAAGAGGATGTTTTGATTCCAGGCACGGGGAAACTGCGGAGTTACATAAAGTCATCCTTTTGATCCAAATCTAGAAGTGTTGTGCTTTATTGTTATTCACAGATGTGGATTAAGATGCATTTGGTGATGTCTTGTGACGGAACAGATGAGCAGAATTGTCTCTGTTAATAGTGAAATCTTGACGCAAATGCTCGAGGAGTCCGAGTAAAGTCACTTTCAAAAGACAAAGTCCTGATATATGTGTACTGTTGGGTTTCGAGGTGAGACCGTTGTTCTGGAGTTTTCTTGTTTTGTGAGAGGCTGGAGAACAGTCGGTTCTTATGGTAACAAGTTTCGTGTCATTATGACAGGGTTATATTCGCCGAGTCTTTACATTGTCAAGACTTATTTCTCAGTGTAGGGCTGTCCTGATGTCAGCTCTGTTACTGTACTGTATGTTCCAGTTCGTTCATCCGAAAATATTAATCCTGTCATGATTTACTCCTACTTGTGTCCTTCCTGACCTGTGTTGATTTCTATTTATCGTGAAACACAAAAGCAGATGTTTTGCTTTAGAATTTCCAGGTCTCCTCATACATGTTCTGTTATCATTTCAGATCATTCACTCACCTCATGTCATTTCAAACATATAGTCTTTTGTCTATTTCAGGACAGATATGTTTATTGTTTGTTGAGTTTTATTACAATGTGTAATGTCTTGATGCTCTAATGAGAAACTGGACAAAAGGCATGCAAAAGAGTGCTGATGTACAACTTGTTCAGTACCGGGACCCCTTAACTGTTAAAATGATCCTGAGTGAATCAAAATATATTGAATTTGTCCATAGAAATTTTGAAAAGAAAAGACAGGTTACCCTTAACATCTACTTCAGTATCGTCTCAGTTGCATCCCAACCTGTTGTTCTGCAGATTGTAAACAATTAAAATGTATTTTTCATACTATTGTACAAAAGCAAAACCACACCAAATGTGAAGTTTATCAGCAAGCTGTGTTTAAATGTGCTCGTTGCTCATGTAAATTTTTATTACTAAATATAGTCATCATTTATCTCCGATGGTGTTTCATTTGGAAATAGTTTCTCACAGAATTTCGCATACAGAGTCTCACTGGGTCTCATTTGGTGAATTTTTGGTTTTGCCTGGAACTCAGATTCAGTGTTTTTGAGTCAGGTTTTGGTTTTGATGTCTCGTGTGTTTGATTTTCTTTATAATGCTGTAGGTGCTTCGGCTCTTATAATACATTCTTTTTGAAGCGTCCTCTGCTTTTTGTGTTTAAACCAAAATAGTTTTCAGGGGTTTAATTTACACGTACAATTCGCTGACAACGTTTTGGTCTTAAACCATTAGGGTCCAGGTTTTGCATAAGATGAGTAAACTACTGTTGACCCTCGTGCACTCGAACATTTTGGGGATATTTCAACCCAGTGTTGTGTCAAAAAAATGGGTAAACCCAACCGTTGGGTAATAAAGTAACATATGTTGGGTTGTTTCGACCAGAAATGCTGGGTCGTTTTAACCTACTGTTGGGATAAATATAAACATGTTCTGGGTACATTTAACCCAGCCATTGGGTTTGTCCATTTTTGACCCAACGAGGGGTTCAAATCACCCAATATTTTGGTGTATGTGGAGAGACAAGGACAACAGATCATTTTCAAGACATTTGACTTTAGAAACTAATAGAGTTAGACTGGCTGCATCAAGCTGTTGTGGAGCCCTCGCCAGCTCTCTCTCTCACCCTGCTTTTTCGTTTCTCTTCTGCCAGGTAACTCATTTCACCGCATGACGCTCCATCTGTTTTGGCGCACAACTAGTGATAAAGTTTGAGAGAGAAAGCCTAGTCAGTAGATGTGGGTGGAACCGATCGGCACCTTCCCACACGCCTTAAAGAGAAAGCCCCCGGGAACTCCGTCAACGTGCCCGACCCCAAACACACTGTTTTTGGTTTGGCAAACGCAACGCCACAGAACTTCTTTCAACTGAGATTTTACACATGATCAGTAAACACATAAATAAAGGATTTGTTTTAAATAAAACCATGAGCTTGTATTATTGAAGGTGTAAAAGAATCGCATTTACCTTGATCTTTTGAGATGAAAGTGCTGGAGGTTCTATGAAAACACAAAGTTTTTCTTTCTGGGGAGAAACTTTTATCCAAGTATAAGACAAGAGTTTAAAACTAAGTCATAAAATGTCTGCAATTTTGTAATTTCTTGTGATTTTTTTCTTCAGGTTAACACGATGAACTTTATTAAAAGGATAAATCGTGGGATGTATGATGACCTCTTTACGCTATGATTTAAACCAATTGTTTCTTCAAACTTGATACTAATCCTTTCATCTGTGTCCAGACTGTGTTTGCGTTCACCAACCCCATAGAAAGTGAAATCCCTGACAGCATTTCATTTTCTACTAAGGCCATGAGAACTGTCCTTTCTATCTTCTTATGACAACGAAAGACAACAGTAGCTCAACCTCCGCTGTGTTGTTCCCCGTCTCTTTGTCCTGTATCTGTCTGACTGTTAGCAGTATTAGATTTATAAGTAATGAACTTGTCAAACAGACCTTCTTCTTTTGATTTGTACTGTTGTGCACATTTCTGTCTCGTTCTTTCTCTCTCCAACACATCATTTTGGAAATTAGCATAATTCCCATTACACAAAATGAGCTGCAGATCCTCGCATTGTTCTCATTACAGAGCCGCAGTTCCTTTAATGTGTGATAGCGATGCTCTGATGTGTACGGAAACAATTAGCCGCGATCCGCTCCAGTCTCCTTTCCGTAATGGCCGCTTGGATTTGATTGGCAGAGTGAAAGCAGGAATGATCTTGCCGGAGTGACGGGGAGGAGAACAGATGAGCCCATGATGATGATAACGGGTGGGTTGACGAAACGTCGCACAAATAGAGTCAAATGAGTTTTTCTATCATTAGCTGTCGGAGTGTGACGTGTCGATTATTCGTTTCTTTCTCCACAGGTCTTTAGATCGAGGAACGAGTGGTTTTATTTATTTACACACTCACCTGCTGACTTTTAGTTTCTTGCTGTTTTGGTTGCTGAATCTCGCTTCTCGCACTATCCGAGTTGAATTTCACAAACCATTTGACACAGCGTGCCGACCTTTTACTGTTTCCCTAATGACGCTCGCTTGATGTACAATGGCAGATTTTATTGTAGACCTTTCCGTGTTTCAGCAGGGGGACGTGTAACTTCATTCAATGAGAGGACATTAGGGGTGAAATCAGGTGAGTTTGAAATAGTAATACATTCTGTCATTCCATGTATTTCCAAAATGTGGTGTAGGAGTTGATTTTAACCCTCGTGTAATGATCGCTTGATGTGTGTTTTTATTCGGGAATGGATCAAGAGCTGAAAGTGAGTTTGCACTTTGGGACCACCTGCCCCAGACCACCAGTACCCAAGATGTGGGGGATAAAGGTTAAGTTTCATATGATGGCATCTTTCTTGTTTTTGTTTTGTAATGTCTTGATACTTGGTAATAATGTGTAAACATGACCTTTGACTACATGTGAATTGACAAGTATTATAGTACTGTATGTACCCTCAAGATTTAATGCTGTCAATATTTACTCACTCTTTAGTTGTTCCAAACCTGTATTGTTTGGCGAAACAAACAAAGTAAAAACAAATTGGATTAATGTTAGCAACGGACAGTTCTGGGGCATCATTGACTACCATAGTGAAAAAAAATAACAGAGTGTCTTTGTACACTGAGTACAAATAGCGCACCCTGTTGGCAGAGACTGTTTGCAGTAGCTCTGACCATCAATATGTGATTGGAATAGAGAAAGTGTAAGAACGACGCAATTTAAAACATGAAGCGATTCTGGTGGTGTAAGATATAAAGTCTGTTAAGCTTTGAGACGAAACCGGGGTTCTAATCCACTTCTCGCTGAAAAAACAAGAGTCTTTTATCTTTTTCCATCACATTGTAGATCATAAAGGCATTTATTTTCAATTAAATTCATTGAAGACTTACAATTCGTTTTTATCCATAAAGTTTAGGTTTAGAGTAAGATTAGGGGTAGGTATATGTGTAGGGCTTTATCAGTTGCAATCATTTTAATATTTTGTGTAAATATAATGATTTACACTCTGTTTTTATTGCATAATGTTTAATACACAACAACACTGAAGTGCAAATATTAACATTATCTGCCACTATTTACATGTATCAATAGCATCCAATTACTATTTCTACTCAATCCAAAGAAAATACAGCTATTTTCGGTTAGGTGTTAATAGAACCTACTGCTATGTAAACTTAGTGCAAATAGCATCTGTTTGCAGTGCAAATCACCGCTACCAACAAATGAAATGGTAGTTAAATG